>CM067319.1:1162500-1762500 GCA_034231615.1 Meghimatium bilineatum | reverse complement strand
CCTATAATTAGAAATACACTTACATGTAATTAGAAATTCACTTACATGTAATTCAGAAATCTGATTACTTACAGACAGAGACGGCCCTGGTTTACGACGCCTACGAACTGTTTGCAAGAGCATTACACTCCTACCAGGATGTTAACACGGTCAGCTTGTCCTGTGATAAGGTCACTCCATGGACACACGGAAGCAGTCTGCTCAATCACATGAAGTCAGTAAGTACATATTACGTGTCCCATAGAAACCTCTGTGTTATCCAGTGTGAGAAGCATATAGTATAGGATAGTCCAGGCTTTCAGACTTGACACTTGTCTCTAGTCTCGAAGTGTAAAGTTCAAATCTTCTTCTGCTGTGATGTTTCCTATTAAAAGTCTATACAAACAAGAACGTCTCCTAGTAAAAGTCTATACAGACAAGAACGTCTCCTCCATGATTTGAGTGGGGCAGCCCCCGATATCCTCACGGTTGCCACAGCTTCACTTTTAAATCCATCTCTTGGGGTCAGAGTTTAGTCTAAGGTTGACATAAGCAGTCAGGGGAATTAGGTCACAATGTCTGGGTCATCTCATTGATGGACAATAAACTTTAAACACCCGAGTGCAATGTGCGCATTTAAAAAGAAATATTAGCATATTTTAGTAGAAAATACCATTCTCAATGGTGGAGGCGACGATGTATCCCAACATTGATCTCTCTACCTCTAGATGTTTGTGTCACGGTCGTATTTGACTACGTGCATGCCACGATGTTCAAAAATCTAGTATTTTTTGTCTTTGCCCTGCATATTGCCATTGTAGGTCTCCACTACCTCTACCTGGCCATGTGGACACAGACAAACAAAGACTATCTCTGTCTATTATTAGTCTATGTTTCGAATTTGATTCTTTCAGCATCTCCTCATTAGTTTTCATAGATGTCCATGGTACTCTCAACATTGGTGTATAGAAGCACATCTCCTGTGCATGTACACTACCTCTTTACCTATTATAGCCAAGACTTAGATATAGGGGCCTGTAGGCCTACAACTTGTTCGTGTCTGCTGAATGAGTCCTGAAACTCACGAAGACTAGCAGGATATAGTCCAGATAAGGGAATCAAGTAGTAGACTAGATGTGCGTGCCTGGATCACCCTGATGTTTAAAACAAAATGTATACTACCCCCCCCTTCCAATGAATCAACATAAAAACAAATTCCAATCACAAAGAAATTCTGGGATATATCAATATGAACATTTAATGAATTTTATGTTTAAATAAATTTAAATTAACAATATTCCCTCTGACATTGCACACATTATTTTGTAAAAAAAAAACAACCACCAGGCTATCAGGAATGATATGAGATTCCTATAAATAATAAACCAATAATATTACACAATTATTTTTAGAATCACTGATATATTTAAAATAGAGAAAATATATTTATAGAAATAGACACGAATGAACTGCATAAAACAGTTTCAATATGATTTATTAATAAACCTATAACTTGCTATGCGAAAAATAAAACAGGAAAATATGTTTTAGGATCAATCTGTAAAGAATGTAATAAACCATATAAAATGAAACACAACCAAGAAAATACAGAAAAATACAAACAAGCATATCTAGATTGTTTGCTAGAGAAACCTGATTATGTTTAAAATTATAACAAAAAAAAAAGCATATTAAAAAAGTTTGTTATCAAATTTAACGATCAAAATCCCCAAAGAAAATTTAAATTTATTATTGATAATATACAAGAAAATAAATATAGAAACATATTGGAAACATTTTAGAAGTACTGTCAGAGAAATAGCTGAACTAGAACAAATGCCTTTTAAAAATTAAACTTGTGATAACATCAGAATTTAATACTCCATTAGCTTATGAAACAAACTAGGCCCCCCCCCCTATTAGAAGTTTTTGATTATATTATAAATTTGTTAACAATGAAGAATGGGTAGATATCGTAGAAAAATGAGAAAGTAATTATGTATTTAATAATTAATAAAAACAAAAGTAATCACTTATGAAGCGTGTTGTAGTGAGTGTGAGCACACTTGTGCAGGCTGTTATTGTTTTATTAAAAAGAACCACAGCCATATATCTCAAGCAGCATAAAATATGTACATAGCAATTCTGATTATTTAAAATGTCGATTTATTAATGCCCTAATTGATAATACTAATAATAATTAATTAATTATAATAATTATATAATAATTTATAATTTAAAAAAATGTCTTTCATGTTTTTCACACTAATTGTAACTTATTAAGACTCAAAGAAAACCGCATCTTGTACAGTTAGTATGATTGTAAACCCTCCAAGCTTCTAAATATAAAATAATTATGTAGACAAGTAATTACAGGAAAACCCACAGAGCAACCAGATATATTTCTATATTTAGATTTAACTAAATGTGAAAGATTTCATTTACAGTTGGTTTCAAAAGGATGTTTGGTTTAGTTTTGCAAAAAGTGTCGCTATGGTTGGCCATCTGTTGTGAAGGTACTGCTGCGTATGTCTGAGCGACACTAGAGAAAACAGATTCGTATTTATTGTGAGATTATTTATAAAACCTATTTTTAAATTTGTTTTTTTTCATCACATGCAACGGATATCACAGATTCATCCTGGAATAAAAACTTATCAAAAAGACACACAAAAATTGGTATTACTAAAAGTTATTAGAGGTCGGTCTTATAGTTGGACAATCTGAATGTGGAAAAACAAATCATCTTTATATCTACTTTTAAAACAAGATTATAATAATCTACAAGTTTTGGAAAATCTTTATTTTGGCTAGAATGCAAGATAATGAGAAGAGGATTTGAACAAAACTTACGACAAGGAAATATCTCAAATTATTGAATCAGAAAGAATACTGTATAGATAAAAATATTTCTCCACATGAAATTTTACAAGAAGCGGGACATTTTACAAATGGCGCAACATATCGCCCATGAAATGTTTTTATGAAAATGCAAATGAAGTTCGAGATGGAAAGAACTTAAATCCACAGATAAAAACTGAATGATTTTTGATGATTTACATTTAGAAAAACAAAACAAATGTGAAGATTATTATATTAGAGGTAGACATAGTAAATTTGATTGCTTTTATTTAGTACGACACAACTATTTCAAATTGTCGAGATAAATTATTTGAGAAAATGCTAACTTCATTTGTCTCTTCAAACAAGATGCAAACATCACTGAAGCAAATTTACAATATTTACATATTTACAATATTTACATATTTACAATATTTACATATTTACAATATTTACAATATTTACAATATTTACAATATTTACATATTTACAATATTTACAATTTTACATATTTACAATATTTTCAATATTTACATATTTACAATATTTTCAATATTTACAATATTTACATATTTACAACATTTACAATATTTACATATTTACATATTTACAATGATCACGTCAGCACTGATTTGACAATAGAAGATTTTACAAGACTTTGTATAAAAAAAAGTGTTGGAAAGAACCTTTCAGATTTATTGTTATAGATATCCATTCCACACACAAATTTCCAGAGGCAAGTCAAACTTCTAGTGAAACAATTATCTCCAAGAGGAAGTAGATTAAAACTCATCAATTACAAGAGTCGGAAATTTCAGTGGATGAAAAACATGGATACAATAAAAATATATAATGAAATAAATAAAAAAATGGATACAATAGAAATATATAATGAAATAAATAAAAAAATGAACCTTATAATTTCAAAATATGAATTTAAATTGTTTATATATAATGTGATTTTATTTATTTCTTCTTTCAATTTGTTCTTTTTTCTTTTTTTGTTCTTCTTCTTCATCCTATTCAACATTCTATTTCAAACTCCCGCTGCATTTACCTTGTAGCAGGATCATGATCCTACTAGATTTCGGCAGGATTTAGTCCAGAAAATGGAAATGCGTTGTATTGCCGTTTTATTTGCGCCAATGACCCGACATATCCGTCTTCTAGATTTATTATTTAATAATCTTTTAGCCGTATTCTCTTTATATTTCAATGTAATACGATCAACCTGTTGAATATATGTTTAAATTTGGTTGTTGCAAGTACTTCATTATTTTACCCATCATCAAGAATTATGGTGTGATATTCATTAATTCAACATTACTGCTCTTTTTTATTTCTATTTCTATTTATTTTCTATCTCAAGATTTTAATATACGTATTCAATTTCATGTCATCTTCATGTATTCAATATGTAATTTCATGTCATCTTCATGTATTCAATATGTAATTTCATGTCATCTTCATGTATTCAAATATGTAATTTCATGTCATCTTCATGTATTCAAATATGTAATGTCATGTCATCTTCATGTATTCAAATATGTAATTTCATGTCATCTTCATGTATTCAAATATGTAATTTCAATTCATCTTCATGTATTCAAATATGTAATTTCGTGTCATCTTCATGTATTCAAATATGTAATTTCGTGTCATCTTCATGTATTCAAATATGTTATTTCGTGTCATCTTCATGTATTCAAATATGTAATTTCGTGTCATCTTCATGTATTCAAATATGTAATTTCGTGTCATCTTCATGTATTCAAATATGTAATTTCATGTCATCTTCATGTATTCAAATATGTAATTTCATGTCATCTTCATGTATTCAAATATGTAATTTCATGTCATCTTCATGTATTCAATATGTAATTTCATGTCATCTTCATGTATTCAATATGTAATTTCATGTCATCTTCATGTATTCAAATATGTAATTTCATGTCATCTTCATGTATTCAATATGTAATTTCATGTCATCTTCATGTATTCAAATATGTAATTTCATGTCATCTTCATGTATTCAATATGTAATTTCATGTCATCTTCATGTATTCAATATGTAATTTCATGTCATCTTCATGTATTCAAATATGTAATTTCATGTCATCTTCATGTATTTAATATGTAATTTTATTTTTTCTTCTTCTACTTCTGCGTTCGTTCTCAAACACCTGCAGATTATCAGGATGTAGTCCGTAGAACGGAATGCGTTTTGTCATGGTTACAGCAATCCTGCGATATATGTGCCTTTTGGCCTGACACATCAGACTTCAGCATGGCTTTGGGTCACTGACCCTGTATGGATAGGTCATCCAACTCGATCCCATAACCTCCTTAACCGCATCCTGCGACATGCATGGAAGGTAAACAGTGTTGCTAGTTTTGATCTCCTTTCGGGCACTGGCAAAACACGGGCGGTAACTTTATTTAACAATACAGTAATTTCTTTCAGAAATATTTTTTCTATTTTATTTGAATGTAAAATATACACTGTTAAAACAGTTTTTTAAATTAAAACAGACTCTTGTGTAATTATTTGTCAGAGAATGAACCAATCATTTCTTTGTTTTCCATATATTTTGTTTGGTAGAGCAACATTCATATTTTATAAGTAACAGGATTTGTATAAATTACGTTATCAATAACAAATATTTGTGTTGTCCATGTTGGTGTTTTATATACCCATAAGTTATATACCCATAAGTTATATACCCACAAGTTATAGCCGACATTAAACTTTTCTCATAAAACGTGTTCGTCTGTGTTATTCTTACTCTACCAGCAAGAGCATGTGGCCTTTATCACACAGCTGCAAAATGCTTCCTTGTAATTACTTAACAGGAAACAAACAGTATTTGACAGTTTTGACTCTATCATTCATTTATTCATTGGTACCATGTCTTCCGGCGTAGGCGATCATGTCTCTCCACAGTCCTCTGTTTGTTATACATTTAAATATAGTTTCTGATGATTCTGTATCATGTCTTACTATATCTTCATTTGTTTTTTTATTGGCATCAACAGGAGTCATTTTGATACAAGTGTGATATGTGATATTCACATTGATACAAGTGTGATATGTGATATTATCATTGATACAAGTGTGATATGTGATATTATCATTGATACAAGTGTGATATGTGATATTCTATTCATTAACTAGATCATCTAACATATTGTAATAATTTATTGTTTCACTAGCAATGAAATATTTAAACATATTTTCTTTCATAGTTCTATTCCATCTTTCAACAACCCTACATTTGTCATGATTCTCTGTAGAATAAAATGCCTGAAAAATACTTGTACCATATTTATTATAAAATTCACTCCCTTTATCAACCCATAATTTTGCTGGTTTTCTATCATTTATAATCTATTCACAAACTTAAGCAACAGATATTCCAGTTTCATTTTTTCATGAAATCATCCAATCATATTTACTAAACACATCTATAACAACAAGACTATATTAACTAAATAAGCAGCCCATATTTGATCAATTCCACCAACAATAACTCTTGTCTTTTCACACTTTTTAATCACTAATTTATGAAGTTCTTCTGCTAAGTCACTGCTGAATTTGAGGTTCTTTTAGGAACATTTCCACTACCCATACCTAAAGCCACTTTAATTTTAATAATATTACCAACAATACCTTTATCTATTCTTTCTCTTATACTGGGATTGAAAAAAATATTCAAATTTTGTAACAATTTTTTATCACTAACTTCATTTCTAGTTTTCCTATCTTCGTTTCGTAAATAACAAATATCATGGTTCATCTCTGCTTCATCTACTATGTTAATTGGTTTACGCCAAGGCTGTGGTGTAAAATCTGGAGGATTCCCATATAACCGGTAGATGTTTTAATGTTTTCTTTAAATGAGTTCCAGGACCTGTAAAATAATGTCCTGGTTAAATGTAATTCAACTGGAAGTTTGTTAATTATAGAAATTAGGTTATCACCTTGGGTGGATTTTGGAACAGCAGAACTGATAAATTTGCGTTTTACTTTTCCACACACATTTTTTTCTTTTTAGAATATCTCTTAGTTTTAGTGTTAGTTTGTGGTAAATCTAGAGTTTTTGTTTTCTGTTTACATTTTAGGCACAAAATATATCTGTTATTTTGTAATAATTAAAATGAGTATTGACAACTTAATATAACCAAACAAACATGTTTCTAATTTTCAACTTGGAGATTATGTTAAGAAATTAAAAATTCTACATTTTAGAGATGTTTTCCTAAGAATGAATTACCTCACAAACCAAGAAAAAAATAAGATTGTGGAATAATTTAGGTGGAGATCTTACAAATGAAACAAAAGGAACTCATTGGGTTGCTTGGCATTATAATAATAACAATAATAATAATAATATTAGAAATAATAATAAATATATATTGTGACAGTTATTTATGGAATTCAAACACTGTTAAAAATTATTATCTCAGAGAGACACCAGGTGGTATAAAATATTCTGTTAATCAGCTTAAAACATCTAATACAGTCATTTGTGGACATTTATGTTCCTATGTTTTAAAATCAATGTTTAATGGTAATAACTTTTTATCAATATTTAAATTTATTCATATAAAATGTTTGTCGATATTTGTGGATTTATGGGTGCTGGTACTTCTACAATAATTCAGTCTGTTAGTAATTTTTCTCTGAAACTAGATGATGATTTAGAAAATGTGGATGGGTTTACTAATAAAGATAGAAAAGATGGATACTGTTGTTTTAAATTAAATGTAGCCAAAAAATAAGTTCGAGTTGAACTACCACTTGGATTCATTAATTATGAAATAGATTATGGTATACAAAATAAAGCGATAACATTTTTATTGGATGAAAATATTAAATGGATTCCACTACCCATAATGTATGATTCTATCTATTTATCTTACTCATGTGGTTGCGTCTTTGGGTCTCACCAATGGCCCACTAGACATACCACCCATGCAACAGAAAACTTTAGTAGATGACATGCCGTTATATTGAGGTTATCTTCTCATAGAAGCTTCATGTCATGTCATCTATACAATTATGTTTTTATTTTGTTATTGAAATGTTTGTCATGTTTACCTGAATATATATGTATACTCCATCTGTGGTTGGGAGGGGGCCAGAGATGTACTATGCAGCACTGGGGAGGAAGAAACTCACAGCACTGTTTTTTCCTATGGCTGATGCCCATCATAGAGGCACAGTGACTCAGGACGTGACAATCCTTTTGACTTGAACATTTGTTTGCATGCCTGGAGGAGATGTTCGGCATATCCAGTAGTCAATTGGTGGCGGGGAATGATCACAGTGAACCCTATCTTGGCTGCAGTGGCTAGGAGCAGTGCATAGGTTTAAACCTACCTTCCTGGAGGTGTGATAGTTATTCTCTGTCTCTGTCCCGCGGTGGGCCGAAAATCCACAGACTTCCCAGCAATATAATGCCATTTAATGACATTAGATCAAAGGGCATGAGCCAATGGACTGCTGGATCAGCAACCAATCAACCAACCAAACCATCTATTTATCTATATGCTGTGACCCGTGTTTGCCTGTGGCGTCAGAGCAATAGGGCCTATACAAACTCAACAATAGTGGTAGGAGATGGAAAAGCAGATTATTATCTTAGAAAATCTACTACTGAAGCAAAGAAAACATTCAATTGTTTGACACAGCATTTGAGCAAGATGGAGTAATTATCGATGGTTTTCGATCTGGTTCAACTATTATAATTGAGGGTAGAATTAGTGAAGAGAATCCAGATGATAAAGTGTCTTTATTAAGAAGCGTGATGATAAATTTAAAAAACAACATATCAAACAAGATAAACCCAATTCCCGATTTGATTTTAGAATAATAAAAAATAAATCAGAGGGAGACACAAGTAAAAAATTCCAGAAGGACTAGATGAATACAAAGATTCTAATAATTATGAAGGAATTAGTTTTCGTTCTATTCTACTCCATGATTCATATGCCATAAAACGTATCAGATGTACAGCTTCACCGATTGCAGATGAAGAAATTTTATATTTATAAAATACATAATTTCTTAGACTGTAAAAATGTTGGAAGAAATTTTAATAATTGATGAAAACTTCACAGTTGATGAAAACTTCACAGTAGATGAAAGTATAGAAAAATATGAACTTCATGCAGTCCTGTTCCTGGAACAACAAATCTAAATAATGGAGCAAAAATCTGAATAATGGAGCAAAAATCTGAATAATGGAGCAAAAATCTGAATAATTATAGAAACTCTAGATTTATTTCAACATTCTAGTGTAAGTTAATTATTGAAGGAAGTGCTACAACGATAGATGGCTCATCATGTATTAATACACATGTAATTGATATGTGTAATAATGGAGTAATACACATGTAATTGATATGTGTAATAATGGAATAATACACATGTAATTGATATGTGTAATAATGAAATAATACACATGTAATTGATATGCGTAATAATGGAATAATACACATGTAATTGATATGTGTAATAATGGAATAATACACATGTAATTGATATGTGTAATAATGGACTAATGTCTATATTTTGGAATATAAGATGTGAATTATCTCTGCAAGAAATAGAAAATGTTAATTATCCAAGACAAGCAACAACAATGTTAGGAATATTCAAGTATTGAGATGATTTCATGAAAACACATGGAATAAATATGTTGTGGTTTAGAGATTATCTTGATGGTAAAGCACATTTAAAATAAGAAGGACTTGAAATCAGACAATAATTACTAATAGAAGAACCAGATCCAATAGGAACTTTCAGTTTCAAAATTCCATTAAAACATATCTTTGGTTTTGCAGAAGATTAGGGCCTATAATAAAATAGTATATGGGTTTAAACATGAGCTAACTTAAGCCAGACAATCTGATGATGATGGTTTATTTTAAAAAGCTGAAACAACAGATGCAAACATTATTTGACATAGATTATGAATGTTTATGCCATAATGCTGATCCATCTCTTGAACAAACAAAATTAATTTTAACAAATAATTGAAAGTAAGACTGATTAATGTTGGGTATATGGTTTAGACAATGTGATTCTACTTCTGTTGCACAATCTACTCAATTTTTCATGGAGATTATCTGTTAAATGTTCTCCAGGAAGTCCAAGATGGATTACGATAGTTTTCAAACAGACAGAACATCAGATTAAGATAAAAATGGATCCGTGTTAGATCATGTAGTTGTACACAAAATATTTACATAACTTTAAATTCTGGAAGATATTCTGAAGTAAATTATAATTTACATTTTCTTAAACAACAATTCTCTAGCACTTATAAGAGATTTGTTAGATTTTAAATCTACATTTTATTTTCTTAAACAACAATTCTCTAGCACTTATAAGAGATTTGTTAGATTTTAAATCTACATTTTATGGAATTTATTAACTTTTAAGTATACCTGCTATTGATTCCATTAGATATAAAAACTTATATCCTACATTTGTTTCTGATGTGAGTAAATAAAGTGAAAGATTCAAATATAGTACATCATATATTTAAGTCAAAGCTGTTCAAACAAAATTATTCAATTAAAAATGTGTAATAAAACAGTTTAAGCTAGAGCAGAAAGCAAACATATGCTGTTGTTATTTCTGATAAAATTTTAAAATTTTAATCTGTTTAAAATAGAATGACTGTTGTTGTTGGATACTATAATGTTAATCCAATGATATGCTTTCCAGGCATGTCAAATAAACATTCTATAAATAGATAAGCATTAGGAAGAGTTTGTATTTTATCTGATAAAATATATATTTTATCATATGGACTAACATATATTTTATTGACTTCATTTATAGACAAAACATGCTTACTAGAATTTAAAATATACATTTTATTTCAGTATATTTCTTTAATAATGCATTTTTATAAACTTGACATGTGATTTTTTTTCTTTTCCATCTACTAAATTTGAATAAGTTTTACTTCTGAGAAATACTATTTCACTCATTAATTTTTCATCTAATTCATCTTTAAATTTAACTATCCTTTTTTTTTACTTTTTTTTCAGAATATAATAGATGATTTTTTGGATAACCACTTGTATCTAATATTTGTTTCATATCTTAATAAACGACGTCTGTTTTAAATTTTTTAGAAGACACTATCAGTATCAAAACCAATTATTTCATAATCAGGCCATAGATAATTCATTAATTGTTTCATAATACTGAAGCATTCATAATTTTACTTTAATCTAAAACACACATTCCAGTAACTAGGCCTATAGGTTTATTACAGTTAATAGATGTTACATTATTCACAACAGGAACTAAGCTTTCATTGATTATGATAGCTTCCTTAAAGTTTGTTTTATTAATATGTTTTGTTAACTTCTATTTCATCACTTAGAAGTTTTAAATTGATTCTATTTCTAATATTTTCCATTGTTGTCCATAGAAAGCATTAATCATTAGTTTAACTAAATCTTTTTTTTCAAAATATGATTGTGCTTCTTTTCTTTGTTCAGTATTAAAACCAATCCAAGTTTATTGGTTAAAAGCAATAGTTCTGTAAACTTTTGTTCATTCTAATCCAAGAGATTCATAATAATTTAATAATTTATGATGAATAAAATATTTCTTTTTTATCTTTTAAATTTAAAATTAATTTTTCAGTTTATCCAATGTTTTTATTTTCTAATTTGAAATAATTGAATGAAATCTCACTTAAATATTCTTCATTTATTTCCAACACTTCAGGAGCTAATGGACATTTGCTTGTATGTGACATTTTGAAGTATATTTAATATCATACTCAACTATACATCTTTTGCTGTTGGTAAATTTTTCTAGTACATAAAATCTTCTTCCCATTTGAAATCACATGTTGATAATTTTTTAGGCATTGCCCATCCATATAAATTATTAGCATCAAGAAGATATATTAATTCTCTTTTTTCTCATACTCCTGTTTATATTTATTGTTCGTTTTAATAAAATAATTTGCTTTTTTTAATGTGGTTAATATATTTATTATCAACTTGAATATATCTTGGTCCTAATACACCAGAATATCCACCTCTGATTCCTTTTTCAAACATTATATATAATATATCAGCATGTGTATGAAGTTGTCATCTGATACCAGTATGTATTAATCCATATTCACACATTAAACCAGGAAGAGAACAACAATAACATGGATCAATTTGATGGTGTTCTTACCCGAATTCTCTAAACGTGTCACATGTGTCTGATAATATTAAAACATCTGTTTTTAAATAAATATCATAATCTTGACATGTTTTACATTTGAATGATATCCACATTTTTTTTTTGCTTGTTCATATTCATTTTCAGTTAACTTTTTTTAATTGTTAAAGTTGAATACATATTTTCAATAGGAGGTCAACTAGTTTCTTTCAATCTTTCTTTAAAATCAATATATTCATATGGATAAATTCCTTTGTAAGATTAGACCTAATTCATTTGTAAGATTAGACCTAATTCATTTGTATCCTTCATTTTGTTAATAGTTGGGTTTTTTTTTAAAGTCATCATTATTCATATATTGCTGCATTATTTTAAAATCTTCATTATTCAAATATTGCTGCATTATTTTAAAATCTTCATTATTCAAATATTGCTGCATGTTTTTAAAATCTTCAATATTCAAATATTGCTGCATTATTTTAAAATCTTCATCTAACATACTTTTAGAAATATTCTCTAATGGATGAGACAGAAACCTACAACTGTCTAAAAATCTCAATGTTCTATAATAACTAACATATTCAACGGGAATATAATCTTCGGCAGTTTCTGCTAAACAACTTACTTTATTCGATTCATGTTCATATCTCATTGTTTCTTCAGACACAAAATGAAAATCTTATATACTTCACTTATGAAAGAATACTGGAATAAATTGAGAGAGAGTGGTTGTTTACCTTTCTTATTATTGACTTACCGCTTCTCTATATTTTCCTTTAAAATGATTATGTTCTTTTATTGTAAAAATATCCTCAGTTCATCCTCAAACATGAAACAATTTGTCGCATTATCAAACTCTTTTACTTGTTTGTTAGTTATTATACATTTATTTGTTTGTATATTTATCCACATTTGTGCAGATCAGTAAACTCTTGTAACGTTCTATAATAGTTTTCAAAGAAATGTTCTGTTTCATTTTCACCAGTATAAGAAATATATTCTGTTTCTACTAAATTAGAATAATCTGATTGTATATATAAACCGTTACTTATCAGTTCTTGTTGAAATACCTTATTTAGTATATGAGCTGCTAGCATCGGGTTGAATACTTATTGGTAGATTTTTAGCTGCAAAATCTGCAGACATTACTATCAGTAATTTATAACTTCTTCTTCTTCAGCGTTCATTCTCAAACTCCCGCTGATCTCTCTTGTAGCAGGACAATGGTCCTACTAGATTTCCAGTAGAATATAGTCCAGAGAATGGAAATGTGTTGTGTCGCCGTTTTATTTGCCCCAATGGCCCAATACATCCGTCTTCGGCGAAAATTAGAACTAAAATGATGATTTTGAAATATTACTTTTAGAGGAATTTAGTTTTACAAAACTTGTGATTAATGCATTTATCTTGATGATTCTTGAATGCATCTTCTGTTTGACATGATTTCATACAATTTCTACAAAATTACGTTTGATAAGTTGATCATATAGACAAGAATTAAGATCTTTAATTAAACAGTAATGAGTGTCACCATCTTGTTCTACGTATAATAAATCAATCGTAATGTAGGGGGCTTTGTCTGTCTGTTTTTTCCGTTTTCTCCTATAGAAGTATATATAGGATAAAGGGAATATGTATCATGGGATTATTTAATGCAAATACATTAATACTAAGGTTAACAGACTTGCAAAAACTATTAATGAACTGTCTTACCAGTATAAGGTAACCATGCAGTGGATACCCTCTCACTGTGGAATACCAGGAAATTAAAAAGCAGACCAACTGGATAAGGAAGGTGATGGGGAGGACCAACCAGATGTACCAATCACCTACGATCAGAAAAACAGATGATCAAGTGAATAAGAAAGCCATAAACACCAAAACAAGATGACTATCACATTATGAACAGATCAGAACAAGTTGTAATTCTACGTCTCAGAACAGGACACAACCGACTCCGCAGTCACATGTACACAAAGTTCAAGATTGGCAATACTGCCATGTGTACATGTGGACAGGCAGCACAGAGTGCCAAACATATACTTCAAGAGTGTTCTGAGCATGAAACGCTGAATCATACATATTGGCCAGAGAAAACAACACTGGAATCAAAACTCTATGGGACACTGTATGAACTACAAAAGACAGTGAGTTTTATTAAGGAGACAGAATTACAGATATAGACATGTTTCAAGTGAACGAAAGAAGAAGAAGAAGAATACTACGGTTTGGATTGTGTTTTCAGACTTTGAAATATCTTCTATGTTTACATGATATTTAATCGTACTCATATTAATATTATCTTCATGTTTTTGATATTCTGTTACTATTTCCTTATTATCTGTTGCAGGATAAAGTTTAGCAAGAATCATTTATTTATCTTGTGTGTTCTTTAACTTTAATTATATTTGAACATTTTAAACGGAGTTGGAACATAAGATGATGCTGCGGAAAATTGAGTTTTATAAGTTTTAACTTCTGTTCTTCTTATACCATTGAATATTTATCTTTATTTTCTTGGTTGTGTTTTATTTTATGTGGTTTATTACATTCTTTACAGCTTGATCTTAAACCGTATTTTCCTGTTTTATCTTTTGCATACCAAGCTACAGGTTTATTAACAAAACACATTGATCATGTATGCTGCAGTTCATTGGTATCTATTTTTATTAATATATTTTCTTTATTTTAAATATATCAGTGATTCTAAAAATTGGAAGAGGTGGTCGGATATAATATTACAATACTTAGGCCCTACTAGTGCATTATTTATGTAGGCCTATTATTCATAGGAATTCCCATCATTCCTAATATTCCGTTGTTGTTGTTTTTACACAAATAGTGTGGAGTATCAGAGGGAATATTTTATTAAATTTGTATTTATTTTAAACAAACAAAAAATACACTAAATGTGTATACTGACATACCCCAATTGTTTATGTGATTGTAATTTTAAAAAAATAAATAAATGTTGTTTTTATTTCTAGGAAGTAGGCCCTATACCCACCACTTTAAAAAAAAATGAGGGTGAGCCAGACACGCAACAATAGTATACTACTAATCTATCGTGTTATAGTTTACAGCTTAGTTGCAATATCTGTATCGTTTTTACTAAAACATTACATTTTCTGATGTATCTCTGGGTCTCTGACGTATTATGGGATATCCGACCTAATCCTAGAACCTCTACAGTCACTTCTGACGCATGTCAGGTAACACTGCAATTAACCATCATGTTTAGAAATAACATAATGATACAGACTCAGGTGAAAATCAGGTAGAGATCAATTGTAATTCCTGTGTTGTTATACACAGGTGAGATATGGGCTGGTGAGATATGGGCTGGTGAGATATGGGCTGGTGAGAGATGGGCTGGTGAGAGATGGGCTGTTGAGAGATGGGCTGGTGTTAGATGGGTTGGTGAGACATGGGCTGGTGAGACATGGGCTGGTGAGAGATGGGCTGCTGAGACGTGGGCTGATGAGACATGGGCTATGTATAGATGTTATATAAGTAAACTAAATCACTTTGACTCATCCTGTTTTATAAAGGTTATGAACAACAGGTTGCAAGACAAGATATCGGAAACCATGTCTTTAACAGAGATGGTATCCATACAGATTCGCTGGGCAGATCATTGCCTACCAAAGGAACTCTCTATGGTGAGCTTCAGAAGGGCATACGTTCTCAACGTGGCTGAACTAAGCTCTACAAGGTTCCATTAAAAATCCAACATAATTCCTTTGAAATAGACCAAGATACATGGGATACAATATACATGGGATACAATATACATGGGATACATGGGAAGAACTTGCATAAAATAGAGGTTCATGTCGACACAGACAGAAGCAGGCGCAGCATCTTGTGAAAATAGTAGACATGCAGCTGCTCAACAACGGAGAGTAGTTAGAAAGTCACGGTTAGACCAAAAACCATCTACAGTGTTCATCAATGCTTGAATTGTCCAATATAAGGTAATATTGCGTGAAACGGAACAACAATAGTACTTACGTAGAACACAGGTTTTTGAAAGCTTCACTTGAACACAACAGACTGACTATTACTACGACTAAAGGGTTATGAGGTTTAAACACGAAAACATACAAATTACAATGCAATATATTTTTAACGTTTCGCACTATTAGGTCTTTCTCAAGAATATAAAATACAAACTGAAAAACAATGACAGAAATTACAACTCGCATTGCACTAGCATCAAGTGCCTTTAACAGACGGTCTAATATCTGGAGGTCAAAGTCAATCAGCACACGTACGAAAATGCGTTTATTTAATTCCTGCGTTATTCCGGTGCTATCATATGGATGTGAGAGCTAGAAAAGCTCTTTATCTTCAGAAAAGAAATTACTTTGTTTCGAGAACAAATGTCTTCGTAGGATAACTAACACCCATTGGAATAAATTCAAATCGAATGATAAAATCAGAGACACATCAAAATATCAGGACAGATGTCATCAGAAAACGCTGTTGGTCCTACATCAGGCATGTCCTATGGGCAGACACCAACAGAATACACCACCAATCTCTTGCATGGATACCAACAGGCAGAAGAGCCAGGGGTAGACCAAAGGAAACCTTCAGAAGAACAATACGTGGAGAAATTAAAACAATCAATATACATACTATTCAAGAACTAAACAGAATAGCTTTGAAGAGACAGAATTGGAGAGATCTGACCTCTGCCCTATGCGCTAACTTCAGCGCAAAAGGAAAATGAAATGAAATATGAATTGTCCAAGGAAATTTGTAGCATAATCAATGACGTAACTATATCCCCAAATCTCAATATAGAGATGGAAGTACAAGTCCATCGCCTGGCGTAAGAACATGCGTGACACACTAGTAATCATCGTTGTTATATAATCATCATCATTATCACCACTATCATCATGTGGTGTACTTTAACCAGTTTGTATTCAGTCGAAATGTGTCTAAAAGTGATGTTGTACATGTTACTAACAGAACAGACACTTTCTTACAGATCAAGTTTGAAGGACTATCTGGCCTTGTGAGTTACGACAACGGCGAAAGGTACGACTTTCAGCTTGACCTCATGTATTTGACCAAGGTAGATCTACATAAAGTAAGTATTCTCAACATCCAATCTTTTTTTATCTGGTCATTCATGAAAATGATTAATTGTTATTTAGGGTGCGAATGTAATCCACTGCATCGATCCGATCTACCAATTTGTCTGTTTCGTTGTCTGCACTAACTGGTAACACACGAGACAAATATGTCTTGTTCAGGCGGTGGCCTGTAGTGAACACCTGACATAGATTTCAAAAAGAGCAGTGAACCAACATAGAACGAGAGCCATCAACCCTGAGAGATTAAACTGTAGCGGAGATCTGAAAACCTAGGGCGTGTCCAGTGTGCGAAGAGCATAATCCAACTGCCTTCACTGTATCTGTGTAGCCTAGCTTGCTGTGGGATGCTGTATGGTGGTAGTCTGATGATGTGTGCAAACCATTTGATCTGTTGGCTCTGAATATATTCCAAGATCGGGTTAGTGCCGGTTCTTGGTCTAATGTCCTCATTTCTCACTTTGTCCCTTAGTGATATTCCTAGGATTCTGCCTAAGTATGCTATTTCTGCTGTCACAAGTTTACGTTCGTCATGTGCAGTCATTGTCCATGTTTGTCATTGATAGCACAGCTTTGGCATACTAATCATTTTGAATAGTGTTATTTTGGTGTTTAAATCTACATTTTTGTTTCTGAAGATTGGTGTCATTGGCCCTAGAGCTTGATATGCTTTACTACATCTATTGTGTATTTATGTGCTGCTCTTGGCGTCTGTTGTTATATTGCTTCCTAGATATGTGAATTCTGTCACTTGTTTGAGTTTGTTGTCTATGTATATATATATATATATATATATATATATTGTACGGGATATTTTATATAAATATGTATATAGCTACCTGTACGGGATGTTCGTTGTTGTTGTTGTAATAGTCCTTGTCTCGATTGGTTCGTTCTCAGTGACTTGAGTGCACAGTTTGTAAGTCTTGACAAAGTTGCATCTGTTTTTTAGATGCGGATAGTCAAGTACGGAAAAACCAGTGTACGAGAGTTGCTAGGTGATTAGGTGCCGTTGAACGGACTGGTTCAATTCCCGTTAGTCTCAAGAATTATTTAATCTATTCCTCCTTGAATTTACTTGTATCAAATGAAAACGATAAACTTATGTCGGGCATGTAATTACAAGTGAATTAAAACAGACGGTCACTACAAGCATAACAATTGATATCATGTGGTAAAAGAAAAAGACAGAGACTCTACAACCAAAGAGGGTATGTCTGTGTGTCTCAACAACAAGAATTGCATACAGTAACATCACATCGCTGAAACTGGAGATTTCTGGTTTCTGACTTATGCACCGTTGTCCGGCGCTGAAGGAACATAAATAGATAGAAGTACAATGTTATTAAGTGTAGACATGTAGTTTTCTAGTGATAAAATCTCAGAATCTATCGCAACATGTCTCTATTACAGGCAGGAACGTGGGACCGGAAGAAAGGTCTGAACTACACATTCTACAGTGCTAAAGGAAATTTTACCGTCTCTGGTCGTAAATACATTGTGTCCACCTATGTTGTAAGTTTGCTGACCTGTACGTACATTTTGTTTACATATGTTTTATGTGTCTTAATATATGTATTCTAATGCCTGTGATAATGTTCCTCCTTCGCAAGCGAAGATGAGCATGGAATTAAAATAAATACAATAATTGTTATTAACAAGTAGAAAAACAACACAACATTTGTGATTGTCTAATTTGGTTTATGAGTTCGTAGATGTCCAATTCGTGTAAGGAAAGTTCTATTGCAGTGCATGCAGGAGTGTAGAGGGTTTGGGGTAGGAACTTTGTCGGATTTGTCCTTCCACTTCCATCGCTGTGAAATTGCCCGCAGTGTTCTTTCTTTTTTCACATTTTAGTGATGCCAGCAGTGATATGGGTGTGCCTAGCTGAGCGATCAAGAGTTGTAGTCTCCTAGGAGCTAGGATCGATGCTACAGTGATTGAGAGAGTTTTATTTTAGATGATCTCTGAATCCCTTTTTCTGTCCCCCGCTTGAAAGTTTACCATCGCACAGCTCCCCATAGACTAATCTCTTTGTCTGGCATACGAACGATGTGGCCAGTCCTGCGAAGTTGGGACATATTGAGCGGGGCGTGGATGCTTTGCATACAAGATTTTTGAAGAAGTTCCGTGTCTGGCACTCGATCCAGCCAACGTACTCTCATGGTGTTTCTTAGGCACCGTAAGTGGAACGTGTAAAGCTGTCGAGCGTGTTTTGCATAGACAGTCCAGGATGACGCAGCATAAAGCAGTATTGGTAGAACCGCTGCGCTGTACACATTCAACTTAGTTGTCAATTAAAACTAGAAATTTACATTAGTTAGATTAAAATTAGAACATTACATTAGTTAGATTAAAATTAGAACATTACATTAGTTAGATTAAAATGAGAACATTACATTAGTTAGATGGAGATATCAAATTATATTAGGTTTATGGAGCTAGAACAATATTATATTTTTCTGAAACACAACATTATGCGCAATTAGCTAGAACATGTTACAAGTTAGATTTGACTAGAACATGTTACAAGTTAGATTTGACTAGAACATTGCATTAGTTAGATTTAGCCAGAACATTCTGTTTATTAGATTATCAAGAACATTAAATAGTTAAATTTAGCCTAGGAAATTATATTAGTTAGATTTAGCTAGAACATTATATTTGTTAAATTTAATGAGACACAACATCGTTTTCATTAATTTACCTAGACATAATTTGTTCATAAAATATACCCACACATAACACACATTTTTATAATGTCATCTAGATAACAACATTGCACAACATTACATAACAACATTACATAACAACATTACATAACATAAAATAAGAACATGAATTTGGATGGGATTGTATCAATAAAGAACATAATTGTATGTAACTGTACCCAGACAGCTCCATATGTCATATACAACTCATCACACCCATCTCGTTTCTCCGGTTTTTGTGTGGAGCTCTTGGAACTGATTGCGAAGGCAAGGAACTTTACATGGGAGATTCAGAACCAGACAACCGTTGGAACACCACAACCCAACGGTTCTTGGGATGGGGTTATGGGAGTTCTCATTGACCGGGTAAGTGTTTTTAGTTATCATTACCCTTCATCAGTCATAAGGAAAAGTAGGATTATAATAATCGATTTTAGATGGAGAATTAGGATTATAATAATCGATTTTAGATGGAGAATTAGAACTATAATAATCGATTTTATATAGAGAATTAGGATTATAATAATCGATTTTATATGGAGAATTAGGATTATAATAATCGATTTTAGATGGAGAATTAGGATTATAATAATCGATTTTAGATGGAGAATTAGAACTATAATAATCGATTTTATATGGAGAATTAGGATTATAATAATCGATTTTATATGGAGAATTAGGATTATAATAATATATTTTAGATGGAATAGTAGGATTATAATAATCGATTTTAGAAGGAGAAGTAGGATTATAATAATCGATTTTAGAAGGAGAAGTAGCATTATAATAATCGATTTTAGAAGGAGGATTATAATAATTGGTTATAGGATGAAATGTAAGATTAGAAGTATCCGTACCAGAAGGAAATGTAAGATTAGAAGTATCCGTACCAGAAGGAAATAAGATTAGAAGTATCCGTACCAGAAGGAAAAGTAGGATTAAAATATTTGATTCCATGAGAAGAAGGATTAGAATCGTCTATTACAAGGTAAAAAGTAGGATTGCAGGATTTCAGAATTGTTGATTTAGAGCTAAAATTAAGATTTTAATAGCCGTGTCCTAGAGTACATATTTACGTCCTACACAGTATTCGAAATGTATTTTTTTTAGATATATGGAATGTGTGTTCCTATATGTGTATGCGTATGAGCATGTTTGCTGTGATCGCTTTGAAATTGGGGAGTGATACACGATTTTTTTCGGTAACATGCTGTCCGGGATATATTAAATAAGAATTTATAAAATGGACCATTCAAGCGTATCCTTTGTAGTTTAACTTGTTCTTCAATCACTGTTATATTTGTAGTCACTCTGTTCCGTTGTATCGCTAGTACAGTGTGAACAATCAGCTTTAGAACAACGATTCAAGTTGACGGATTTGTGTTTGATATTTGTCCCACTAACCACTCTGCCACCAGTAAGACTGAAGCCGTGTTGCTAGAGTCGAGATTGAGAATTTCTAGTCTCAAATAAGAAAACAAATCATGAAATCAATTGTATGCTAGAAACAAGCCGATGAAAAGTGGAAATGAAAGTTCCGGAAACAGAAACAAATGATAACAACAGAAAACAGGAATACAGTGAGACATGTGACCATCTATAATATATAAATTACAATAAATACATGTAAACAGAACGTGTTTTCATTGAGTAGGGGTTTGTTATGACAGAACAAAGTTCAACCATCTATCAAACCTTGTCAGTCATAAATTTAGAGCCGGACCACATTCAGACGACCCTGCAAAGGCATACGTGTGCAATTAAAGCAGATTCTATATAACAATAATAATAATAATAAATAATAATAATAATAATAAATAATAATAATAATAATAATAATAATAATAAATAATAATAATAATAATAAATAATAATAATAATAATAATAATAATACAATTAAGCAATTGTGTGTTGACATAAAAAATGACACACTTGTGTGTTGACATAATATTGTTCTTCTATTTCCTCAGTTCTTCCTAAATTCTCTGATATGTACATGTCAGCTTTAGGTAGTCCAGAGAACGGTATTCATTATCATTGTTTGCAACTTACCTGCTATATCTACGCCTGTCGATTCAAAACAACCGACTTCAGCATGACTTTCACTCTCTATAGCATGGTACAGCCATCTTCTTGCCTACAATCCAACTCAGTTCTCTCTAACTTCATGCCTGGAAGATAACATATGGTATTCATTGCTCCCTTGGCAGGACCCGGCAACACATGGACGTTACACATTCTACCCGTTGATTACATTAAAGTGTTGTTAATGTTTCACGGTAATCTTGATGTAATCAGATACGAATATATTTTCACGGTAATCTTGATGTAATCAGATACGAGTATATTTTCACGGTAATCTTGATGTAATCAGATACGAGTATATAACATTCTATATATTTCGTAGCGTACTTGTGGAAGTGACAGATCAACATGACACTAAAGGTGATCAGACATCTCTTTTTTCTTCCAACAGAAAGCCGATATTGCAATTGGAGATCTGACCATCAACTTGAAGAGAGAGCAAGTCGTGGATTTTACTAAACCTTTTCTTACTACTGGCATCACGATTCTCATTAAGAAACCAGCCCCCAAATCCTTGAATCTTTTCTCATTTCTTTCTCCGTTATCTGCAGACGTAAGTATCACAATTATTCTGTCTCTTTTGATGTCTGCATTAGATTTTTTAGGATTATATTATCTGTGCTGCGTTATTGTCATCATCTTCATTCGATTATGTTATCTACACCATCTTATTTCCATATTCTTCTGTTGGCTGGTTGCTTGCTGATCCAGCGGTCAAAGGGATCATGCCCTTTGACCCAATGTCATTGTGTGATACATGCATGTGTTTGTGAGCTGTTGTTTTGTGCCATATAATGTGTTTCATGTATCTGGCCCTGGAGGGAGAAACATTTTCCTGATGTCATCCAGCGCTGGGCATTCAAAAAAGGCGGTGGTCAACAGTTTCATAAGGATGAGTGCACAGCCAGCACCATGGAGTGTGTTGTGGTTGTATTCTATTCAGGTGATTCTTCTGTCGATTATGTTATTCTTCTACTGTGTTCTGATTATGTTCTATGTGTTTGTCTGGACTTCACTTCTTGTCCCTAACTCTGCTGCACACTATATTGTCTCTTTGCTTTACTGCTATTGCGTGTGACTCCGATTGTTTGAAATGCTTGACATTTGATAAATGCGAGATATATTTTGACCTAAAAATGATAAACAGATTATGGAAAAATAACATAATTGTTCATGTATCATTCTGAGGTTTTGTTCATGTATCATTCTGAGGTTTTGTTCATGTATCATTCTGAGGTTTTGTTCATGTATCATTCTGAGGTTTTGTTCATGTATCATTCTGAGGTTTTGTTCATGTATCATTCTGAGGTTTTGTTCATGTATCATTCTGAGGTTTTGTTCATGTATCATTCTGAGGTTTTGTTCATGTATCATTCTGAGGTTTTGTTCATGTATCATTCTGAGGTTTTGTTCATGTATCATTCTGAGGTTTTGTTCATGTATCATTCTGAGGTTTTGTTCATGTATCATTCTGAGGTTTTGTTCATGTATCATTCTGAGGTTTTGTTCATGTATCATTCTGAGGTTTTGTTCATGTATCATTCTGAGGTTTTGTTCATGTATCATTCTGAGGTTTTGTTCATGTATCATTCTGAGGTTTTGTTCATGTATCATTCTGAGGTTTTGTTCATGTATCATTCTGAGGTTTTGTTCATGTATCATTCTGAGGTTTTGTTCATGTATCATTCTGAGGTTTTGTTCATGTATCATTCTGAGGTTTTGTTCATGTATCATTCTGAGGTTTTGTTCATGTATCATTCTGAGGTTTTGTTCATGTATCATTCTGAGGTTTTGTTCATGTATCATTCTGAGGTTTTGTTCATGTATCATTCTGAGGTTTTGTTCATGTATCATTCTGAGGTTTTGTTCATGTATCATTCTGAGGTTTTGTTCATGTATCATTCTGAGATTTTGCTCATGTATCATTCTGAGGTTTTGCTCATGTATCATTCTGAGGTTTTGTTCATGTATCATTCTGAGGTTTTGTTCATGTATCATTCTGAGGTTTTGTTCATGTATCATTCTGAGGTTTTGTTCATGTATCATTCTGAGGTTTTGTTCATGTATCATTCTGAGGTTTTGTTCATGTATCATTTTGAGGTTTTGTTCATGTATCATTCTGAGGTTTTGTTCATGTATCATTCTGAGGTTTTGTTCATGTATCATTCTGAGGTTTTGTTCATGTATCATTCTGAGGTTTTGTTCATGTATCATTCTGAGGTTTTGTTCATGTATCATTCTGAGGTTTTGTTCATGTATCATTCTGAGGTTTTGCTCATGTATCATTCTGAGGTTTTGTTCATGTATCATTCTGAGGTTTTGTTCATGTATCATTCTGAGGTTTTGTTCATGTATCATTCTGAGGTTTTGTTCATGTATCATTCTGAGGTTTTGTTCATGTATCATTCTGAGGTTTTGTTCATGTATCATTCTGAGGTTTTGTTCATATCCCGGCATCCATTATTAATGATATTATATTTATTGTCTATCTATTGTCTATCCCCAGGTGGTGGTGATGTCGTAGTTTCCACACTTGCCGTTATCTATTGTCTCTCTGAATTCATCGCTCAAACATCACCCCTTGAGGAATCTCGCGCCTTGGCACATCTTCGTCGCCGTGATGATATTGTCATCAAACTAGCAGATAAGGGTGGGGCCGTTGTGGTGTGGCGTAAGGACATTTACCTCCAGGAGGGCCACCAACAACTCTCCAATCCTTCTTTCTACACTGCACGCACATCTGATATGACTGTAACTAACCAGAAGGTTGTTAACAATACTGTGAAAACCCTTATCCTTAGCAACGAACCAAAATGGGACATAGCTATGCGTGTCTGTTCATGGGGCATCTTGAACATCTAGTTTGGTCTATCTATGATGGCCCTTTCCCATCTCTTTTCCATAGATTCATTGAAGATGGGATAGTTATCACCGACATGTCCGAAGTGGAACTGTCTCGTTTCATCAACTTCATCGGCAGTTTCAACCCTGCTATTCAATTTACATCTAATATCTCCACTACTTCTGTCAACTTCCTTGACATCATTGTCACCATTCATCACCCTTTCCTTAGCACATCCGTTTACTATAAGCCTACTGATGCACATGGCTTTCTGCTCAACACTTCTTCTCATCCTCCTGCTTGTCGCAACTATCTAACATACTCCCAGCTTCTTCGCTTGCGTCGCTTATGTAGCGATTCCGACGATTTTCTCGACAATTCTTCTGAGATGATTGAGCTTTTCCGTAGACGATCGTTCCCTGACAGCATTCTTTCATCCGCTTTTGCTCCGTGTGCGCCATTTGTCTCGCCTCGATACCTTGACTAACTCTCATGGTTCTTCCTCCTCCTCTGATAGGGTTAAACTTGTTACCTTTCATCCCCATAACTCTTCTGTTCGGCCCATCATGCTCAAACATTATTCTCTTCTCCAGTCTGATCCTGACACCCGTGACGCTTTCCACGACTTACCTCTGGTGGCTTATAGGCGTGATAGAAATCTGAAGGACATCTTGGTCCATAGCCACCTTAAGTCTTCTGTTCCCGACCATTTTGGCACTGTTCGTTGCTCACGTGTTCGTTGCTATACATGTCTTTACGTAGTTCAGATGCGCTCCATTTAATCTCCCAAGGCCACTTTCTCCATCGATGAGGCCTTTACATGTGAATACCGTAATGTCTATTACGTGATCATATGTAAACGCTGTGGCAAACAGTACATCGGGGAAACCGGCCTACGATTGAGCGATCGCTTTTGTAACCATCTTCATGCCATCAAGCACAGAACACCCACTCCTGTGGCCACACACTTCAACTTCGATGGTCATCATGGTTCTTTTGATATTCAGGTCACCGCGATCAGATCTTGCACCGCCGATGATAGATCTAGGTACGCTCTAGAAAATTGTCTCATTTTTGAATTGGGTAGATTAAAGCCTTTTGGACTCAATTCCGACAACTCTTATGTCTAGTACTGGGTTGGTGTGGTCTTTGTCTTGATTCTTTTTGTTCCGTCATTTACTCATCTTTTTGTTCGTTTCGTTTCCACATATATTTACGTTTTTTATGTACTTTCTGATCTTCCGACATTTCATTTCCATATTTCCGTTGGATACGTTTGTTTGTTGTGTTAATTTTTCCATTCGTCGTCTTTTGATGTTTTGTTTGTGGCTTGATAAAGACCTTTTGGTTGAAACGTAGAATATTATTTGTGTATTATAATTTGTATGGTTTCTTGTGTGCGCTTCATTACCTATTAGTTTTAGTTATAGTCTGTCGTGTCTCATTGAAGCGATATATAAATATATAAACCTGTGTTTTACGTAAGTCCAACTGTCTCATGAAGTGGCCAAAAAATGAATATTGTCTCTTTCTTATATTATTGACTAAGGTTGGTTTCGCATTTGACTCCTTCAACACCTCCACATTCGTTTCATCCACAGAGAAGATAATAACATGGATGTTTCCAGTTATTTAGCTGTGATTTGAGATTATACGTCAAAGTGATATGAGTAAGCACAAGGATTGCACAATTTATTTTACAGTTTACTTCCTAGCACTAAATGACATACAATAATTTATTACAATTTACGTCCTAGCACTAAATGTCCCAATTTTTTTTCTTAGAAATAACGTCCTAGCATCATCATCATCAAGTGCCGTCTCCGCAACGAAGGTTGGCTGCAACGTATCTCCAACATCTCCTGTCTCTTGTCTTGGTGGTGCACTCTGCTAGACTGTAACCTGTCCATCGTGTAATGTTACTCTCCCACTTGTATCTCTGCCTACCTCTTGCTCGCTTCCCTTTGACTTTACCCTCAAGTAAGGTCTTCAATAGGGTGTCATGTCTTTTAATGTGTCCAAAGTATTTTATTTGCCTGATCTTTATTTCTCTTAGTAGTTCTTTCTTCATATTAAGTGTTTTTAGCACAAACATTTTATTACAATTTACGTCCTAGCATAAAATTTCACAATATTAGCACAGAATGGCATACAATAATTTCCTGAGGAAGGATAAGTTTAAACCCCCCCCCCCCAACTCCCTATGCAGTGCTGATATACATCTTAGTGGCAGTGTACGAAGAAATGCAGAATTGCATGACGACTAAGTTCTGGCTTGAACCAGAAAGTCAGCAAGTGACATTGATTGAGACAGGTGAGTTGATTGAGACAGGTGAGTTGATTGAGACAGGTGAGTTGATTGAGACAGGTGAGTTGATTGAGACAGGTGAGTTGATTGAGACAGGTGAGTTGATTGAGACAGGTGAGTTGATAGAGACAGGTGAGTTGATTGAGACAGGTGAGTTGATTGAGACAGGTGAGTTGATTGAGACAGGTGAGTGTTGAACGATACGATGATGCAATTATTGATATATTTCTTCTGACCAGGTGTGGGTGTACATGATCGCAGCCTACCTATGTGTCAGCTTTATGCTGTTCGTTATTGCCAGGTTCAGTCCGTACGAGTGGTGCAACCCTCACCCTTGTAATCCGGACACAGACGAAGTGGAAAACCAATTTACCATTATGAATAGTCTGTGGTTTACAATCGGTTCTCTCATGCAACAAGGTTAGTCTGTGGTTTACAATCGGTTTTCTCGTGCAACAAGGTTAGGTCCGAAATATAGTTTATTTTGTATTTTGTAGACATCTGTGTGGTTACCACATGTGGGGGTTTTCCTTAGGTGAGTGTTAATTGTGTGTGTGTGTGGGAGGGGGGGGGAGGGGTCCATTATGTGAGTGTCACTTATGCAAGCACCAATTGTGCGGTTGTAGCTTATGTGAGTATCACTTGTGTCAGTTGTGGGTTATCATGTTTGTGGGTGTCACTTGTGTGGGTACCACTTGTGTGGGTATCACTTGTGTGAGTATCACTTTGTGTGGTGGGAGTATAATTACTGCAGGTGTCAATTGTCTGAATTTCGCTTATATAATATAACGCATGTGGGTGTTATGTATGTTTAACCGAGAATATGCGAAGTATGCCAACGGAAAAATCACATGGAAAACATGCAAGTTGAAGACTGCTGGGTGCACGAGTAATTCACTCGCGACAATAAATTTATGACTTCGAGAAAAAGAAATATACAAATGACTAAAAAGTGTAATGAATTAGACGAAGTGAACCAGTCTAAGTAAATATTGCAAGCAGTCATAGCGAGATTGGAAGGTCAGAGTAGGATAACGCGATGACCACGTACACTAAGGATCTGGAGTATAGAAAAGGTGGCTTAGGGTGGTGAGCTGGATGGACGCACAACCATCATACGTCGAAAATGTAGTAGTAGGAATGCCAACAAGCCGCCTGGACGAGTTGGTCTGACGTTGTGCTATACAGGTTGTTCGTAATCGTTACATGAGTTAACGGTGCTGTTTCATAACTGGGTGTATATAACAGAAAGTGATTAGAATCATCATCATTGTTAGCTTAACAGAAACTTTAAATTGAAGTTATTGTGAATCATGTTGTGAAGATTGTATGTTCGTAATTATGTCATCTAGTGAACTTCCTGTGTGAGTGACTTGGGCTCCACTGTAACTGTAAGTTGATCATGCCAAGAAAGTTGTGTACTCATGTACATCTGTATGCTGTGTGTACCTGAATTGAAACCATCAATCAAAAACCTCAATGTTGGAGTAAGCCACACGTTTCGGAAAGTGCCATGTTTACAAACTAAGAATGGATCAATACCTGATTGGTAGGTGAACTATCAAATCTTTTTTCTGAGCCTACTAGAAGGAGCAAATTGCTCAAGACATAGTCTGCGAAATGTTTTTCGGAATCACTATTGAGACGAAGCTAGAAACTTCAGTCGATGAAAGCTCGACATAAATGAACATTTTAAGGAAGTCACAATTATAACAAATCTATAAACAAATTCATTTGTTTATAGATATTGGTCCAAATGAAGTTGATGAATCTCCAAGGTAAGATGTGAGGAATAAGTGATTGACAATAGAAGTTCAGACGAACCTGTTGAATCTTGTAGACATCATAGAGGTGTGAACTTTATTGTTGTTTGACAGTATTAGAATTTTCAAGTAGTGATGTACAAGAAAACCTGCTGGTGCCTATAATTAACTCTCGCTAAAAAAAAAAAACTGGAACGTCTCTATGTGAGAATTACAATCAGAACTTTCCGATGTGAGAACTAAAAACTTAAACTTCCATAACTGAGATCTAATAACTCGAACTTCCCTATGTGAGAACTAAAGATTGGCTATTCCCTATGTGAAAACTAAAAACTAGAATTTCTCTACGTTAGAATAAAAATAACTTTCTGTCACTTAAGAACCGTTCATAAGAGTAGAGGCTATTTATTAAATCATTAACACTAGAATAGTTTATAGAGCATATTTGATAGATTCGAGAGGTGAATTGTGATCAATCCTCTTGTTTTTCATATCAGTCAATGCAATTTATTGTATCATCAACCATGTGTACTAATTGTTAGTAGTGTTTTAATGTCTGATGTTGTCTTATTAGTGATGTCTTAATGTCTGATGTTGTCTTGTTAGTGACGTCTTAATGTCTGATGTTGTCTTATTAGTGATGTCTTAATGTCTGATGTTGTCTTATTAGTGATGTCTTAATGTCTGATGTTGTCTTGTTAGTGACGTCTTAATGTCTGATGTTGTCTTATTAGTGATGTCTTAATGTCTGATGTTGTCTTATTAGTGATGTCTTAATGTCTGATGTTGTCTTATTAGTGATGTCTTAATGTCTGATGGTGTCTTGTTAGTGATGTCTTAATGTCTGATGTTGTCTTATTAGTGATGTCTTAATGTCTGATGTTGTCTTGTTAGTGATGTCTTAATGTCTGATGTTGTCTTATTAGTGATGTCTTAATGTCTGATGTTGTCTTATTAGTGATGTCTTAATGTCTGATGTTGTCTTATTAGTGATGTCTTAATGTCTGATGTTGTCTTGTTAGTGATGTCTTAATGTCTGATGGTGTCTTGTTAGTGACGTCTTAATGTCTGATGTTGTCTTGTTAATGACGTATTGAGATACGCTGTAAGTCTGCTCTTGTATACGTCATATCTCTAGTCTGTACAAATTTGTATACTTTCAGTTGTGATTAACTGACACATCAAGCGTTTTATTGTATATTTTACAATCAGGATGTGAGATAGCTCCTCGAGCACTGTCCACTCGTATGGTGTCAGGGATGTGGTGGTTCTTCACTCTCATCATGATCTCATCCTACACTGCCAACCTGGCAGCGTTTCTGACTGTGGAGAGAATGGTATCTGACATCAACAGCGCTGATGACTTGGCTAAGCAAACCAAAATTAAATACGGAACATTCAGAGGTGGTGCAACTATGGAGTTTTTCAAGGTTGGAACTATACCCTTAAATGTAGTTTTTCAAGGTTGGAAATATACCTTTTATGAAACATTTATGTTCGACATTATGTTTAGTTCTATAATACACTAAATGATATATATTTTAATCGTATAGTAAAATGTTAAATAATGTTATACGTTTAGGCATTTAATTAACTATTCTATATTATGTGTAAATGCTGAATTGTGTTTTACGTTATAATGATGTAGCTTCTTAACCATTGTCTAGATTGTAAATTGTGTCAATAGACTTTAGGAATTGTAAATTGTGTCAATAGACTTTAGGAGGATCTTGAAAATTTCAAGCAAAAACTGAAGAAACAATTCAAATTATATTGCAAAGTGCTGCCATTACAGTTCTATAGTACACAGGGAGGAGCTCGGTAGCATAGTTGATAGTGAGCCTGCTTGCTATCACCTGGTTACAACGTGCTAGATTCCAGTTTAGTTAAGTCAGCCTGCTTGCTATCACCTGGTTACAACGTGCTAGATTGCAGTTTAGTTAAGTCAGCCTGTTTGTTATCACCAGGTTACAACATGTCAGGTTCCATACCACGTCCAAAAAATAAAAATCCTGGTTGTGAATTCTAGCTGGACAAAACCACTCCTCCAGTCGAATCAGCTGTATATGATTAACTCACACATTGAGTTAGAAGATGAAAAGACAGCAAGGAAGAGAACTGGCAACACAACCGAACACTTGCTGCGTCTTAGTACATGAAGAGTTATCTTCATCCCCTGCGACAATTTACTGCTATAGGACCCACTTGTATATTTACCTTAGTCCACAGGGAACACATCTGAGATACCGTATCAACATGTTGTAGACCTACATAGATGAATATTTGTAGCATTTCATGAAAACATTGTATCTACGCTGTAGAAATGGTGGCTGTTGAAGCCAAAGGGATTTTTGGTAAAATAAAATTATGTTATTCTAGTTAATAGTGTAACCTGGCATATGAGGAACCTGGTTTGATAGAAATCAACGAAACATTCCGGAGCAAGGAAGTTCCGTGCTGTTGATGTTATCAACAGAGTCCCACAGGGACAGGGGGGGGGGGTAATATTCTCTAGATGTTGAATGGATTTGTTTCCGTGCCTCCTCCAGTTCCCCCTCCCCATGTGAGTGTTGGTTCAAACATTACAGTACATCAATTGTTGATGGAGTTAAAGGGGAAGAGAAAAATAGGAAAGCAGTAACACATTTTCAGGAAGAAGATACAAATACAAGAGTGATGTCTAAATATGAAACCAAAGGGGAAGCAATAGATATAAATAATGTATAAATATGAAACCAAAGGGGAAGCAATAGATATATAGACAACAGCGACATTGTTTGAAGGTCTACTGCTTGCTAGAAAGTTTAAAGAGTGATGTGGTTCGGTTGTATGCTTGTTTGCATATGTGTTTGTGTGTAAGTTTGATTGTATGCTTATGTAAGTTTTTGTATTGTAGTTTGTGTGTGTGTTTTTGTATGTTAGTTTGTGTGTATATCATTTGTATTTTAGTTTGTGTGTGTATGTGTGTATTTTTGTATGTTCATGTATGTATGTTTTTGTATGTTATTTTGTGTGTGCATGTTTTTATATGTTAGTTTGTATGTTTGTGTGTGTATATTCATTGGTATGCTTGGTTTATGTGTATGTCTGTTTGTGTGTTTATTTGTATGGTTTAGTGCATTTGTATGTATGTATGTGTGTTTGTAAGTTCATGTGTATTTGTTTGAGTCTAGCATATGAAATATGATAAGTATAGCTCTTGTCTCATTTTGCGGAATGAGAGGCACCTGCAGAGCTTGATTTCATACCCAGAAGGCAACAACGCTCAGGGATGTGCAAATTTTGTGAAGACTTCTACTCAGAGTGGGCACAACATAACTGTCTAGGTGAAGTAATCAGGGGTTTCCACACAAGGGACATGATTCACTTGTGGTATGCCATTCATTGAACATTTGATTGATCTGGTGCTCAATTGGTTGAATCTGTAGATGTTCCACTTCTCGATGGTAAAATGTAAACAAGTCTCTTCAAAATCAGATTCAATTGGTCCAATTTGATTAAAACTTCAAGTAAATTAGGCCACATTTCCAGCATTAACACTCTGGATGCACATTCGAACAAAAATGATGTATCAAAGTTAATGATGTGTGAGATTACAAACTAATGATCATCATGTGAGATTACAGTCAAACTAACAATCATCATGTGAGATTACAGTCAAACTAACAATCATCATGTGAGATTACAGTCAAACTAACAATCATCATGTGAGATTACAGTCAAACTAACAATCATCATGTGAGATTACAGTCAAACTAACAATCATCATGTGAGATTACAGTCAAACTAACAATCATCATGTGAGATTACAGTCAAACTAACAATCATCATGTGAGATTACAGTCAAACTAACAATCATCATGTGAGATTACAGTCAAACTAACAATCATCATGTGAGATTACAGTCAAACTAATGATCATCAACTATCAAGATTAATAAAAATAAATGTCTTACATTTCATTAATCATATTAATCCTTTGAAAATGGAATTATTCCCCTGTGTTTCAACGTAATTATTCCCCTTGGTTTCAACGTAATTATTCCCCTTGGTTTCAACGTAATTATTCCCCTTGGTTTCAACGTAATTATTCCCCTTGGTTTCAATGTAATTATTCCCCTTGGTTCCAATGTAATTATTCCCCTTGGTTTCAACGTAATTATTCCCCTTGGTTTCAACGTAATTATTCCCATGGTTTTAACGTAATTATTCCCATGGTTTCAACGTAATTATTCCCGGGGTTTGGGCATAATTATTTCCTGGGTTTGAATGTAATTATTTTCGGGGTTTATAGTAATTAATTTAGGTTAATTGTTTGGACCACAACATGATTCAGGCACAAGCTAATGAAGACAAAGTATTAGCTATGGAAGGACAGATTAGGTACCAAAAGAAAGATAATTGAATGTGGAATCCATACACAATATAAGAATTTTAACAACAAAACACAAAAAATACACCACAAACAGGGATGTTACATGAACAGAAATGTTGTGAATATGAATTTTGTTCTACTCACCCTCAAATGTTACTCTTATTCAAATGTTGATATCCAAATCTGACTAAAGTAGATGCATTGATTGTTCATTTACTGATCATAATTTGTTTATTTGAAGTAAATCTATCAACTGCCTATTGTTTTATGCCATATTGTGTGTGCCATGTCCAATCTCATAACCGAACATAATTTTGGAAAATTTAAGAAATTATTCCCAAGTATTGGATTTCCAAAGTTGAATTTTATTCCACTCAATATTATCATTATGCATAACTCTATTTTCTGCATAATGTAGTGCAAGATTATCATTGCTGTTACTAGGCCTATCTGATTGTTCAGAAGCAATAGCAGTGGGAACAGTTTTATAATTTTTTAGCTCTTACCTGTTAGGTCTAGGCCTATTTCTTTTCTGATATTTTACAAGTGGGTAATATCCACTATCGAAATCGAAAACGATGTAGTTTACCAGCACATCACTTGAAATAATATCTCCAATTATAAAACTCTAAGTAAAAATAATAAAACCCGATGTTTGCTAAATCTTTGAGCTCTCTTGCTAGTGGAACATAAAGCCATTTTGCTCCTTTCAGAAAAGCTGAACCTTGTTCAAATTTTAATTTCAAATAAATATGTCACGAGCATAGAACAGCTAAATAAGTTAATACTAATTCATTTACTATCCAAATGAAGCAAATTTAAATGGCATATCAGGAAGATCAATATATCGCGATACGTCCACAATGTGGGAATTAAACTATAACGATATATCGTGTTTCCGGCGGATTGAGTTAACTCACATGACAAAATAATGTTTGCAGTTTACAAGACATGATAAAAGAATTTTTTAAACTGCAATCTATCACTGTGTAGCCAATTCAATAATGGTCATGTATAAAGCGGTTTCGTTTGGGTCACTGTGGTCCCACATTTTGGTTTCGTATCCAGTCCAGTATTGGTCATGGAATTGATGTCTGTCTCGCCAACTTTTAGATTTCGAAACATGTGGCTTCTCAGTCTGTTGTTTGATTTCGTCCCTGTTGTACCACATTTTGGTTTTGTATCCAGTCCAGTATTGGTCATGGATACAGCGGTTTGGTTTGGGTCGTAATGGTCACACATTTTGGTTTGCACACTCTCTTATAGTTGAGAATCTCACCCTTTGAATAACGTTGCGGCAGCTATAGGCCTATGGCATGTGTCCTGATTGTGTATTCATGTCGAAAAATTGCTTATATCATCTCGGCTAAGTGTGCTCTTAGACTGTAGTGTCTCTGTACGGAATCAAAACAGAGTAGGCCTATATGCCAGACAAACATTCAACTTTGTTTTCCATTTGCTTGGCATTTTTCCATTATGAAGATATTTTAGTCAAAATGATGCTTCAGTCTTTATTCATCTTCACAGTTCTTTATGAAACTCCCCCGTATCTGTACTCCCCCGGATCTGTACTCCCCCGGATCTGTACTCCCCCGGATCTGTACTCCCCCGGATCTGTACTCCCCCGGATCTGTACTCCCCCGGATCTGTCTTGTAGCAGAACAATGTTTCTAGTAGATTTCCAGCAGGACTTAGTTCAGAGAAGGAAAATATGTTTCGTTTTACTGTTACAATGACCCGATACGTCCGTCTTCAGCGATTTTTAAAATTGTAAACTCATTTCTGTCTATATTTGATCAAATGTTCGATTTCATATTGTAAACTTTATAGTCTACTTTCAAATGAGTAGATTATACAAAAATAATGAATCATGGAAATATTCAAAATTGTTCATGTTTTTCCCGCTAACAGAACAACAGAATTGCCACATACGCAAAAATGTGGACCTTCATGAATTCAACACCAGAGCTGAGTTTTGTGAGCAATGTGCAGGAGGCTACAGCTCGAGTTAAGACAGGGGAATATGCATACATCACGGAATCAACTACTGCGCAGTATCTTATTCACAGGTTAGCAGATCTGTCACATTATCATAAATACATGTTGGTAGATTTGTCACATTGTCATAAACACATGTTGGTAGATTTGTCACATTATCATAAATACATGTTGGTAGATTTGTCACATTGTCATAAACACATGTTGGTAGATTTGTCACAATATCATAAATACAGGTTGGTAGATTTGTCACATTATCATAAACACATGTTGGTAGATTTGTCACAATGTCATAAACATAGGTTGGTAGATTTATCAAAATGTCATACAAATACTGCTGGCGAATTGCCATGTTGTCATAAACAGAGATCGGTGTGTTTGTCACATTGTGACAAGTACATATCTTGTGAGTTATCAAATTAACATAAGCACAGATCAGTTGCTATGTTACATTATCATGAACATGTGATTTGTCACATGACAAGCACAGATCAACAAGACAGATGCATCTTATATATGTTCTTGTAAACAGTCATGTTCTGTAGCTATATCTGACCAAGCTGCCAAGATAAAGTCGCTGAATGTTTAATTTTTCTAAACTTTTCTAGCTTTATAATATGATTTTGTTGTTCTGTTTCAGGAATTGTGAGTTCATGCAAGTAGGCGGCCTGCTGGACTCTAAGGGGTATGGCTTTGCAACACCACCAGGTACATCTTGGATGTTATTTCTTCTGTAACAGATGCAGGATAATCTCAGGTGTTACATGTCCCTGGCTCATGCCGACCATGAGCCACTGTGGAGACAACACCAGTAGTCCATAACTGTATCAACATCAGCTTCATTGTTATGTGGTGTAGGGCTAAGATAATGAGAGACTTAACAAAATCCAAAAAGTACAAGACAGAAGAGAGAGGGCAAATGCGGAATTAATAAAACTAAACATATTTAAAAATAAATACATTTAGTGAGGAACTAATGACACATTATTCATGACATGTATGTGTGACATGTATTCATGATATGTATCCATGACATGTATTCATGACATGTATTTGTGATGTATGCAACCATTGTTTGTTTATCCAATGTTTTAGAAAGTTCCATTGGTCTTCATTACTCTGAATCTTTGCAATGACACTGTATCTATTCTGTACAATTATGTTGTATTTTTCTTTAATGTCAGCGTCTGATTTCAATAATGCTCAATCTAATTTCACATTCCTTGGTGATCTCTTGACTTTCTTGAATTTTATACACAATTTCCTCATCGGTAGTAGGTCTATATAATCACTGTTGTCGTCAGCGCCTGGTCTTGATCAATGGCCATACACCAGGAAGACCAACAATATCCGTTGTTGAAAGAAACATTCACATGAGGGGACATACCAAAAGAAGTGTATAACAAGTGAATTATAGAAACCAGTAGCATGTATTCTTCTTCAGTGTTCATTCTCAAACTCCCGCTGGATTTCTTGTAACATGACAATAATCTTACTAGATTTCCAGCAGGATGTAGTCCAGGGAATGGGTTGTGTCGCAATGTTATTTGCATCAATGCCCGACACATCCGTCTTCGGCAGTCATTAGCATGTAAATCCATATCCATTTATTGAAATAATTCTCCACACTCATCACCTGTGAATGTTCTCCATCTTATAAATTCCTTCTTCTCCAACTCCTGAAGATTAGCAGAATGTAGTCTGGGGAACGAAATGCATCATGCCATGGTTTACAATCTAGCTTATATTTCTATGCCTTCTGGCCTGACACATCCGATTTCAGCATGCCATCTGAGTCACATTAACCATATGTGAGATGGAATAGCCAGCGCCACAACACAGCCTCCTTACTGCCTTAGTCGCCAGTTACACCATGCATGTCATGTAACAGTGTAAACATGTCGCTATTTTGTGTTCTCTTGTCAGGCCTCGCAACAAATGGTTAAGATGGGTAGCTACCAAGGAGACTGTGAAAATGGTTCATGTTCGATCTTATATGTTAACTGTAAAATAATGGCAAGAACTATTGCTTTCAATAGTGAAATGACGACAATATGCATGGTATGTATATGTATGCAGATCTGATTGTTTGTCCACAACAATAAAACAGGGGATCGTCGAGGGTGGAAGAAGCAGGGGACATAACAAAAGCATGGACAGACTCATCTGCATCGCTGGAGGACTATGTACGTTGATGCATTTAATGTGGTACCCCAAGAACCCTGACGGATTACAGGTTTATAGAATAGATAAGATAGATAGGATATTCAAACAGGACATGACATATAGACAAGATAGGATGATGAATAGATAGAAAGATAGGTGGCCAGGCGAGCCCAGTTAGAAAGGATAGACAGGATAGGACAGATACATTCGATTGCATAGGTTGGGTTGGGTCAGGCCGGGCCCCATACGATACGATACGATGATAAGATACAATACGATAAGATATATTTAGATACAGATTTAGATTAAATCTTTTTCTAGGATAGATATTTAGATAGAGATTTAGAGTGAGATTATGTATTAGGTATGTTAATTGTCCTCTTCGCACACAGACACTTCCATAGGTGCTCAGATCTCCGCTTCAGTAAAGCTCTCAGAGTATAACGACTGATGGTTCCGGTTCTATGTTGGTTCACTGCTCTTTTTAAAATCTTTGTCAGGGGTTCTCTACGAGCCATGCCAATACTCCCAATTCTCACATTCTCGATATTGACTCATGCTCATTCATCTCAAAATCCTCTGATCGTGAGGACTCACAAAGAGCAATGAGTATGTTTGCTCTGCCCATACGCTGACCGTCTGTTATTATTATCTATTAGACTAGCTATTTATCCATACATTTAATTCCCTCAACGCCCGGGTGTCCTAGGAGAAAGATAAGGGTTAGTTTCCGTAGTGATGCCCGTATTTTAGCTCTCTCTAATGACTCCGTCCATCCCCTAATTATAATCATTGAGTCACTTAGTATGTACGCATGGGAATATGCTTGCAATCCCATTCAGTTAAGTGCCTGTGTTACGGCGAATACTCCCATGGCTAGACTGCTTGTTGTTGCAGTAAGGGCTACACTTCTTTATGTACTGTTCTTCCTTGTGATCTGGTAGTAAATACACATCAGTAAAGATGATAAGATAAGATAGATTAGATGGAATAGAATAGATACCGGTAGATAGAATGATGGTAGTTTTTTTTTAATATTTTCAGTTTTGGGACCTACACAGGAATCCTTGAGAGAGGTCCTGACAGAGGAGATACTTCGTCTGCAGGAGGAGCAAGTCATTGACGAACTCTACACCAAGTGGTGGAAGAAGTTAGGCGCAGAACAATGTGATGAAGAAGATAGCGCAGCAAGTGGAAAGGCAGCAGAACTTGGTGTTGATAATGTTGGTGGTGTCTTTGTTGTGCTGATGGGAGGTGTAGTTGTAGGATTTTTCATTTCTTTATGCGAGTTTATGTGGAAGGCTAGGAAAAATGCCAGAAAAGACAAGGTTTGCATTCTCATATACATTTCTTCTCTATTTGTATATACAAAAATATATATATACAACTGCATATAAATATCTGTATGAGCACATTCATTCTCATATAGCCTAAATGTCTGTATGAGTACATTAATTAGAATATAAATGTCTGTAAGAGTACATAACTCTCAGAAGAACAATACTTAGAGAAAGTAAAACAACCAATATTCATACTATTCAAGAACTGCACAGAATAGCTTTGAACAGTCAGAATTGGAGAGATCTGACCTCTGCCCGATGCACTAACTTCAGCACAAAAGGAAAATGAATGAAATGAGTACATTCATTATCATATAAATGTCTGTATGAGTACATTATCATATAAATGTCTGTATGAGTACATTATCATATAAATGTCTGTATGAGTACATTATCATATAAATGTCTGTATGAGTACATTCTCATATAAATGTCTGTATGAGTACATTATCATATAAATGTCTGTATGAGTACATTATCATATAAATGTCTGTATGAGTATATTATCATATAAATGTCTGTATGAGTACATAAATCCTGACATAAATGTCTTCTCTGCTTCTCTATTTTGTATTTCTCTTGTAAGACAGATATTTATCGATGATGTTACTTTCTCTCTTCTCTCACTGGAAAATCTACAATTTTTGAAGATATTTTTCTCCTTTGCCATATTTTCTCTTCTACTGTTAATCAATCTGTCTGACAGGATAAGATTGCTTCGATCACATTATCTTGTGATCTATGTGTTAGTTTCCACTTGTAAGTAAGATAATATTCTCTTGTCATTCATTCCTTTCTCCTGTCTTATAAATATACAATCAAAACGTTCATTAAACTTCGTCCCATCAACATTATCATCATCATGTGTTATCTCCGCTATGATGTGTGTCTGCAACATCTCCATGATGTCTACTTGTTTAAGAACTGTCCTGTTGACCTTGATGTTACATTTTGAAGGGTTAGATGCTTTAGATGTAACCATTACCTCTGTTTTCTTGGTGTTCAAGCTCAGACCTTTGTTTGCACTTTCTTCTACTATAGTTGTTATCAATTGTTGTAGTTCTTTTTCTCCGTCACCCCACCTCCCTTCAAGTCCCTGTGTCTTCATGGGTGACGACTATATGGTAAAGGTTGAACACCAAGGACCTAGATATCAGTGGGTCCTTGATCCCAATACATTTGTGTTGTAGATGGAAATAGTAAACCTGGCCAGCTGGTAACCTCCATATAAATCATTAATTTATTCAACAATTTATAATGTATGATAGTATTACTTGTACTGTGATCTCAACTTATACCACATTTTTTTCTTCTGTCCAGCAATCAATATGTTCAGAAATCTCTGAAGAGTTCAGGTTTGCTGTCCGATGTCTTGGATCAAAGAAAAACAACAAGAAACAGGATGATGAGATTGTGGATAACGGCCTTCAGTTCATGCCCCTGACCGGATACTCACAGAACCCACACGAAAAGGAAGTCTATGCTTGAGTGATCCTGTTACCTCTGTTTCAAAATTTAACATTGACACATTGAACATTTAAGAGATCAAAGAGATATATGAATTGGATTTGGAATTTCTGTTCTCCTAATGTCTATCAAAAGTGCCTTCCATTAAAACGAGTGAGTTATTAATGTGAAACCTGTTTTCTAACTGTGAGTTATCAGCTAAATCAGGTGTAGTCATTCGTAATTCTAAACAAAATCAGGTGTAGTCATTCGTAATTCTAAACAAAATCAGCTGTAGTCATTCATAATTCTAAACAAAATCAGCTGTAGTCAGTCATAATTCTAAACTAAATCAGGTGTAGTCATTAGTAAAAAAAAAGGTTTGTCCCATGGCAGCAAGTGCTGTCGAGGATGAAGATAACTCTTCATGTACTAAGCTACAGCAACTATTATGTGGGGGTGGCAGTTCCTTTCCTTGCTGTCTTTACCTCCCTAACTCATGCGTCAGGTACTCATTTACAGCTGAGTAGACTGGAGGAGTGGTCGTGTCAAGTGGGAAATCACAACCCGATTTTGTGTGTGTCCGGGCGTGGTTTCGAACCTGTCACGTTGTAACCCAGTGATAGAAAGCAAGCTCACTATCAATTAGGCTACCACTCTCAGTAGTAATTCTAAACAAAATCAGGTGTAGTCAGTAGTAATTCTAAACAAAATCAGGTGTAACCAATAATAATTGTAAACAAAAACCAGATGTAGCAAATCTTCAGTTTAAACAATACCAGATGTAGTTTGGCTAAATGTAAACAAAATCAGGTGTAGTCTGGCTAAATGTAAATAAAACCAGGTGTAGTCCGGCTGAATGTAAACAAAACCAGGTGTAGTCAGGCTAAATGTAAACATAAAAACCAAAATCTAGTCAGTCTTACAGCTAGAGTATCCTCGCCAGAATATCTTGAAAGTGGATCAAAATCTAGTCAGTCTTACAGAAAATGTGTAGTCAAGATAGCAATATAAATAGCAACAAAAGCAGTCAGAAATAAATATAAACAAATATGAATGTAAACAAATATAATTGTAGTCAAAATGTATTTGTGGAATAGTAACCAGCATCATAGTATATGTCATCATGTGTGTATGTGAAAACCATACATGATCCTGAAGTTTACACTTGTTAAGGTGTACACATTGGTCAACACATGAGATAATGGTGGTCCCTGTGGCAAACGTGGTGCTATTGTTCTAATCTCTAGGTTTAGAATCTGCATCGTAGAGCAACTTTTCTCCACAAGGGTATGTTTGCTATCCAGTGGGCAATTCGTAGGTCACTATTGTGTTCCCTATTCGGTCAGAAAGATGTCTGTACTTGACTCTGATGTATCATCTTGTTTGTCTACTGCTGCAACTTCTCTTGTTTCTGGAAGCCGTTAGAAAATTCACATGAAAGAATAATAACATTTGTGCTTATATCTCTACCATGTTGTTAAATAACTAGAGTACATGACAGCTCATCTTTTCCTGGTTATTCTGCAACTAGAGTACATGACAGCTCATCTTTTCCTGGTTATTCTGCAACTAGAGTACATGACAGCTCATCTTTTCCTGGTTATTCTGCAACTAGAGTACATGACAGCTCATCTTTTCCTGGTTATTCTGCAACTATAGTACATGACAGCTCATCTCTACCTGGTTATCAGACAGTACATGTGAGCTAATCTCTTTCTGGTTATTCTGCACCTAGAGTGTATGAAAGCTCATTTCTGATTTACAAATTCATGCTTATAGGGTAGCCGGGGCAAGATGGAGCACTTGTTATGTTGCAGTGTATTCTAACAACTAGGTTGAACTATGAGAGACCAAACTGTCATCATTGTAAAACTCTTACATTAGTGAAAGTATTGACAATATACAGCTACATGTAGACAGTTGAATGAGATTTTTGAGCATAGGCCTATGTAAAAAAACAAACCATCTTGCCCCATTTTTTGATGCAAGATGGCAGAGGCAAAAAGGCAATACAAACCATTATAAAATTGAGGGAGATCGTCACTGCAACAGGTCTAGCAAACCGGCAGTGTGTACATGTGTGCCAAGAATAAGATAGAATACATAGATATACCCAGTTTTGTAACTTTCATCTGAAAAAAATAAGTTTGAATAAATAATAGTTTGCAAGTTCAGTTTTAAAGCTAATAATGCCTTTGTAAGGTTGGATAGTCGTTATAACCATAAATATGGGGCCTCTCCCAGCTTTAGAACAGCATCTGGAACTCCCTCATGACATCACCATTTTTGATATATTTTGAATGTGCCATCTTAATCCTAATAAATGTGCACCATCTTAATCCTAATAAATGTGCACCATCTTTCCCAAATCACATTGTTAGCAGCTATCATAAATACCGATGAAAACACACATTTCCTGACAAGATAATGTGCTTAATTACTTAACAATACAACATATATAATTCAGTTTACAAAATAATCAAGCTATTAATAACAGCAAGCAGAGTGCCAGAAGTTGAAAAAAGTAAATCATAGTGAGAAAATACTATTCTGCATTGTTGAAAATTGACTTGTCCTTGACCTATCAAATTTCATTGTGTCAAAGATTGGAATTTTGGTAACTGACCTAGTCACATGTGTTACCTAAAACAGGTTCAGGAAAAACCAGCTTCACCATCATAATGCCGGCTACCCTCTATGTAGGGATAATTTTCTGGAGATTCCTTCCATAAACACTCGCCTTTGTAACAATGGAATATACTTGTATTATGGTAGTGTTTTTCAGGGGAATAAGATTTCTTGGTGTTTGCCAGGTTAATAAGGTGAGCTTGATTTTTCCAGAGGAACAATGTGGCCTGGTTTTTCTGAGCACTAAGGTGGCCTGATTTAATCAGGAAAATTAAGATGGCTGATTTGTCCAGGTGCATACATTGGCTGTGTTGTCATTCTCCTGGTCTTCACCATCTTGTAATAGTTTGTAGTACCTTATTCTTGATGAAATAGTTTCTAATACCTCATTCTTGAAGAAGTTTATATTCCCTCATTATTGATGAAATAATTTGTAGTACCTCATTCTTGATGAAATAGTTTCTAGTTCCTTATTCTTGATGAAATTATTTCTAGCACCTCATTCTTGAATAAATAGTTTATATTACCTCATTCTTGATGAAATAGTTTCTAGTACCTCATTTGTGATGTGTTAAGCATTCTGTACCTCATTCCATCAGGTGCCAGAGCACAACTCAGATACAACTCAGATACAACAACTCAGATACACCTTCATCTGTTCCCAATCTGCTAGTCCAATAGTGATCATAAATATAGTATAGGATTGAAAACATAGAAGCAGAAAGCTGTGAAGAGAGATGACAACTAGCACTATACATGGAGAAGACACACGGAGAAGACACATGGAAAAGACACATGGAGAAGACACATCCTATGAAATATTGTTTCACATTGCACTTAAAAATATTTCTAGTGGTAACTTTATTTATTTGACTACACCAGATATTTTGTTCATAACATTTTTCAAAACAGGAAATGAAGCAGTTTTTTATATTTATAACAAATTAATGCATCAGAATTTTGATCTTACGTCTTCATCAAGAATAAAAAATTACAACTATGTTCTTTAGATAAAAAATATCAATTTGTCTTTTGTTCCACTTAAAAAAATTGCATTATTTCTTGTTTTGATATTTGAAATTGTTTATGTAGTTTAGAGATAAATGCTCAACAGTTGGTAGAGCTTTGCATGAGACATTCGTACGACAGAATGTGTTCAAGTTATGATTATTGAATGTCACTGAATGATTCTTGATTGTGTTATAAGTTATGAATACTTGCTGATTGTGTTATGTATTTTATTTGTTGTTGATGAAGTATAGCCAGAGTGTTCTCCATGATCTCGAAACATCTCATCAAGAATTCATGTCATTATCATACCTAATGTTCCAATGTATAAAATTGTACCTTTTCTTATTTGCTCCTTCTTGCCCTGACCATTTATTATTCCATGTGTTCTCATCATTCCTGATTCTTATACCAGATATTTCTGACTCCTGTGTTAGCTGTATGCCAACCATATGCCAACCATATGCCAACCATATGCCAACCATATGCCAACCATATGCTAACTATTGCTGACTCCTGTGTTAGCTGTATGCCAACCATATGCCAACCATATGCCAACCATATGCCAACCATATGCCAACCATATGCTAACTATTGCTGACTCCTGTGTTAGCTGTATGCCAACCATATGCTAACTATTGCTGACTCCTGTGTTAGCTGTATGCCAACCATATGCTAACTATTGCTGACTCCTGTGTTAGCTGTATGCCAACCATATGCTAACTATTGCTGACTCCTGTGTTAGCTGTATGCCAACCATATGCTAACTATTGCTGATTCCTGTGTTAGCTGTATGCCAACCATATGCTAACTATTGCTGACTCCTGTGTTAGCTGTATGCCAACCATATGCTAACTATTGCTGACTCCTGTGTTAGCTGTATGCTAACCATATGCCAACCATATGCCAACCATATGCCAACCATATGCCAACCATATGCTAACTATTGCTGACATGCACCAGCTATTCCTGAAACCCTGATTAGTTTTTATTGAATCTGTTTTAACAATGTATGACTTTTGTAACAAAAATCTCTAAGGGATTGTCCTTAAATTATGTTAACAATTTAAACCCAACCCCTTGTCAAAAAATGTAAAGAAGTCAGAGAGCTGCTAAATTATTTCAAAGATGTTAACACGCCCTATTGCTCAAAGATATTAACACTTCCTTCCGCTCAAAGATGTTTTGCCAGAAAGAGTACAAATAAACTACAGAACTTTTCATATTTTTGAAAAAAATGTTTGAAATTGAAACAATTTCATTTGTGTATGAAAACAGTATTATTGATGTTAAATTTTTCCAAACTTTGCCATCTCTCCTCCATGTCAACAACTATCAACTATTTAAGACCTCCATCCCATAATTGTTGAGGTAAATTATGGACATTCCCTAGCTCTTATACTAAATATTCATTATGTTTGTATTATTACCTCATTTCTCATATTTTGGAATTATGTGTGTCTTGTCTTTATACATTTTTAATTAACACTTTAAAAAAATTGACAAAATACACAGTGTCAACATTGACACAAAAATACACAGTGTCAACATTGAAACAAAAATACAGTGTCAACATTGACACAAAAATACAGTGTCAACATTGACAGTAAAATACACATTGTCAACATTGACACAAAAATGGGTGCCATATCATACAATACTCAGAATTACCATCATTGTCATCATTATTATTATCATCATCAGACACATCATCATCATAAACATAATCATTGTTGTCATTATCATCTTGACTTTCATCCCAATGACATAAATGTCACCAGTTTCTAAGGAGAATGTCTAGGAATATCAGCTGGGCTGATTTATTCACAGTAGTAGGCAGCTAAAAATCAAGAAAAGTGAGAGGAAATGAAAGCATATGTAGGAATTCTATGGCATGGAGATGCAATAACATGTAACATGCATATACATTCAATGCATGATCTAATGTTATATACAACAAATATATATGTTCAGTTTCTGGACAAATATAGCACATCTAGAGATATGTTTTAACCAGACATGTCAATCATTAATTTTATATATATATATATATATATATATATATATATATATATATATATATATATATATATATATATATATAATATTAATTTTGACAATATTGAGTGTGGCATGACATATTTTTGAGCAGTAAATAATATATTAGTTGAAATCATCAAAATCTTGAAAAAAGCAAAATTCCCTCTTGTCTCATGTTTTTTCATCAACATTCATCATTATTTCACTTTTTGTTGATTGCATTTTTCAGTATTTTTCTTGTTGGTTTAGTTATTCTTCTGTCTCAATCCACTGGGAAAAAAATTTTATGTTCTGAAAAGTGATGAAACTTGACATCATAGTTACTTGTGCAAGACTTTTAAGTCGATTAAATTGCTGAACAAATGCATCTATATCTTTCACCAGTAAATTTAATAAAACCACGATTATCAAAGAATATTTAAAGCTTCATAGCTTCATATCCTAGTTAAAGCTCATACGCTGCCTTATTATTTCTTTCTATGGCTGCAACTATGCTTCTTGTATATTTATAAGTTTCCTGTTTGCTGTATTGCCACACCAACTCCTATAAATGAGTTATGATTCCTTCATATAATTCATAATGTGAATTATCCACCTTTTTAATTTTTAATGTTTAATTTTCAGCATACTTTATGAATTTATTGATAATTTTCAGGCTTCAACTTCTGCATGTATATTCCTCATTGTACAGGTTCTTTTAACTTTTGATTCGAAAATGACTGTGTCCTAATTATGCCTGATTTTGACAGTAGTTATTAAAAATTTTAGCTGTCTTCCTTACACATTATTTACAGCTCTTCTTATGATCCAATATCCTGGTCACTGCACCACTTGTAAGAAACTATTATTGACCTCTTCCAAGTGAGATATTATAGACTTTTCAATGTGATATATGTAACAAATCTCTGTCATTATTTCAATAGTGACATTATATGATGTCACAAGATGATTGTATCTTCACTACGATAATTTATGATCTCAGATGTGAAAACTAAACAATTAAACTGACAAAATTTCACTTGTCTCACTAAAATATTAGGAGATTGGTGTTCGATTCTCCTAACTTTACCCACAACTGCTGAGACATGTTTTTAAAATAGTTTTATTTAGTGATGAGATTCTATAAATGATACTCGCAGTTATGTTAAATTATTGGTGGTGTTGAGATTCTGTGTAAATGCTGATGTTAAATAGTCTCTCCATATCTTTGTTCAGTTTGTTGTTCAGTCATCTCATCATAATCAACAACATCGGATAATTTGCATGGGTTCTCGTGAGAATACTTCATCAAATGCATTAATGAAGCAAATATATACACACAACCTGATCATGTTCAATATAGATCATGTTACACAACATCATAGAGGATGTTACACAACATCATAGAGGATGTTACACAACATCATAGAGGATGTTACACAACATCATAGAGGATGTTACACAACCTTGATATTAACTTATTTTTCATAAGTTAAACATTATAAATTATTGCATTCACTGTTGTTTGATTTTATGACCCTTTTACTATTTACACTACACATCACTACATTTGTACTTACATGATTCCACAGGCATGTCTACATCTGAAAGGGGCTACATTCTAACTAATTAATCATCAACTTTGCCACCAATAAGTTATATCTCTGTAAAATTCCACAAGTAGGGATATGTCACTAGATGTTCTCATGTCCTGCAGTTGACTTTCTTCACAACAATAACCAAATCACCATGGGGACACAGGAGACAATAAAGGTCAATATGTGCAATGTATTTATAATCACATCAGCTTCAATAGAAAAAAGAATGGTTAAAATTGAGTCAGTTACAGATTCATTGAAACATTGGTAGTCTTGATAACTCTGAGATGGCAAGAACTTCAGATTCATTGAAACATTGGTAGTCTTGATAACTCTGAGATGGCAAGAACTTCAGATTCATTGAAACATTGGTAGTCTTGATAACTCTGAGATGGCAAGAACTTCAGATTCATTGAAACATTGGTAGTCTTGATAACTCTGAGATGGCAAGAACTTCAGATTCATTGAAACATTGGTAGTCTCGATAACTCTGAGATGGCAAGAACTTCAGATTCATTGAAACATTGGTAAGTCTTGATAACTCTGAGATGGCAAGAACTTCAGATTCATTGATGAAGCTACTGTGTCATTTGTCATGTGATGTATTTTCTCCTGAATGTTGTCTTGTCATTGAACTCCATGAACTCTTCTCTGTCCATGTGACTTGCACATTCTAATGACGTATTTATTCTATCTTTAACGTCGTCAATCCATCACCTTCTCTGTCTGCCCTTTCTCCTTCTCCCAGGTGTTCTGCCCTCCAATATTTGTCTAAACAGTTGTGTCTCCTGTGTATTGCAGCAACTGTGTATTGCTAACAAATTATTGATTTTGATAAAACATGTACTATTAAGGAACATATGCATTCACTGTACACCTTAAACATCATGTGCTGATTCAACATATATATATATATATATATATATATTGTTATTATTATGTCTACGTTGTGAAACTAACCCATGAATGTCTCACCAATGATATGAGCATTTAGAGTTTGTATACCAGAGAGTGTTATACCTGTCATTTGGAGTCTCAATGCCAGCGAGTGTTATACTTGTCATTTGGAGTCTCAATGCCAGCGAGTGTTATACCTGTCAACTCGCGACATATTATTCTGTGTTTCAGACAAAAATACTGTAAAGTTCTGTGTGATGATTCACAATTATGTATATGGATATTGATATAATATTGAATAATTACACAGAACTTTACAGTATTTTTGTCTGAAATACGGAATAATATTTCGTGAGTTGTCAAGTATAAGTATTTGACAGGTCCCAGATATTACCGTTTTGATCTGCAGAATTTGCCTTTATGTGTATACTATTTACATGCAATATTGATATGGCAAATACTGCAGCTCAATACAGTATTATTCAATGACACTTGGGTATTCTGTTAATAATTAAAGACAATATGCATTGGTTGACAGATATGATCATAGTCATTGGTTGACAGGTCTGATAATAGTCATTGGTTGACAGGTCTGACCATAGTCATTGGTTGACAGGTCTGACCATAGTCATTGGTTGACAGGTCTGACCATAGTCATTGGTTGACAGGTCTGACCATAGTCATTGGTTGACAGGTCTGACCATAGTATGCTTATACAAATTAGTAGATATTTGGTGAGTGTGAGACTTTCTTGATAATAGCTAACACACTAAACATGTGTGCACCCAATGGAGAGTAGCTCTTCCAAAAGTTTAAGTTTATAGCTAACTAAACCACATATGCTATGTGAATTCTGCTGATAGCAAACAAAACCACATATGCTATGTGAATTCTGCTAATGGCAAACTTCTCATGGCGATTGCTAGGAACACACTTAATACACAAGCTTAGTAGATTCTGCTGAGGTCAGAATTCCTCACATATTTCTTGAGGACAGCTAAGATACACATACAATGAATTCTGCTGAGAGTAAAACTCCCAATGACACATTTCTTGAGGTTGCTCAAACTACCACATTGGAACTTGGTACAAAATAAAACTCTAGTTGTGTTAGTCATTTTTACTAGTAAAAATTGTATGTATTTATTTTCATGAATCTTGAGATCTCTTTTACAGTGAAGTTTTACAGTGAAGTTTTACAGTGAATAAGTTTTGATATAATTATGAAGATAATTGATGAATTTCACAATCTCAGCAGCGTTGCAGACATATATTTCGTATGAGCACAAGTCATTATGCCTATAGATCACCCATGTATTAGGCATGTGGATAGGCGTGTGGATAGGCGTGTGGATAGGCATGTGGATAGGCGTGTGGATAGGCATGTGGATAGGCGTGTGGATAGGCGTGGTCTGTGGAGAAGACCTAACAAACATTAAAAAAAAACTTAACGTACATAGATGAAAACCATTAGCCGTTACACCCTGAAAGATTTTCTGAAGATAAGATCAAAGCTCCTATGAATGCCTTCCGGTGTAGGTGATGATGTCTCTCCACATTCCTCTGTTTGTTATACATTTAAATATAGTTTATGATGATTCTGCATCATGCCAGGCTTTCAAGCCATCCAGCATTTTTTCACATTGTCTTCCTCTGTCTCTTTTACCCTCGATCTTTCCAGTTGTTCTCCAGCCATCCTCTTCTCATGACAACACTCAGAAACTGTGATTGTCATCTTCTAATACAGTTAATACATTCTCTATTTCAGTTGACCAGTTGTAGAATTATAGCATTACTCATTTACATGTCGATATGTCACACACAAGACAATACATGGTGAGATATGTCACACACAAGACAATACATGTCGAGATATGTCACACACTAGACAATACATGGTGAGCTATGTCACACACAAGACAATACATGTCGATATGTCACACACAAGATAATACATGTCGAGATATGTCACACACAAGACAAGACATGTTGAGATATGTCACACACAAGACAATACATGTTGAGATATGTCACACACAAGACAATACATGTCGAGATATGTCACACACAAGACAATACATGTCGATATGTCACACACAAGACAATACATGTCGATATGTCACACACAAGACAATACATGTCGATATGTCACACACAAGACAATACATGTTGAGATATGTCACACACAAGACAATACATGTCGATATGTCACACACAAGACAATACATTTCGATATGTCACACACAAGACAATACATGTCGATATGTCACACACAAGACAATACATGTTGAGATATGTCACACACAAGACAAGACATGTTGAGATATGTCACACACAAGACAAGACATGTTGAGATATGTCACACACTAGACAATACATGGTGAGATATGTCACACACAAGACAATACATGTCGATATGTCACACACAAGACAATACATGTCGATATGTCACACACAAGACAATACATGTCGATATGTCACACACAAGACAATACATGTTGAGATATGTCACACACAAGACAATACATGTCAATATGTCACACACTAGACAATACATGTCAATATGTCACACAATACAAATACATGTCGATATGCCACACACTAGACAATACATGTCGGTATGTCACACACTAGGCAATACATGTTGATATGTCACACACACTAGACAGTACATGTCGATATGTCACACATTAGACAATACATGTCGATATGTCACACACTAGACTATACATGTCGATATGTCACACACACAAGAAAATACATGTGGATATGTCACACACACTAGACAATACATGTGGATATGTCACACACACAAGAAAATACATGTGGATATGTCACACACACTAGACAATACATGTGGATATGTCACACACACTAGACAATACATATCAATATGTCACACACACTAGAAAATACATGTGGATATGTCACACACACTAGAAAATACATGTGGATATGTCACACACACTAGACAATACATGTGGAAATGTCACACACACTAGACAATACATTTCGATATGTCACACACACTAGACAATACATTTCGATATGTCACACACTAGACAATACATGTCGATATGTCACACACTAGACAATACATGTTGATATGTCACACACTAGACAATACATGTCGATATGTCACACACTAGACAATACGTGTCGATATGTCACACATTAGACAATACGTGTCGATATGTCACACACTAGACAATACGTGTCGATATGTCACACACTAGACAATACGTGTCGATATGTCACACACACTAGACAATACGTGTCAATATGTCACACACACTAGACAATATGTGTCGATATGTCACACACTAGAAAATACATGTCGATATGTCACACACTAGACAATACATGTCGATATGTCACACACTAGACAATACATGTCGATATGTCACACACACTAGACAATACATGTCGATATGTCACACACACTAGACAATACATGTGGATATGTCACACACACTAGACAATACATGTGGATATGTCACACACACTAGACAATACATGTCGATATGTCACACACACTAGACAATACATGTCGATATGTCACACACACTAGACAATACATGTCGATATGTCACACACACTAGACAATACATGTCGATATGTCACACACTAGACAATACATGTCGATATGTCACACACTAGACAATACATGTCGATATGTCACACACTAGACAATATATGTCGATATGTCAAACGTACACTAGACAATACTTGTCGATATGTCACACATTAGACAATACATGTCGATATGTCACACACTAGACAATACATGTCGATATGTCACACACACTAGACAATACATGTCGATATGTCACACATTAGACAATACATGTCGATATGTCACACATTAGACAATACATGTCGATATGTCACACACACTAGACAATACATGTCAATATGTTACACACACTAGACAATACATGTCAATATGTCACATACACTAGACAATATATGTCGATATGTCAAACGTACACTAGACAATACTTGTCGATATGTCACACATTAGACAATACATGTCGATATGTCACACACTAGACAATATATGTCGATATGTCACACACTAGACAATACATGTCGATATGTCACACATTAGACAATACATGTCGATATGTCACACACTAGACTATACATGTCAATATGTCACACACACTAGACAATACATGTAAATATGTCACACACACTAAACAATATATGTCAATATGTCACACACACTAGACAATACATGTCGATATGTCACACACTAGAAAATACATGTCGATATGCGGAATGACTTTTGTTACCCTAAAATTCTTATACAACTATATATTTTTACCCCAAATTCTATAAAAATTCTGTACTTTTTAACTGTTATCCTAAAATTTCTTCAAAAATTGTACATTTTAACTCTAAATTCTAAAAAATTATGTACATTTAAACTAAAATCTTTTTCAAAAATTGTATATGTTTACCATAAATTCTCCAAAATTTTCATCAGATAGAATGTTACACATTTCCTTACACATCACACACTGTCTACACATTTCCTTACACATTACACACTGTCAACACATTTCTTTACACATCACACACTGTCTACACATTTCCTTACACATCACACACTGTCTACACATTTCCTTACACATCACACACTGTCTACATATTTCCTTACACATCACACACTGTCAAGGATGGAGACAATATATACATGTGAAATTAATAATTACTGGCAATTTCACATGTATACAATTACATCATCATCATGTGATATATTCTTTCTAGAACGTGGTCTTCCTTATGGATTCTCTGAAGACTCCACGATCCTGAGCGAGTTGATCTGTCGCAGCTAGAGACATGTTTAAACAATCTGATATATCACTGCAACATTGATGTTTTGGGCGCCCTCTACCCCTGTTGCCACAACTCAACCTTCAGCTATTAATCTTTCTATGCTGTTATGGTATCTTTATATGATAAACAAACATAGCTTTCTCTTGTTAAGATGTTGTTATGGAGCCAGACCTCTTCGACATTTATTGACCTTAACACTTATTGATGTGTCTGTTTACCTGCCCATGGTATACCTAAAATTCTTCTGTAGCATCTCATTTTGAAAGCCACAAATTTCTTTACTATTAATTTAGTGTTATAATTACATAGAACATTTTAACAAACTACAAGACCATATTCAAACACCGCCAGATAAAGTCATGCAGTCAATCTTGGCAATCATCAAACACCTTACACTGTACACCTTAAACATCATGTGCTGATTCAACATATATATATATATTGTTATTATTATGTCTACGTTGTGAAACTAACCCATGAATGTCTCACCAATGATATGAGCATTTAGAGTTTGTATACCAGAGAGTGTTATACCTGTCATTTGGAGTCTCAATGCCAGCGAGTGTTATACTTGTCATTTGGAGTCTCAATGCCAGCGAGTGTTATACCTGTCAACTCGCGACATATTATTCTGTGTTTCAGACAAAAATACTGTAAAGTTCTGTGTGATGATTCACAATTATGTATATGGATATTGATATAATATTGAATAATTACACAGAACTTTACAGTATTTTTGTCTGAAATACGGAATAATATTTCGTGAGTTGTCAAGTATAAGTATTTGACAGGTCCCAGATATTACCGTTTTGATCTGCAGAATTTGCCTTTATGTGTATACTATTTACATGCAATATTGATATGGCAAATACTGCAGCTCAATACAGTATTATTCAATGACACTTGGGTATTCTGTTAATAATTAAAGACAATATGCATTGGTTGACAGATATGATCATAGTCATTGGTTGACAGGTCTGATAATAGTCATTGGTTGACAGGTCTGACCATAGTTGACACAAGACAAGACATGTTGAGATATGTCACACACTAGACAATACATGGTGAGATATGTCACACACAAGACAATACATGTCGATATGTCACACACAAGACAATACATGTCGATATGTCACACACAAGACAATACATGTCGATATGTCACACACAAGACAATACATGTTGAGATATGTCACACACAAGACAATACATGTCAATATGTCACACACTAGACAATACATGTCAATATGTCACACAATACAAATACATGTCGATATGCCACACACTAGACAATACATGTCGGTATGTCACACACTAGGCAATACATGTTGATATGTCACACACACTAGACAGTACATGTCGATATGTCACACATTAGACAATACATGTCGATATGTCACACACTAGACTATACATGTCGATATGTCACACACACAAGAAAATACATGTGGATATGTCACACACACTAGACAATACATGTGGATATGTCACACACACAAGAAAATACATGTGGATATGTCACACACACTAGACAATACATGTGGATATGTCACACACACTAGACAATACATATCAATATGTCACACACACTAGAAAATACATGTGGATATGTCACACACACTAGAAAATACATGTGGATATGTCACACACACTAGACAATACATGTGGAAATGTCACACACACTAGACAATACATTTCGATATGTCACACACACTAGACAATACATTTCGATATGTCACACACTAGACAATACATGTCGATATGTCACACACTAGACAATACATGTTGATATGTCACACACTAGACAATACATGTCGATATGTCACACACTAGACAATACGTGTCGATATGTCACACATTAGACAATACGTGTCGATATGTCACACACTAGACAATACGTGTCGATATGTCACACACTAGACAATACGTGTCGATATGTCACACACACTAGACAATACGTGTCAATATGTCACACACACTAGACAATATGTGTCGATATGTCACACACTAGAAAATACATGTCGATATGTCACACACTAGACAATACATGTCGATATGTCACACACTAGACAATACATGTCGATATGTCACACACACTAGACAATACATGTCGATATGTCACACACACTAGACAATACATGTGGATATGTCACACACACTAGACAATACATGTGGATATGTCACACACACTAGACAATACATGTCGATATGTCACACACACTAGACAATACATGTCGATATGTCACACACACTAGACAATACATGTCGATATGTCACACACACTAGACAATACATGTCGATATGTCACACACTAGACAATACATGTCGATATGTCACACACTAGACAATACATGTCGATATGTCACACACTAGACAATATATGTCGATATGTCAAACGTACACTAGACAATACTTGTCGATATGTCACACATTAGACAATACATGTCGATATGTCACACACTAGACAATACATGTCGATATGTCACACACACTAGACAATACATGTCGATATGTCACACATTAGACAATACATGTCGATATGTCACACATTAGACAATACATGTCGATATGTCACACACACTAGACAATACATGTCAATATGTCACACACACTAGACAATACATGTCAATATGTCACATACACTAGACAATATATGTCGATATGTCAAACGTACACTAGACAATACTTGTCGATATGTCACACATTAGACAATACATGTCGATATGTCACACACTAGACAATACATGTCGATATGTCACACACTAGACAATACATGTCGATATGTCACACATTAGACAATACATGTCGATATGTCACACACTAGACTATACATGTCAATATGTCACACACACTAGACAATACATGTAAATATGTCACACACACTAAACAATATATGTCAATATGTCACACACACTAGACAATACATGTCGATATGTCACACACTAGAAAATACATGTCGATATGCGGAATGACTTTTGTTACCCTAAAATTCTTATACAACTATATATTTTTACCCCAAATTCTATAAAAATTCTGTACTTTTTAACTGTTATCCTAAAATTTCTTCAAAAATTGTACATTTTAACTCTAAATTCTAAAAAATTATGTACATTTAAACTAAAATCTTTTTCAAAAATTGTATATGTTTACCATAAATTCTCCAAAATTTTCATCAGATAGAATGTTACACATTTCCTTACACATCACACACTGTCTACACATTTCCTTACACATTACACACTGTCAACACATTTCTTTACACATCACACACTGTCTACACATTTCCTTACACATCACACACTGTCTACACATTTCCTTACACATCACACACTGTCTACATATTTCCTTACACATCACACACTGTCAAGGATGGAGACAATATATACATGTGAAATTAATAATTACTGGCAATTTCACATGTATACAATTACATCATCATCATGTGATATATTCTTTCTAGAACATGGTCTTCCTTATGGATTCTCTGAAGACTCCACGATCCTGAGCGAGTTGATCTGTCGCAGCTAGAGACATGTTTAAACAATCTGATATATCACTGCAACATTGATGTTTTGGGCGCCCTCTACCCCTGTTGCCACAACTCAACCTTCAGCTATTAATCTTTCTATGCTGTTATGGTATCTTTATATGATAAACAAACATAGCTTTCTCTTGTTAAGATGTTGTTATGGAGCCAGACCTCTTCGACATTTATTGACCTTAACACTTATTGATGTGTCTGTTTACCTGCCCATGGTATACCTAAAATTCTTCTGTAGCATCTCATTTTGAAAGCCACAAATTTCTTTACTATTAATTTAGTGTTATAATTACATAGAACATTTTAACAAACTACAAGACCATATTCAAACACCGCCAGATAAAGTCATGCAGTCAATCTTGGCAATCATCAAACACCACCAGATAAAGTCATGCAGTCAATCTTGGCAATCATCAAACACCGCCAGATAAAGTCATGCAGTCAATCTTGCCAATCATCAAACACCACCAGATAAAGTCATGCAGTCAATCTTGGCCATCATCAAACACCACCAGATAAAGTCATGCAGTCAATCTTGGCAATCATCAAACACCACCAGATAAAGTCATGCAGTCAATCTTGGCAATCATCAAACACCGTCAGATTGTTGTAGACGTTCATGTTGTTAAATATCTGCAGACAAAATGGTTGAATATGCCTTCTACACACAAACCCTCTCCGAGTACAATGCTGCTTCTCACAGTATCACATGCCACTGTGTTAAAGTCTTCTCACAGTATTACATGCCACTGTGTTAAAGTCTTCTCACAGTATTACATGCCACTGTGTTAAAGTCTTCTGGGCATATAGACACCCTGAAGAAGTATCGCTCCCATTACATAAATAATTCAATTCATCATAGGTCAATCCTACACATAGGGATAAGAAGACAAACATACAGACGAACAAACACGATATAACATAACTGTTAGGACATCATTTGTTAACTGACAGCTATTGAAATTTGTTTCTTAATTTAGATGTTTTGGTGTTGTCATCCACTGTGTGAATATTTACCAAATGCAACCCCTGCTTTTTCCTACCATTCCCAGCATACATCTGACAAAATTCTACGTTACTTGTGATACTTGAAATGTTAAATGCATTTTGATTTAATTAAACCACGGATGCTACATATGTTTCTGTGTTCTTTATCGTTGATTTAGTTGTAGCACAGGTAGCAATGTATTAATTACAAATATCATTTCACATGCACATTAATAACTCGTCATCACAATATAGACGTAATCTAACCAAGTCCAATTCACTGCCTACCGCTTCCATCCAAAGAATTATACCAAGGGATATATAAGACAGTAACTTCAAATGACAAACTAAATAATATACCATTGTCACTGAAGAATGAATACACTCCACACATCTGTAGACTGAAAACCGATACAGGAAGTCAAACCCCAATCAAGGAGTGTTGTAAAAGAATGTGCTAAGTGTAAATGGTGTAAGATAAACCTCAGCAGCACAATGTATTCATATTCTGAGACTCAAAACACACGAGAATGTGTGCTCGTTAACCAGTGAACCCAGAATGAAATTTCAAAGATTGCTGTTTTAAAATAAATGTTCCCTACTTGACATCTTGTTCCCTTCTTGAGAGGGCGAAAATTAGAGTGTATAGGAGAGAATGAGAGATAATGAGAGATAATGAGATAGAATGAGTGAAAAAAGAGAAAATGATAGAGAAAGAGAGAGATGAATGAGAGTGAAAGACTGATAGATAATGAGATAATGACAGTTAGGAATAGAGAGAGGGAATGAGAGAGATAATATGATGAGAGAGAATGAGGAATAGAGAAAATGAGAGAGATAATGAGATAGAGAGAATGAAAGATAATGAGAGTTTGAGAGAGAATGCGAGAGATGAGAGTAAATGAGTGAGAGTATGAGGGAGAGTAAGAGAGAATGAGAGGCAGAGATAATGAGAGAGAGAATGAGAGAGAGAGCGAGGCAGACAGAGAGAGACAGTGAGAGAATGTAATTGAGTTGTAAAATATGCATATTCATGAAATATTTTGTTTCTGAAAATGGCACAAAGTGAACTTGTCATTCAATAGAAACATCTGTCTATAGAATACCTTTGGTTGGTGGCCGCGAGGTTAGTTTGCTGACCTTAGAATTGACATTCCAGGATTGGACTCCGGTTAGGAGTGGTCTTTTGATGATGTTGATGACACAAGTATATTGTAAGCAGAAAATATATCACAAATGTTGTATACAACAAAGAATGCTAACGGTATGGCGCATTTGCAGTTTTGGTCTACACTGTGACCTTTGTTCTAGTTTCGAGGTATAACCTAACCTTTGTGTGTGATTTAGTATCCGCGTTACGGTTATAGAATTAGGGTTAGGATTAAGGGTTATGACTAGTATTCGTGTTTAGAATGTCAATTGGGGCTCTCTCAGTGTGTAGCGAGCAGAAATAATGAGAGCGCAGCAGAAATCATGGACTGTAGTGACTGGGCATGCTACGTAGCCTTAGTGACGTCAGGGCATCTATCGATATTATTGGCGTTCCAGGGAAATCCAAGAGGTGAATGTAAACAGTGCGCTATTTATAGCACAGGGTAGACCTAAAGTGCAATTTTACCAGTTATATATTCAGAATCTCCATGGATGCATCCAGAATGTCCATGGGTGAATATGCCATTAGTGTAGAGATCCTATTATTACTTACAGATCGGAGAAGGTCACTCCTGGTCACTGCTTTACATTGTTCAATATAAGGTAATGCTGCGTAAAAAGTAACAACAATAGTACTTAACGTAAAAAAAGAAGGTGTATGTTTTCTTGTTTGCATATCATAACCCCCGAGTTTTAGTGATAGTCCGTCGTGTCTGAGTGGAACGTTCTAAAAACCTGTGTTTTACGTCAGTACTTATTAAACTCTTCATGGTTACGGATTACGTAAAACACAAGATTGATCTGTTTGGACGCAGAGATTATCATAATTGAGAGTATGGCAATGAAATACAATTAAAAATAAAGTGTTTACGTAAGCAGTATTGCAGTTATCATCGATTGTTGGTTAGACAGAGTTTTCGCGAGACTGCTTATATTTGTGTCTTTGGCTCGCTTCCTTAGTACAGATCACATGAAAAATTCCCTTCTGCTAAACGGTGATTAGTTGACGGGGAATAATGGGAGCACGTGGTAGGCGCAAAGAAAAACCGGCAGTACTAACATTCATAAGTAAATGGTTGGTGTTAGCTTTAGCAGAAATAATTGGAGAATAAAATGTTAAAAAGTAACATAAGTCATCAAGAGAAAATTGTCGTTTCGTAAAAGGGTTTCTGTCAATATATATATATATATTTTTTTAATGAAATAAATTATAACATGACGAAATGGATAACAATGATTTAACCAATCCAGCTCTGTGCAAATTTGCGTTCAACAAAATATTATCTGATTAAAAAAACAATAGTCAATACTGTGACTGGTCGGTGAAATATGGGAAACTCTGCGAGATAATACTATAGGACAATATTTTCGAGAATTGAATCGTTGTCTTTTCCAGGTTTATCTCAGGGAGTGGGGGTATATCGTTTGCGAAATTTCAAAGGAATATCATGTTACAAAGTGCAATGATTTAAGACTGCTTCTTGATGGAATCTCTAACTACTACAGTGTCCACTTGTTCCCTGCAACCATAATCTTGTATTCAGCTGCTTTCGGACTGTCACATGACATCTAGTCGATACAAACATCATTGACACACACACGCTACACATCATTGAAACACACATTATTGACACACCCACATCATTGACACACACACACATCATTGACACAAACACTCGCGCACGTAAGCACACACACACATACATCAATGCAGAGCTGTCAGAATGTAGCCATCTCATGACCAAATGTAGCCATTTTAAATTTCTACTGACCATCATTGAGGAGCGCGGTAGCCTAGTGGATAGTGAGCTTGCTTGCTATCATCTGGTTACAGCGTGCCAGGTTCGAAACCACGTCCGGACATTAAAAAATAAATCCGGGTTGTGATTTCTCACTTGACACGACCACTCCTCCAGTCGACTCAGCTGTAAATGAGTACCTGACGCATGAGTTAGGGAAGGTAAAAAACAGCAAGGAAGGGAACTGGCCACCCCACCTAATAGTTGCTGCGGCTTAGTACATGAAGAGTTATCTTCATCCCCGACGGCAGATGCCATGGGACCTACCTTTACCTTTACCTTACTGACCATCAAATGTATATTTTGTACTGACCCTCAAATGTATATTTTGGACTGACCATCAAAAGTATATCTTCTACTGACCATCAAACATATATTTTGTACTGACCCTAAACGTATATTTTGTATTGACAATCAAATGTATATTTTCTACTGAACATCAAATATATATTTTTGGGATAGTTTTTGTATTCTTTGGTCATGTTTAACAAGTATGTGAAATGATATGTTTGACAATTTTTGTGTCTTATTTTACTGGAAATCTGGCTAAAAATCTAGTTTACTTATCCGGGAAGCCTTCTAAACAAGTTAGTACAGACAACTGACACATAAAACATTAGCACAGACAATAACATTATTTATATTATGATATTTTTGAAATAAGAAACACAACTAACGAACAAGCAAATCTAAACAATTCATAAATTTAGAAAACAATACGTCAGGTCCATAGACATATTGGCATTTAATTTTAAAAAACAAGATTAAAAATACAACAACAGCGGATTCATTACGAGATAATGTGTCCACACACGATACAACCTTTAATATAAGGCTTGATTTAATACAGTTTTCGTGAAGTGAAAATAAAAAAAACAAAGCGTTTGCTACCGATCATTCGATCTACGCACCAAACACTGAGAGCCTTCCCTCCCCGTAAGGTCTTCCAGGACAGGAAGAAATGGGGCATCTCAGTGCGGTTCGCGCAGATCTATGGATGCTGCGTTGTATGCACCTTTAGCCAAACTTCGTTTCGTTAAATAATGTCTGGTTTGTTTCGTTAAAATTGTGGACACATTATCACATAAAGTATCCAAGAAAATATTTGCTCTAGGTTGTGTAATCCAACTGCAAGTCACGAAATTCATTTATGTCTCTTTTGTAAACGATAATTTGAATAACGGCTAGTGTTAGGGTTCATCTCTGTCCATAAAATACGTCAACTATTTTTTGACGAATATTGACCTCTCCCCCCTCCCTTGTTAGCTACTTCTGAAGAATTAAAGACTCCCCTCCCCCCCTCGCTTAATACGTCCCTTAAATATCCCCACCCGCTTCCTAAAAAATGTAATCAAGATACGAACATAACCTACAAGATTTTGTTTTCGAAATTGTCAGAAATATTATCAAATTCAAACAATTTAACAAATTGATGCGCGCTTTCTCAAACACCCTCCCTCGTGTAACAAATGTCTAACCGTTTCACACCAGTGCTTCTAATTATTGACGTGGTTTACGTATAATCTCTTAGACAACCCTGTTATCTGTATCATTAACTCGGACAACCCCTCAGACAACCCTAGTATATGTATCAATAACTCGGACAACTCCCCAGATAACCCTAGTATCTGTATCAATAACTCGGACAACCCCTCAGATAACCCTAGTATATGTATCAATAACTCGGACAACTCCCCAGATAACCCTAGTATCTGTATCAATAACTCGGACAACCCCTCAGACAACCCTGTTATCTGTATCACTAACTTCTAGAATTGGAAATATACAGCTTAGAACATAAAAGGAACATAACTAGGTTTCATACTTCGCCGCATTAGCAGTACCGAATTATATTCACACATAAGTATAACTTACATATATCAATATTTTACACACAAATCAGTAATATACTCAAACATCAATATTACATAGAGATTTGATCAATATTACATACAAACGTCATCACATACACGCATCATTATATCATACAAATATAGCATTTGTTGTAAAATATAGAGTGTATCTCGTATGATCTATTTGCTTGATAACTTTTCTGCAATCTTGGAAGGATTTCTATGCAGATCATAGAAAATGTTCCAACCGGGTTTCCGTAAATTGTGTGTTATGGATGTCCCCCTTGCATTAATTTCTGTGTAGGAAGTTCCGAGATGGCGTCACGTCTCTCTATAAGTTTGTGTTTGTAATAATCTCAATCATGAAATTAGTTCCAAGTGTGTTGGAGAAACTAGAGTAAAGTCACTTATTTCTAAACAAAGTAGTAGTATGTCAGAAACTAGAGTAGAATAACTAATGTGCTAGGTATAGGATTGGTATGTCAGAAATTGCACTATTAACATCCCCACTTCGCTGCTAAGTAATTACCACGGATTATTATAAAGCATACAGTTGTGGCACATCTATTTACAAACAACACTTTTCCCCTTTTCGGAGTAATCTATAATTCTTGATTTGTCTTTAGAGCTGTCCATGGTGTACGTAATTTCTGTTCTAACAACACTGAATATGAAGGAATACTTATTAAGGTAAATACAGACCTGGCAAAAATGTTTTGGTCACATTAAAAGACATGAGACCTTATTGAAGACCTAACCTGAGGGTAAAGTCAATGGGAAGCAAGCAAGAGGTAGACAGAGATACAAGTGGGAAAGTAACAACTCCAGGTGGACAGTTTACAGTGTAGCAGAGTGCACCACCGAAACAAGAGACAGGGGATGTTGGAAGTCTGTTGCAGTCAACCGTCATTGCGGAGACGGCACTTGCTGATGATGATCCTAGCACTACCACGCCCTACCAGAAACACAGCACACATCTAACACACCTATCTCATTCATTATCTGTCAGATATGAGCACACATGTAACATTCTCTGTCACCTAGAGATGCTGCTACAAAAGTAAAAAAGACGCAATGCCTGCTGGCCTACATCTCTTAGTTCTGGAATTATTTGCTAGAAGACATTCCAATACGGTACCAGCATGATGTCTTCACAAGTCATAGATTTCTCGCCTATCCCCAACTTTCCTAACTCGACAACTACAACGTCATGTGAAGGACACCTTGCAGAGCTCTGATCTTGTAAGTTGAAAAAGAATTATGCTAATCCAAGGTAGTATCGTGTTTGCAAACTTCTTCTCTTAAAAAAAAAGTTGAATGCTTAGACTCTTGCACACAGCAGGTAAAGTTGAATGCTTAGACTCTTGCACACAGCAGGTAAAGTTGAATGCTTAGACTCTCGCACACAGCAGGTAAAGTTGAATGCTTAGACTCTCGCACACAGCAGGTAAAGTTGAATGCTTAGACTCTCGCACACAGCAGGTAAAGTTGCAGTTCAAGAGAACAGCATCTGCAACCTGCGGAAATATAGACTTGTGAATTGGATGTTGCAATCCGCAATGAAACATGACATATCTAGAACTGAAGGTATATTATTTGATGACATGAGCTCAAAATGCATAAATTCTCAATATCTCGCACACGTACACTAGTACACCGAAGACAGAATGAATCAACCATAGTTAGCCATTTCTCACAATCATTATTATGTTCATATACGCTCATGGATTGCCTTTATGTTCATGTAACAATGTTTATTCATTTCATTACGTCTTAATAAAGGCTTAGTACTCGACACGTCGTCTGTGCTTGTGTGAATGTATTTTCGACGAGAAAACTGATTTCATTGTACACTGATTACCGAATATGGGCTTAATTAATCTTTCTTAGTACAGCTGCTTGCCGAGAGTGTCAATCATATCACGTAACTACGTAGCTGTCATCGATAACCCCCGCAGGGATCTCCAAAAGAATCAATTTTATAAACAATGCGTTATGAGCTGGATTCGAACCCGCCAACTCCTGGTATGTATCCTGATATCAGTAGAACTTCACTTTAATTATCTGTGTTTGAAAAATATTTTCCAGTTTTGCCGCAACCCCCATTTGTCGAGCATGCTTGGTCAGGCATTATTTTATCGCTGCGGCGCTATGATTGACTCCTCCACGAGATTTGTACACAGATTAACTATTTCATTAGAACATACGAAAACTCATCAAGAACCCACATCATGGACTATATTCTAGCATACTTACATGTATTATCCACATGTATTATCCACATGAATTATGTCTCAGATTAGAATAAACGCTCTCATGAAAGAAAAAATACACAAGCATATCCGCATACATCGTGATCCGGAAACAGAATACATGGTGATCCGGAAACAGAATACATCGTGATCGGGAAACAGAATACATGGTGATCCGGAAACAGAATACATCGTGATCCGGAAACAGAATAACAACATAGCAAACACCACCCCATTTTGTGAGAAAACACAATCTCACCTAATCCTCCCCCTCGCAGGTGCACATATTTCGTGGTTTGACTGAGACAAACTTTGATTTGTCTCTGATATAACAAACACATTTGAACAATTGATCACAATTAATGAAGAACATTGGATATTCAATGAATCAGGGAAATGTACACAACACATGCTTAATAAGTCAGATCCTGGTTATGCTTGTGGGTTTCGTATGTTTGTGTCTGGTTTCAGACGAGAACATCAGACAGCTGCCTTAAGACTGGACCAGATATCAAAATCAGATCCAAGGTATCTGTGTCATCATAGTAATTGTAGTTCATCAAATATATCAACTCTCATTTAAATCGCTAATAATGAAAGCGAGATAATAAGGTTTGGTTAAAGTGGTTAACTGCGACAAGTATTGCCAATATACTGGTTAACTGGTTACTTGTCTACATCTATCACACTTCGTGATCGCTGCAGTCGATTTGTTGATAATCACATTTGAACTCTCCCAAGTAATTATTTTCCCGATGATCTCCCTTAGACACACCAGAAGATGGCAGCACTGGAAGGTACTTGCTATTCTGTGATCCCTGTAGAATTCCATTCGGTGATCTCGATCTCAACTCCTGAAAGATATATTTTAAAAAATATGTTAATTAAGAGAGATACATTCCGAATAAGAAAAACAAACACGAGAGTAAAGGGATCGATCTGTAAGGCTGTAGATATTATCAAAGGGAGGAACATTGACCTAAATCAATAGCGCGTTCTCGTGGTTTCGGGTGACAAGTAGTTTGTTTTAATTGTTAAATTTGATGAACTTTTGTGAAAATTTGCTAAGGAAGTGGTTGTCTGGGACTTTTTACCCGTCTTTTGGCCAAGTTCATACTGGTAAAAGTCATGATCCAAATCTCTAATGGACCGGGTTGATTTTAACATCCCAACTCCCCCTTTTTAATCTACGGATTCAAATCGAGGCCAACTCCTTGAAGTGCAGATAGGACTTAGTACAGCCAACAGGGGCTGGAAACTATGGATGATTCCGGCAACCCGATATCGAGCAGGACCACTGTCCTGCCCAAGCAGGAACTGGTGTTGAAGTCAGAGATGTCAGGCCCAGAGGAGCACCAGCAACCATGGTATCATACAACCCGACTAGTTGACATGTCTGCACGACACAGGAGCACCAGCAACCATGGTATCATACAACCCGACTAGTTGACATGTCTGCACGACACAGCAGCACCAGCAACCATGGTATCATACAACCCGACTAGTTCACATGTCTGCACTACAAAATTTTACAAATTGTTATGGTGCTCACCCTGTTAAGTTTTCCCAGGCAGAATCAGTGTGGAGTCTGAACCTCGGCAGAAACCACCAATAGCTTCTGGAGGTCCGACTAGTCTACCTTGTGGAGCCAGAAGGCAAAAGAGTAAAGCGACTGGCCAACCAGACAGGATGAGAACCCCTCTAAATATTATGAATTGCACTGCAGATGGAGTTCACAACAACAAAACTGAACTAGAAAACACCTTGTACCAGAAAGAGTATTTGCTGCATACAGGAAACCCATCTCAATGAAAAAATAACATTCAAAATACGAGGGTACCAATGCTTTAGAGTTGACAGGAAAGATCGGAGGAAATGCGGCATACTAACATTGGTCAAGGATAATATCAGCGCCATAGAAACAAAAACACAAGGGGAAGGTGCTGTATACCAGATGATTCACATAAAATACAACTCCCTTGAACTAAACATACTAAATTTCTACTGCCGAAATGACATCCCACTAAACATGACGAGTATTAACATCCCGAACGAACACTTTCTGGCAGTAGAAGACTTTAACAACCACTCCCAAAGATTGGGAGATAACAATTTAGACAGAAGGGGAGAAGAGATAGAAAGTTGGCAAGATGATAACAAACTAATCCTCCCGAACAATCCTCCACAGGATCCACCAACTTTCTACTCAGGAAGATGACATATCACCTCAACCCCAGACTTGGCATTCTGCACCTCAGTACTGGCTGGAATAATGGAAAGAACAATAGGCGAACAACTTGGTGGCAGTGATCACCGTCCAGTTATCATCCAAGTGAACAAATCAACAATTACAAGACGAACTGAGCCAAGATGAAACTACAAGAAAGCAAACTGGCACATATATAAACACTCAGCAAACCTACTTACAAAAGACATACACGTAACAGGCAAAGACCTCAACACAATTGTGATGGAGTTTAAAGGAATACTTCAGGAAGCTAAGGAAACAATACCAATAGGAGCGAGTAAGAATTATCTATCATATTTGGACCAACACACCCCAAAACTTACAGAAAGAACTGGCTGAAGAATGTAATATGGCAGAGACGCAACCATCCCAATAGAACCACATCGCTCTACAAAAAACCAAAGCAAATTTTTCTAAAGAAAAGATAGAAACACGGAGAAGAAGCTGGAGGGAAAGAACTCCAAAATTAAAATTTGAAATGGGAGAAAACTGGAAACTAACCAAGCGAATAAATAATGCCTGTAGCAACTCCAAGTGACAACCAATTACATTGGAAGATTCAGGTAAAGTATACACTGGCAAACAAGCAGGAGACATACCTGCAAAATCCTACAGAAAGGAAAGCACCATTATCATCAAATGCATGTAGACAACGAAATACTCAACATGTAGACAACGAAAATAACAAAAACTGCGGAGATTCCATATCTAAACCATTCACATTAGAAGAAAACGACAAATATATATAAGGACATTAAAGGATAGAAAATCACCAGTACTAAACGGTGCCACCAATGAAATGCTTAAGAACCTAGAACATGCATCAATGTATAAATCACTACAGACATACATAGATAGCTATCCTATCACTGTACTACCAGTGCCAAACCTGGACAATGACAGCGCAAGACAAAAGAAAAATGGTGGCAACAGAAATTACTTGTCTACAACAAATACTTGGAGTATCATTAAGAAAAAGAATTAGAAACGATAACATCAGACAGATAACCAAAACAATACCAGTATTGGAGCACATCAAAAGACAACAAATCATGTGGTTTTCACACGCTTCCAGACTACCAACAGATAGCATGCCACAAATGACCATGACACATAGACACCACGGCTATAAAGCCAGAGACAGACCATGTAAAAGATGGATCATAGAAATCAAAGAAGCCACAAGCTTACAATCAGCACACATGATGGCCATCTGCAGAGAAAATTTATATCCCTGCAACCGCAAGGCAAACAAGGGCGATATCGTATTTATAGATATATAGTTTAGATAGATTAGAGAGACAGACAGACAGGCAGGCAGGCAGACAGGCAGGTAGACAGGCAGGTAGACAGGCAGGTAGACATAGATACATCAGACAGATATAATGTATATCCAAAAAGATTTTTAATAAGATCTGGAAAGATGGACTAATAGTAAAGATGTAAATAAATGGAATTAGGGGTAACATGAATAGGTGGTTACGATCCTTCCTACACAATTGGATAGTAATAGTCACGATGGAAGATCACAACGGCAAAAAATAGTTCTCCAAAAACAAAGAGTTCCTCAAGGCTCAGCACTGTCTCCAACTCTGTTCCTTGCGTTCATAAACGATCTAATCTGCGAACTGCCACGAGTTGTAAGAGCTGCTATGTAAGCTGAGAATGTACGCAAGCAAATGTACGTAAGGTTAACGAAAACAGACACACACAAAGTAAGGTACACGAAAACAGACAGACACAAAGTAAGGTACACGAAAACAGACAGACACAAAGTAAGGTACACGAAAACAGACAGACACAAAGTAAAGAACTCGAAAGCAGACACAAACACAGTACGGAACACCAAAACAGACACACACGACTTTACGTAAGATACAAGAAAAACAGACAAGGTGCAGGCGTTGAGTAAATATATGTATGAAATGATACAAGGCGTCTCAGAGCAAACACAAACATGCAAACTACTGGACCCCGTGAGCACCTGGGGATAATAACAAATTCCGTAACTTAGTGTGCTTACAATCTCAAGTATCGTTATTCCAACGTGTCGTGTTGTTTTCAATCTTTCACTCGTTTTATTTCAATGTCTTAAGTTTTCTGTGTGTTATACTCTGTTTCCGATAACAACTGCTTGACGAAATGTAGGCCTGAGTGGTGCCATTCATTCAGTAAACACTATTCACCCACCACCGCCATCGCCACAACCACCACCATTATCGGCATCACCACGATCACAGTAACACTGGCATCAGTACACGCATCTCCTGTACCACAACCATAACTACCATCCTCACTGTCGCCACCGCCATCATCATCCACATGTTTACCAGTACCATACATATCACTGTAAGTAAAAAAAGTAACTAAAGTAACCCATATCATTTATTAATGCTGTATGGGTGTGAGATGTTAGCGATCTCACATTTCAGAGGCTCTGCTAATGAGGGCGGTAGCCATCTCCTCTCCCTCGCAGTCTTTACTTCCCGGATTAATCCGGTATCCATTTAATGTTGGATCGACCCGGGAGCCGTTGCGATCTACAAAAAATTACCGCCTCAACTGGGAAATGAACCCAGGATCACTCATATGCGAAGCCAGTGCGCTAACCACTTAATAATGCCATGAAAATCATCTATTGACACTTTTATGTTCGTTGCAGGATTTAAAGAAAGATTTAGGCTTCATATTTCTCAAGCAGCTCAAAATGGAGTGGTGGTAGCAGCGATAAATAATACCGAGAACTATGGTTCCTACTAACCATGGCACAGGATCCTCAGAATGTATTACATACGCTGCCAGAATAGCTTCGTCATGTGTAAGCTCAAATATAGTCACACACTAGATAACTACCACACATAATCTACATCACACATATTCACACATTAGATAACTACCACACATAATCTACACCACACATATTCACACATTCGATAACTACCATAACTACCACACATAATCTACATCATGTCTATCTCATTACCTGGTCGGTCTGTCCTGGATATTTCTTACTTTGCTTGCACCCTTTACAGAACTCCTGATTTCGGTGCTTCAATCTCTTGGAAGACCCTCCACAACGGACGGCGAGGCGCAACTCCCGCGCTATCTCTGTACACATTGACTGCTGTCAACATAAGAAATGCAAAGTGTCAAAGTGTCAAAGGTTACACTGTACACAATTATAGATGAGAAAACCTATCCGATCTGATTAGTGTTATCTCATCTCATGCAATTAGTGTTATCTCATTCAGTCTGAAATAATATAATTACATTTAATTTAATTTAATTTAATCGCATATCATCTAACATAATCCATCCATCCACCAACCAACCAACCACCCACCAACCAACAATCCACCCACCCACCAACCACCCATCCATCCATCCAACAATCCACCCACCCATCCACATATTACCTTGTCTGGTGTTATGATGGTGTCACATGTTGTGATGGTGTGACGTGTTATGGTGTGACGTGTTATGATGGTGTCACGTGTTGTGGTGTTGTCTGGTAGCATGATAGTGTCCGGTGTCATAATGGTGTCAGGTGTTATGATGATGTCATGTGTTGTGTTGGTGTCAGTTGTTGTGTTGGTGTCAGGTGTTATGATGTTGTACGGAAGACATTGATCATTATAGATGATCTGAATCTTGTGGAAAGAATTATCTTACCTTGTTATCATCAGCATTATCTTACCTTGTTATCATCAGCATTATCTTACCTTGTTATCATCAGCATTATCTTACCTTGTTATCATCAGCATTCTCCTTAGATTTGTAAATGAACTCAAACATTGCCACCATCACCGCTAAGGCTAGACCCACCAACAGAACTACGAAGATGCCTCCCACATTCTCCACACCGAGGGCATTAGCTTTGGATTCTTTCGTGTCGTCTCTGTGGAAGAATGTGGCATGTTAATATAACTAAATGTCATCTGTGACATGTCAGTAGAAGAAGATGTCATCTGTGACATGTGAATGCAACGAGGTGCGGTATGTGGCATGTCACTATAACGAGATGCCATCTGTCGATATAGCAAGAAGCCATCCGTAGCATTATAAAAAATAAGATGGTATATGTGACACACCAATATAGCACGGTTCCATCTGTGAGATATCATTATAGCAAGATGTCATCTATAACATGTCAATATAGCAAATTGTCAGCTGTAACTTTTGTTACATGCCAATATGGTATGGTGCCAGGTGTGACATGCCAATATAACATGATGTCAGAAGTGACATGTCTGTATAGTAGGATTCCTGATTGGACATGACAATACAGCAAGATGTCACCTGTGACATGTCAATATAGAAAGCTGTCAGCTGTCACCATTTACGGAATATGACAAGGGGACTAAACATATTATAGGACATTGAAATGGTTCGGTAACTTGATAATGAATCGGTATTGGCCGTCAGCAAGAGCAAAGAGCACGGGAATGGAAACAACAATAAGCAGAGGAAGACCAAGAGGAAAGTGGATTTAAGGGATTACCAACGTCCTGACACGTCACAATATTACTGCATATCAGCGACCAAACGCGACCGTTCGAAAACCAATAGACATTGAAGCGTGCAGCAGCTTACAACATAAGCAAAGAAAAGACGATAGATAGATTTTTTTAAAGGATGGATGGCTAGTTAGATTTTTTATGGATAGACCATGTTGCAGGACTTACTAACCTAACTGCGGACATGTATTATAGGGCATTTTAGTTGGTTGGTTTTGTTGCTGATCCAGCAGTCAATGGGCGCATGCCCTTTGACTCATCATTATATTGCTGGGAAGTCTGTGACTTTTCGGCCAACCACGGGCCAGAGTCAGAAATAACTATCACACCACCAGGAAGGTAGGTTTCAACCTATGCACTGCTCTAAGCCACTGTAGCCAAGATAGAGTTCACTGTGCCCATTTCCCGTCACCAATTGACTACTGGTTATGCTGAACTTCTCTATTGCTCCAGACATGCATCCAAATCTTCAAGTCAAAAGGATTGTCACGTCCTGAGTCACTGTGCCTCAATGATGGGTCTCAGCCATATGGAAAAACAGTGCTGTCAGTTTCATCTCCCCAGATCTGTCAATTTCCATCTTGCCAGTGCTGTCAATTTTCATCTCCCCAGTGCTGTCAATTTTCATCTCCCCAGTGCTGTCAATTTCCATCTTGCCAGTGCTGTCAATTTTCATCTCCCCAGTGCTGTCAATTTTCATCTCCCCAGTGCTGTCAATTTTCATCTCCCCAGTGCTGTCAATTTTCATCTCCCCAATGCTGTCAATTTTCATCTCCTCTGTGCTGCCAATTTCCATCATCTCCCCAGTGCTGTCAATTTCCATCTCCTCCCCAGTGCTTCGGAGATGAGAGTTCTGTAGTATGTGTTCTAGTATCAACATCATATTTTTCAGTGTTTTGCCAGCCAGCAGAAGCAGCTATTTAACAGTGAGATATCAGGGTTTGTCAGCCAGCGAAAGCAGCTATTAGTGAGATATCAGGGTTTGTCAGCCAGCGAGAGAAGATATTTAACAGTGAGATATCAGGGTTTGATAACCAGCGATAACAAATTGTTAACAGTAAGATATCAGGGTTTTCCAGCGAACGAGAAGAAATGCTTAACATTGAAATATCAGAGCACATGTGAATAGATAAGATGGTGTGAATAGTAGCGATGCTCTGTTTTTATGCTTGAATGTTGTTTATTGGTCTCATGTTGTTTCTGATGGATGTGGTAATGTTGTGTATTTATTTCCTGTTATTTCTGATGGATGTGGTAATGTTGTGTATTTATTTCCTGTTATTTCTGATGGATGTGGTAATGTTGTGTATTTATTTCCTGTTATTTCTGATGGATGTGGTAATGTTGTGTATTTATTTCCTGTTATTTCTGATGGATGTGGTAATGTTGTGTATTTATTTCCTGTTATTTCTGATGGATGTGGTAATGTTGTGTATTTATTTCCTGTTATTTCTGATGGATGTGGTAATGTGTATTTATCTCATGATGTTTCTGATGGATGTGGTAATGTGTATTTATCTCATGTTGTTTCTGATGGATGTGGTAATGTGTATTTATCTCATGTTGTGCATGATGTGGGTGCTAATGGTGATGATGAAGAACACTTTGTTGTATATTAGAACATTGGTCCCGATGTTGTTTTTGTCGATGAATAAGTAAGTGATGTTGAGAGTGTGGTGGATAATGTGAACAGTGGTGATGATGATGATGTGAACAGTGGTGGTGATGATGATGATGTGAACAGTGGTGATGATGATGTGAACAGTGGTGATGATGATGTGATTACTTGGAGCATGTGCTTGTCTCCTTCCACCACTTATTGTACAACATCTGAATCTTGCCGCCCTCCTGAAGCTCGAGTATAGCCATAGACAACTTGTCCCTGTACGGGGAATCTGCAGAGGACATCAACAAGTCATATATCTATCTAATCAATAATTGTTAGCTGGTTATATTGAGAAATATACTGTCTACGTAGCGCTATTTACACACATGCCATATATCTTCTTCTTCTTCTTCTTCTAGTGTTCATTCTCAAACTCCCACTGGATATCTCTTATAGCAGGGCATAATCCTACTAGATTTCCAGCAGGATGTAATTCAGAAAATGAAATGCGTGTGTCGTCGTTTTATTTGCGCAAATGGCCCGATACATCCGTCTAGGCTAGACTATATTATTCATCGACATATTGAACTATCACAGTAATATTATGTCCAGAATCTACGACAGGTTAATGTCAATAACTTATTTACGCTTTACTTTTCCCTTTATATCCATTTGTGTCGTGCAGCGTCAGGGGCAGAAGAGTCTCTGGGAATGACTTTTTTGTGTGCCTTATAAATGTACGTTTAAATGTCTTCTAAGAACTCTACAGGTTTACTACGAGCGTTTTAGTTCTACACTGTCGGTTTGCTAGACCTATCACACTGTTGTTTCAGCGTCTCCAAATGGTAAAATCGTGTTCTAATCTATCCCATTCAGAAAATAAATCAGACATACCAACATCTATCACAATATTTGAGGTCAACAGCGTAATCTCTACGGAAAGTGAAACTTGGCGGACTGTTCGATTAGGTGTGGGAATAGAAGAGCTATAGTCTCATCACAATATGAAAAACTCTATCGTGCCATTATGCACATCCTTGCTTGCTATACGCATTTCAGACCTGGACAGTGTACAAGCAGCAGTCACACCAGATGCTCGAATCGTTGAGAGTCATCAAATCGCTGAGGAACAGAGAAAAAACTTGCTGCGGAAAAGACGGAACAATAAACACACAGACACCAAATTCTGATCGTGTCCCACATGTGGCAGGGGATGTTATCCTCGGATTGGACTTGTCAATCATCTCCGCACACACCACATGTCTGAAACTGTTGTCATAATCGCCTGCTTTGGACGGTGGCACACACCACATGTCTGAAACTGTTGTCATAATCGCCTGCTTTGGACGGTGGCACACACCAGAGGTATGTAAAACCACAAGTCTAAAACTGTTGTGATAAAGACATGCTATAGACAGTGACACGCACACCAGAGAGATGCACGATACTGTTATTATCGTGTCCTGCGATGAGCAGACATTATCCCATCTGTTGTTATTGGCTATGACTAAGGAATCCACTGCCTACATTTCCTGAACATTTTTACAAATATTAATACAATAGAAACAATGTACAATACTTATTAGTTAACACAAACTAAAGCACACGAAATATAATATAGTCAATAGTTTGCAAAACATATTTAGCCTACGTTTTGGCCGAAAGGACATTGTCAAGACAAATCAAAATACAAACACAAAGTAAACGGTGCAACTATTATTGCAAATGGGCAAGATTTATTTCATTTATTAGTATGTTGATCACATATGCAATGACGTATTATGATAGAAACAAGGATTAAAAATGTGGAGGACCGTGAACGAAACAAAGAAAAAACCAGAACTTGAATGAAATCTAATAACAAAACAGTGTGTTATTTCTGTTAGCATCCATGACGGAAGATGTATATGAAAGATGAGATACAGAGAGGAAGACAGAAAATGAGATAGAGAGAGGTAGTTAGAAGATGAGATTGGGAGAGGTAGTTAGAAGATAAGATTGGGAGAGGTAGTTAGAATATCAGACATGCAGAGGTACAGATTGATGATGACATAAAGAGATACAATTGTAAGATGTTATACATAACTGTAGGTGGAATATGTTATACATAACTGTAGTTAGACGATGATATAAAGAGAGGTAGATGAAAGATGATATACAGAGAGGTAGATGGAAGATGTACTACAAACATGTAACGTCTGAATAATGATGACTCTTACTCATTGGCAAACCGACCCCGTAACCCTTGGAATCAAGCTGACCCCCGACCTGCATTAACTCGCAATCCCTCTGTGCCTGGTAGTCAATCATCAGATTCTCCATGAAGAAAGCGTAGTTGCCTTTCTTGACCCTCTCAATGCCCTGTTTGTATGTCTCTGCCATGACGTGAGGTCTCTCCTTCATGTAGGCATACATCCGTTTGTAAGTTTCGATGTTTGATTCCTGGCAGACAATTTCTCGCATTAGAGTGTACATATACTCACAGTCAAGAATATGTACTACATATAAACATGTACACACAAATAAATCTATGATAACTAAAATCCATGATTTACAGAAGCGTACATCAGTCATCACAACCGTGATAATCAGCAAAATCACAGAAAAACAAGAGCTAAACATACACATACATGGAACACATACAACATACACATACATGGAACAATACAACATACACGGAACAATACAACATACACATACATGGAACAATACAACATACACCTACATGGAACACATACAACATACACCTACATGGAACAATACAACATACACATACATGGAACACATACATGGAACAATACAACAAGTGAAACATGATCAATATCTTGGACACATAGTCACAAATGATGGCAGATGTGAAACAGAAGTTAGAAGGAGAATAACAATGGCTAAGAGTACTTTCAATGACATGAGGAAAATATTCATATCTATATTAATGTATGGTTCAGAAAAATGGACAATAAACACACAACTAGAAGACAGAATGGATGGCTTTGAGATGTAGAAGAATATGGAGAACATCGTGGAAAGAGAAGAAAACAAACAAAGAGGTTTCTAACAACACTCAGTATGAAGAATTATTAAAGGAAATAAAGATCAGACAAATACAATATTTCGGACATATTAAATGACATGACATCTTGCTGAAGACCTTCATCATTTATCAGGTGCCATGCTTGCTGGTGTAGGAGATTAGGACTCTCCATATCTATTATCTCTCTATCTCCAGTATTACGAATTAGGATCGTCACACTGTCTAATATTTTCTCACGTTGCCGCTCTCTGTCTCTGTTGCCTTCAATTTTGCCTGTTGTGACTATGTTCTCCAAACCTCCCTGTCTTACGAAGTGGCCAAAAATTGAAGATTGTTTTTTAAAAAAATATTATTGATTAAGATCCGTTTCACGTTTGACTCTTTCAACACCTCCACATGAGTTTTTCTGGCAGTCCGTGGTATTATCAGCATTCTTCTGTAAAACCACATCTCTCTTGCCTCTAATTTCACACTTTCCTGTTTGTTTATTGTCCAGGGTTCGCATCCATATGTTAGTATAGGGGTTATATAGCACTGCAGAACTCTCTTTCTCACCTCTAGTGACAAGGTCATATTATACAATATATGTTTCATGTTTCTGTGTAGTTATTGCCTACCCTATTCTGCTTCTTATTTCTGTTGAACTTCTTCCATCTGATGTAATCCTTGTACCTAAATACTGGAATTGTTGGACCCTGTTGTAATACTGTTGTTGACTGAAGACGTTACTGAATGGTAAAGTCAATGGGATGCCAGCAAGAGGTAGGCAGAGATACAAGTGTGAGTGTAACATCACGAAATTGGCAGGCTACAGTCTAGCAGAGTGTACCACTAAGACAAGAGACAGGGGAAATTGGAGTTCTGGTGCAGCCAACCGTCGTTGCAGATATGGCACATACTGATGATGATTCACAGATCAGCTCAAATGTGAGATATCTCTCAAACATCTCCCATAAAAAATATATAACTTATTTTTACATGTTTCTTCATAAAATGTATGCTAATATTTTAAACATCTGTAAAAACTATGATTTCTTTGAAACATTTCCCCGAAAATCTATGACTTCTTTCAAACATCACATTAAAAATGTAGGATGTCTGTGAAACACATCCCCATACATTTTTATCTGATTAAATGTAAGACTTTGCCCTGGCTGACTTTCATGATTGACACTCTGCTAAAGCACCAGCTGTATATACATAACAAGATGTGGTTAAGTGAGCTGGTGCCTGACGTCTACATAACATGTCTTCAGAATTCTTCCTCAGACTGTTAGATGCCTGACGTCTACGTAACATGTCTTCAGAATTCTTCCTCAGACTGTTAGATGCCTGACGTCTACGTAACATGTCTTCAGAATTCTTCCTCAGACTGTTAGATGCCTGACGTCTACGTAACATGTCTTCAGAATTCTTCCTCAGACTGTTAGATGCCTGACTCTACGTAACATGTCTTCAGAATTCTTCCTCAGACTGTTAGATGCCTGACGTCTACTTAACATGTCTTCAGAATTCTTCCTCAGACTGTTAGATGCCTGACGTCTACGTAACATGTCTTCAGAATTCTTCCTCAGACTGTTAGATGCCTGACGTCTACGTAACATGTCTTCAGAATTCTTCCTCAGACTGTTAGATGCCTGACTCTACGTAACATGTCTTCAGAATTCTTCCTCAGACTGTTAGATGCCTGACGTCTACGTAACATGTCTTCAGAATTCTTCCTCAGACTGTTAGATGCCTGACTCTACGTAACATGTCTTCAGAATTCTTCCTCAGACTGTTAGATGCCTGACGTCTACATAACATGTCTTCAGAATTCTTCCTCAGACTGTTAGATGCCTGACGTCTACGTAACATGTCTTCAGAATTCTTCTTCAGACTGTTAGATGCCTCGACGTAGCTGCATACTGTATGAAAACCAGCCAATTCTTCTCAAGAATGTGTGCCAATCATAAAATTATTCAAACCTACTTGGAGATATCATCATTTCTCAGTTTTGGTCTGCCGTCGCTTAATCGTGCAGCAGATGAGGGGTAAACACGAACTGTAAGCAGGCATACTACCAATAATCAGTTGCCATGAGAACACATACCATCTGCACCAACGCCCCTAATCTCGCCATCTCAACTCTAGACAGACTTACCATAAAGAAAGACAGAGTAGCCGAACTCAGTCGAGTACCGTATTCAATCTCTGTCTGTTTGGAGAGATCATCAGCGCTCTCTATGGGTGAGACCATCCTCTCGACTGTCAGGAAAGCAGCCAGGTTTGCTGTGTACGAGGAAATGATGATGAGTGTGAAGAACCACCAGATGCCACCAACAATGCGCGTGCTTAATGCGCGTGGGTTGATATCTGATGAAATATATTACAATAACTTTAAAAGAAAACAACACTATTCAAAATAGTAGAAATTATAATCAGCACTGGAGCACAGGGGTGTCTGAAATGTTTACCTACAATATGAGTAAATGTATTTATAAATTGTGTATTATATAAGTTATATATCTGTTGACATGAATTATTAAATGTTACTTCTCACAGTGAATCAATGAAACAGATATAATTCTGACATATGCAAGGCGTATCGCTGAAAGATGTGTCGGGACATTGGTGCAAAAAAACAACAACTGCAATACAGAGCGTTTTCATTCTGGACTAAATTCTGTGGAAATCGTGTAGGAACATTGCCGTGCTCAAAGAGAACAGCGGGAGTTTGTCCTGGTCAAAGAGATCCAGCGGGAGTTTGTTCTGGTCAAATAGATACAGTGGGAGTTTGTTCTGGTCAAAGAGATCCAGCGGGAGTTTGTTCTGGTCAAAGAGATACAGCAGAGCTTTGTCCTGGTCAAGGAGATGCAGCGGGAGTTTGTTCTGGTCAAAGAGATCCAGCGGGAGTTTGTTCTGGTCAAAGAGATCCAGCGGGAGTTTATTCTGGTCAAAGAGATCCAGTGGGGGTTTGTTCTGGTGAAAGAGATCCAGCGGGGGTTTGTTCTGGTCAAAGAGATCCAGCAGAGATTTGTTCTGGTCAAAGAGATCTAGCGGGAGTGTGTCCTGGTCAAAGAGATCCAGCGGGAGTTTGTCCTGGTCAAAGAGATCCAGCGGGAGTTTGCCCTGGTCAAAGAGATCCAGCGGGAGTTTGTTCTGGTCAAAGAGATCCAGCGGGAGTTTGTTCTGGTCAAAGAGATCCAGCGGGAGTTTGCCCTGGTCAAAGAGATCAAGCGGGAGTTTGTTCTGGTCAAAGAGATCCAGCGGGAGTTTGTTTTGGTCAAAGAGATCCAGCGGGAGTTTGTTCTGGTCAAAGAGATCCAGCAGAGCTTTGTCCTGGTCAAAGAGATCCAGCGGGAGTTTGTTCTGGTCAAAGAGATCCAGCGGGAGTTTGTTCTGGTCAAAGAGATCCAGCGGGGGTTTGTCCTGGTCAAAGAGATCCAGCGGGAGTTTGTCATGGTCAAAGAGATCCAGCGGGAGTTTGTCCTGGTCAAAGAGATCCAGCGGGATTTTGTGAATAAGCACTGAAGACGAAGATGCTGTATGTCAATGGCATGTGATATACCAGGAAATAAATGACATAATACAAACATTTATCATATGACATAAATGACACTACGCAAAGAAAGAAACACAATACTAGAGATAGCAGAAATGTGGTTGTTCAAAATATGTTTTGAATGTGGTGGACAATGGAGAGTGTGAGAGAGTGTCATAAGTTATGTGGAGAGTGTGAGATATAATGTAGAGAGTGTGAGATGTCATGTGGTGAGTGTGAGATGTCATGTGGTGAGTGTGAGATGTCATGTGGTGAGTTGTCATGTGGTGTTAGATGATAATCTGGAAAGAGTAAAGAGATATGGAGGACAGTAGATACTAGTTTTGATGAAGATATTGTGTTGTTATTTACATATAAAGTACACAGTTAATGTACACAGTTAATGTACACAGTTAATGTACACAGTTAATGTACACAGTTAATGTACACAGTTAAAGTACACAGTTAATGTACACAGTTAATGTACACAGTTAATGTACACAGTTAATGTACACAGTTAATGTACACAGTTAATGTACACAGTTAATGTACACAGTTAATGTACACAGTTAAAGTACACAGTTAATGTACACAGTTAATGTACACAGTTAATGTACACAGTTAATGTACACAGTTGTATGTATCAATTTTCGAAACATCATGTATTTAGTGATCTATGAAACATTATATACAAGTAGAACATTACATATAAGTAGGATATTGTCTATAAGAGGAACACTATATTTAAATAGAATATTATATATACGTGGAACATTATATATATATTTAGAACAGTATATATTAGTAGAAATGATCAATATCTTTGACACATAATATAGAAAGACCACAGTACCAGATTCTACACAGCAAGAGAGAGAGAGAGAGAGAGAAAGAGAGAGAGAGAGATGTATATAAAAAAACTAGTACTAGATCCCTATGTGAGAGTTATACAGAAAGACCACAGTACCAGACCCCTAAGAGAGACATATATAAAGACCACATTACACGATTTCATTACATGACAGAGACACGAGAGAGAGAGACACATAAAGAGACGACATTACCATACAAGCGAGACAAGTGAAAGACACAAAGAAACGACTGTACAAGACTCCTGAGAGACAAGAGGAGACACACAAAGAGACGACTGTACCAGACCCCTGCTGCATGAGAGTCCCGACTGTGAACCAAAAGCTGTTTGAGATGTTAAAGGTGTTGGTAACGATGTCCATGTTTGTGCTGCAAGGATGAGCATTGTACCACTCGTAGGGGCTGAACCTGCCTAGAATGAAGATTGTCAAGCTGACGATCAAGTAGGCACCTGCAGAATGGATGCGTAAAGTTCTACAAGTGTGGAATTAAGTATTATATTACAGGAACATGTTGGACGTACAGTGATCAAGTCGTTCCACAAAAACAAAAAAGCCATCCTATGGGAAGATGTCATTTTCACAGATCTTGCCTGAACAAAATAGTTCTCCTATGGGTAGATGTCAGTTTCATAGATCTTGGCTGATCAGAATTGTACAGTACTTAACATTAGTTGTACCGTATTTATTATTAGTTGTTCCATATTTATCATAGGTTGTACCGTACTTATCATTAGTTTTACCGAATGTATCATTAGGTGTACCTTACTTATCATTAGTTTTACCGAATGTATCATTAGTTGTACCTTACTTATCATTAGTTTTACAGTACTTATCATTAGTTGTACCGTGCTTATCATTAGTTGTACCGTACTTATCATTAGTTTTACCGTACTTATCATTAGTTGTATCATACTTATTAGTTGTACCGTATTTATCATTAGTTGTACCGTATTCATCATTAGTTGTACCGTACTTATCATTAGTTGTACCGTATTCATCATTAGTTGTACCGTACTTATCATTAGTTGTAACGTACTTATCATTAGTTGTAACGTACTTATCATTAGTTGTAACGTACTTATCATTAGTTGTACCGTATTTATCATTAGTTGTACGACACGAAGTATGGAGATTGTGACAAATATTAAGTCACATCAGCGTGGCTATCAATGAGTAATGAGCTATCAACATAAACAAAACAAACCCTCATATGTCATGATTTGGATGTTTTCCCGTGTTTTTCGTTTATCACTGTGTATGTACATGGTGTAGCCTGCAAACGCCGACCAACCTAACGCACGGAAATAATCAGAGACATGACGTATGATGAAAGCTTGTTTTGAATATGCTCGTAGGCATTTTATGTCGATTAACATGCATCAGACAAAATTAATGAAGCTATTTCAGATCAGCGAGTAGGTCTATTCTAGGGGTGGTCTTGGACTATGTTTCCTGTAGACTTTCGTGAATTAGGTGTCGGTTTTCAACCAATAGCATTGCTATACGCGGTATGACGTAATTGCACATTCTCACCTAGCAAATGCCGACGGGTATGCTTGCTGGTAATTCAGATGCCATTCTGGCCAAGCAATCATATATCTATCCAAAATCACTTGTACAACTCCAAACATATATGTATATCTGACGTGTGGTTTATACAGACGTTGTTCTAACTGCCACTCTGTAAACCTCTGAGTTTTGTGCAAGATGCCAGCATCGTCTAGTGTTATTGTCAGAGAACACTTCATGTCTTGCATTGATCAAAGTCTTGTCCAGCATCTTGTTCTCTTCCTGTAACTAAACCCTCCATGTCTAAGCCGATGTATCTTTTTTATTAAACTAAGACATGTTAGCTTGATTTAAAAAAATATATTTTTGAGTAGCCAATATTCATCAGGAAATATCTAGATTGAAGATTGAATTTGTCATCTAGCATACTGTCCATATACAGCAATAGTTCATGAAGCTACTTTATCACTTCAAACCACGCCCATCCTTGACTCACCGATTAACTTCATCATAGCAGAATATTGATATGTGAATAAATAATTACATTAATATACACACGTTGGTCGACGTGTCGATAAGACTATCTTTATCAATAAAAGGACATAAGTACAATGAAAGTCTGTGATGCAAATATAAATGTAGATCCCCGAACCTGTTATGGTGCTATAGTTTATATGTGACCCCCCCCCCCCAGAAATCAACATTTTCTCCAGTCATCTGCAGAGCCGAAGAGTATGTACAATACAAGACATAACTATTCGAAGATATTATTAATCAATGAATTTCTCTATCCCTTTGCTTCTTCCACCCTCAACTTAAACATTGAGACATGTCGGGTGACATACCAACACATTCGGAATTTCAGACTTGTGGACTTATTAGAAATCATCTTTCTAAAGTTACGCTATTTAATTTTTCCCTTAATTTTAATTTATCATAGACACAGAGTGTACACGTAGTGGTCATTACGATTAAACCTTTCTGTTTTGAGTACAACTAGACTAGTCTTTGGACCGTCACCTCTGTCCTGTGTAGAACTACACGCTTAAAACTAAATACTTATAACTAGAAACCTAGAACTACAAGACTAGATCTACAAGCCTATTCTACAAACCAAGAACTACAGGCCTAGATCTACAAACCTAGAACTACACGTCTAGAATTTGAAGCATAGAACTACAGGCCTAGAACTACCAGTTTAAAACTAAAAGTAACGAAACACAGGCCTAGAACTATAATCACAGAACTAGAAGCACAAAATTACACGCATAGAACTACACGTCTTGAAATACAGGCCTAAAGCTATAAGCTTAGAACTACAAGCATAAAACCATAAACATATAATTACAAGGCTAGAACTACTAACCTAGAACTACATGATTATAATTACAAGATTAGAATTACTAGTCTAGAACTGCAAGCCTGGAACTACAAGTCTAGAACTACAAGCCTAGAACTACAAACCTAGAAACTCAAGCGTAGAACTACAATCCTAGAACTACAAGCCTATAACTACAATCCTGGGTACAAGTCTAGAACTACAAGCCTAGAACTACAAGCCTAGAACTACAAGCTTAGAACTACAAGTCTAGAAATACAAGCCTAGAAATACAAACCCAGAAATGCAAGCCTAGAACTACAAGTCTAGAACTACCAGATTAAACCTACCTATAACGTACAACCATATTTCTATGGCCAGAGGATTAAGGAAAGAGAAGAGTCCCGGCTTTTCCTTCTTGGGCATCTTGAAGAGAATACTTATTCCTAGGTTTAGGAACGGCTTTGTGAAGTCGATGACTTGCTCTCGTATGTAGGAGATGGTCAGTGGTGCTATAGCCAAGTCCGCTCTCTGTGATCATAAAATATTGAATGTATCAACAAAATTACTAAAGTGACATGAATGTAACAGCAACATTACTAAAGTGACATGAATGTAACAGCAACATTACTAAAGTGACATGAATGTAACAACAACATTACTAAAGTGACATGAATGTAACAGCTACATTACTAAAGTGACATGAATGTATCAACAACATTACTAAAAAGTGACATGAATGTAACAGCTACATTACTAAAGTGACATGAATGTATCAACAACATTACTAAAGTGACATGAATGTAACAGCAACATTACTAAAGTGACATGAATGTAACAGCTACATTACTAAAGTGACATGAATGTAACAGCTACATTACTAAAGTGACATGAATGTAACAGCTACCTTACTAAAGTGACATGAATGTATCAACAACATTACTAAAGTGACATGAATGTAACAGCAACATTACTAAAGTGACATGAATGTAACAGCTACCTTACTAAAGTGACATGAATGTAACAGCTACCTTACTAAAGTGACATGAATGTAACAGCAACATTACTCAAGTGACATGATATCTACGAGATAGTTTCAAAAAGTTTCCAGATTTAGTGGATCAAATAGAAATATGTGACAATAGAATGACCCACACTACATTTCCTTCCAAGTTGTTCCCTTCGGCAACTACCCACATTTGTCAACGTTCATACAACTTCTGGAAACATTCGTGGAACCCATTCTTTAGCACATCTGTCAGCTGTCGTGTCGCATGGGGACAATATCAACAGTGTCCATTCATTGCTCGATAACAGTCGAGGTAACAGTCGAGATAAGAACTAAATATTAGCCGGTGCAAGCGAAGAAAATTCAGTATAGATTTTGCAAAGTAATCACACTGTACTTTTTGTAGCATTGCTTTATCGGTAGTAATCGATGCTGCTGTATCGGTAGTAATCGGTGCTGCTTTATCGGTAGTAATCGATGCTGCCTTATTGGTAGTGATCAATGCTGCTTTATTGGTAGTGATATATGCTGCTTTAATGGTAGTGATCGATGCTGCTTTATTGGTAGTGATCGATGCTGCTTTATTGGTAGTGATCGATGCTGCTTTATTGGTAGTGCTCGATGCTGCTTTATTGATAGTGATCGATGCTGCTTTATTGATAGTGATCGATGCTGCTTTATTGGTAGTGATCGATGCTGCTTTATTGGTAGTGATCGATGTGCCTTCCCATTGTTATGCAGAATAGTAAAACTATTGTCCATTTTCCGACCTTCACGGAAATGTTTGAGCTACACAAATGCTTGCCATTTATTCACTGCGGTATTACTGTACTAGTTATTAAACAATGTAAACACAAAGTTAAGTATACAGGTTACTGAAGTTAAATATAAAATAAATAGAAATACCAATAAAACATAGAACAAAGACAATTAACGATGTGTCGGTCCTAGTTATCAAGAAACACACACAAAAAACAACTTAGACAACACAACAATATTAAAAAACTGTAACAAAACAGCCAAGACCTAGACAATGACTTCCTTACAAATGGCCTTTTCCCAAGTCGCGGTTTTGGCGCATCATTTCAATAATGTGCAGAATTACGCGTTCAGTATTGACAGGCAGAAATGATGACATGAAAACCCAAAGTATAAGATGAAAAATGCAAAAATTAAGAAATGGGATACCAATTCGCGATGCCAAGAATGGGGGGTAGAGGCGGGAAATAAAAGGCGAAAGGCAGAGAAATAAATTAGTACGTAAGTGGGGGGAGGGGGAAGACACCTGTTACCAAAAACCATACTTTCCATTATTAATTTCTCCATGTTGTTATATCTTTTTATATCGTCACAAACTCTCAAATGTCTGGGTATAATGTTGTATATTAGCCAACCATCTTCAACGTTGACTGTTCTTTAGCACTTCTTGGTGTGTATTTTTTATCTGGTTACAGTATTCTCAAAATTCTTTCTGTGGCAACTCATTTCAAAAGCAGCAATTCTATTTGCCCTGATTTATTAAGTGTCCATGCTTCACAATCGCAAATTTCTACTGACAATATGTCTTGTTGGATACTTGGGGAGATCAGAGATGGGAGATAAGAGGTGAGAGATCAGAGGTGGAATATCAGAGGTGGGAGATCAGAGGTGGGAGATCAGAGGTGGGAGATCAGAGGTGAGAGATCAGAGGTGGGAGATCAGAGGTGAGAGATCAGAGGTGAAAGATCAGAGGTGGGAGATCTGAGGTGAGAGATCAGAGGTGAGAGATCAGAGGTGAGAGATTAAAAGTGAGTGAATGGAGTAAGACAACAAATGGTCCCGTGACTCGAATTGGAGTCTGCGGTTATACAACATTTTGCTTTGTATACTATTATTTCGTCATGTGGTGACGTTAAGTGATATTGTATAATAAACAACATAGGATTGCCTTATCTCTCCTTGATCTTTTCTTGTATTCCCTGAACTGTTAGATTATACTAAATCCGTAACACGCAATTTTCCATTGTTTTTCCCCATTCTGCTTGTTATTATGTTAATGAAGACGTTTCTGTCGAAACGTCAGTCATATGCATTGTTAAACGTAAATTACTGTTTATCGCTAGTTTTTTAAAGAAATATTCACTAACTGTAAGTACTTGGCAGTGTGTACTTAATGATGTACAGTTTTACTTGAGTTTTATACTAATTTATTGTTTGATCAATTAGTTCACACATCATATAATACTTACCCCATCATTGATCTCCTGATCCGTGCCGGTTCTACTCCATCTTTGAAATGTTAAATAATACAGCCTCGAGTGCAACATCTTTGAAATGTTAAATAATACAGCCTCGAGTGCAACATCTTTGAAATGTTAAATAATACAGCCTCGAGTGCACCATCTTTGAAATGTTAAATAATACAGCCTCGAGTGCAACATCTTTGAAATGTTAAATAATACAGCCTCGAGTGCAACATCTTTGAAATGTTAAATAATACAGCCTCGAGTGCAACATCTTTGAAATGTTAAATAATACAGCCTCGAGTGCACCATCTTTGAAATGTTAAATAATACAGCCTCGAGTGCACTATCTTTGAGATCTCAAATCATACAGCCTCGAGCATCTTTGAGCTTCCGAATCATGTCGCTTTCACTTACCCCATCACTGAACTCCCGAACTATACCGCACCAACTTATCCCTTTATATCAGCTACCAGAAAATACAACCACACTTACCCCATCAATGAGCTCTCGAACCATTCCGTCCCATTCACCCTTTGCGTTTCTGGATCCGTAGTTGCCATCAGGCACTAGTTCAATCTTGTAGTTAAATCCAACAATTTTAGACAACTCTTCTGCAAGATCCAGACAGAACCCTTCATATGGTTCATCTTTGCTAGGTCGCTCCTTGTCCATCACAAACGGTGCTTCCTGGTCAAGAAATAAGTGAGTCAGATATCGGACATGAATACAGAGCTAGTTATAAGATTGACCACAAAACTAGACTATAACACTGACGACAAGACTAGTCATACGACTAACGACAAGATTAATGATATAATGACAACAAGACTTATCATAATACTAGTCATTAGACTGACCACACGACTTGTAAGACTGACTACAAGACTGACCACAAGACTAGTCATAAGACTGACGACAAGACTAGTCAGACTGACCATACGACTTGTGGTAAGACTGGCTACAAGACTAGTAAAAATACTGACGGCAAGACTAGTGATAAGACTGACGACAAGACTAGTAGTTAGACTGACCACACGACTTGTCGTAATACTGACTACAAGACTACTCAAAAGACTGACCACAAAACTAGCCATAAGACTGACTACAAGACTGACGGCAAGAGTAGTCAAAAGACTGACGACAAGACTGACAGTACGACTGACTAGTCATGAGTTTGACCACATGACTAACCACAAAACCACTCATATGTCTGAAGAAAATAATACTTACAAGACTGACAGCAAGGCTGACCACAATTCTTACCACAATACTATTCACAAGGCTGACCACAATTCTAACCACAATACTATTCACAAGGCTGACCACAATTCTAACCACAATACTATTCACAAGGCTGACCACAATTCTAACCACAATACTATTCACAAGACTGACAACAAAGCTAATATAAAACTAACTACATAACTAGTTCAAAGACTGACAACAGTAGTTGCCAAATGACTGGTCAAAAGATTAACCATAAAATATACTAAGAAACTGACCACCAGACTAAACATAAAAACGACCACAGGATTGACAACATGGCTAGTGACAAGACTGACCACAAAACTGATCAAAAGACAAGTTACACAAAAAAATACCATCGCTGACCAAATATGTACATGAGTAACAAAACTGATGTCAAGACTGACCACAAGATACAAAACACACATCACAAAAGGTAGTATAATAACTGACCATATCGCTGACAGCGAAATAGTAAGTTAATTAATCTGAAAACTGACCACAGATGGGCTCCACAAAACTCAAGCTATATAGTGTAATAACAATGAATGATACAACACAGGTTTCTGTAGCTCAGAGAGAAATGTGTAGTTCAGAGACAGGTTTCGGTAGCTCATGTAGCTCAGAGACAGGTTTCGGTAGCTCATGTAGCTCAGAGACAGGTTTCTGTAGCTCAGACATGTGTAGTTCAGAGACAGGTTTCTGTAGCTCAGACATGTGTAGTTCAGAGACAGGTTTCTGTAGCTCAGACATGTGTAGTTCAGAGACAGGTTTCTGTAGCTCAGACATGTGTAGTTCAGAGACAGGTTTCTGTAGCTCAGACATGTGTAGTTCAGAGACAGGTTTCTGTAGCTCAGACATGTGTAGTTCAGAGACAGGTTTCTGTAGCTCATGGAAATATGTAGCTCAGAGACAGGTTTCTGTATTTCAGAGAGATTTATGTAGCTCAGAGACAGGTTTCTGTATTTCAGAGAGATTTATGTAGCTCAGAGACAGGTTTCGGTAGCTCATGTAGCTCAGAGACAGGTTTCTGTAGCTCAGAGAGAAATGTGTAGTTCAGAGACAGGTTTCGGTAGCTCATGTAGCTCAGAGACAGGTTTCTGTAGCTCAGACATGTGTAGTTCAGAGACAGGTTTCTGTAGCTCAGACATGTGTAGTTCAGAGACAGGTTTCTGTAGCTCAGACATGTGTAGTTCAGAGACAGGTTTCTGTAGCTCAGACATGTGTAGTTCAGAGACAGGTTTCTGTAGCTCATGGAAATATGTAGCTCAGAGACAGGTTTCTGTATTTCAGAGAGATTTATGTAGCTCAGAGACAGGTTTCTGTATTTCAGAGAGATTTATGTAGCTCAGAGACAGGTTTCTGTATTTCAGAGAGATTTATGTAGCTTAGAGACAGGTTTCTGTATTTCAGAGAGATTTATGTAGCTCAGAGACAGGTTTCTGTATTTCAGAGAGATTTATGTAGCTCAGAGACAGGTTTCTGTATTTCAGAGAGATTTATGTAGCTCAGAGACAGGTTTCTGTATTTCAGAGAGATTTATGTAGCTCAGAGACAGGTTTCTGTATTTCAAAGAGATTTATGTAGCTCAGAGACAGGTTTCTGTATTTCAGAGAGATTTATGTAGCTCAGAGACAGGTTTCTGTATTTCAGAGAGATTTATGTAGCTCAGAGACAGGTTTCTGTATTTCAGAGAGATTTATGTAGCTCAGAGACAGGTTTCTGTATTTCAGAGAGATTTATGTAGCTCAGAGACAGGTTTCTGTATTTCAGAGAGATTTATGTAGCTCAGAGACAGGTTTCTGTATTTCAGAGAGATTTATGTAGCTCAGAGACAGGTTGCTGTATTTCAGAGAGATTTATGTAGCTCAGAGACAGGTTTCTGTATTTCAGAGAGATTTATGTAGCTCAGAGACAGGTTTCTGTATTTCAGAGACAGGTTTCTGTATTTCAGAGACAGGTTTCTGTATTTCAGAGACATGTTTCTGTATTTCAGAGACAGGTTTCTGTATTTCAGAGAGATTTATGTAGCTCAAAGACAGGTTTCTGTATTTCAGAGAGATTTATGTAGCTCAGAGACAGGTTTCTGTATTTCAGAGAGATTTATGTAGCTCAGAGACAGGTTTCTGTATTTCAGAGAGATTTATGTAGCTCAGAGACAGGTTTCTGTATTTCAGAGAGATTTATGTAGCTCAGAGACAGGTTTCTGTATTTCAGAGAGATTTATGTAGCTCAGAGACAGGTTGCTGTATTTCAGAGAGATTTATGTAGCTCAGAGACAGGTTTCTGTATTTCAGAGAGATTTATGTAGCTCAGAGACAGGTTTCTGTATTTCAGAGACAGGTTTCTGTATTTCAGAGACAGGTTTCTGTATTTCAGAGACAGGTTTCTGTATTTCAGAGACAGGTTTCTGTATTTCAAAGAGATTTATGTAGATCATCAACACATTTATTTATTTCAAAGACAGGCTATTTGTAGCTCAGAGAAGAAACTTGCAACATGGTAACTAAATATTGCTAATCACGAGTAATACACATAATAACGCACACAAATCGACGTTTAGACCACAATGACATTATTAAGAACACAAAATGACGTACTTATATTGCAGGTTTATACTCGTCATACATTATATTGTGTTCTTAATAAAGGTTTCATTATTCGAAACGTCGATTTGTGTGTGTTATGGTGTGTATTACCAGTAATTAGCCAAACTTCATTATCCCGTTCCATGCTTCACCAATTAGATGACAGTTTTGCAACAGTAATCACAAACTATTATTGATTTGTATCTCGGAGTGCTTTATGACTTTTACAATAAAAACCCCATATTATGTGAATTACGTTCACAGCGACCTCGTACTGTTTCCCGCTATATTTCTTCCATTTCTGCGAGCAATTTAATTCCTACAGATTGGTATAAAATTCCGGAGAACTGAATGCTTGGAGTCACGGCTTAAGAGTTAGTTAGTTATTCCTCTAGAGTCAAAGACTGCACATAGGGCGGATGTCATAGATTTCCATATCTCTCGTCTCGTTGCAATTTGCTTTAGTTTTTCATTGTTTCTGATACCAATGGTGAGTTTCCTGTTCCGGTTTAAGTAATGGAGGAATGTTTATTCTCTCTTGCTAAATCAAGAACTGGTTGATCATTAATTTAACAAATTAATATCATAAATATTAAACATCTGTGTTATTGACACGGCTTACAGTAAGGCTGCGATAATTGCTAATATGATTCCGACATTTTATCATGGCTTTTAGATGTCCATCCTCTATTGGACCATTAGGTGTCCATCCTCTATTCGACTCACACAATCATACTTATCTAGTAGGACAGGTCACAATGATCTACTTTGCCCAGAAAATACACAGTCAATAATAACTTGCCCAGACTAAATACAGTCAATAATAACTTGCCCAGACTAAATACAGTCATTAATAACTTGCCCAGACTAAATACAGTCAATAATAACTTGCCCAGACTAAATACAGTCAATAATAACTTGCCCAGACATTACACAGTCAATGATAACTTGCCCAGACTAAATACAGTCAATAATAACTTGCCCAGACTAAATACAGTCAATGATAACTTGCCCAGACAATACACAGTCAATAATAACTAACCCAGACAACACACAGTTACATTAAACTTGCCTAGACACCATACAGTCGGTGATAACGTGCCCAGGCACCATACAGTCAGTGATAACTTGCCTAGACACCATACAGACAGTGATAACTTGCCCAGACACCATACAGTCAGTGATAACTTGCCCAGACATCATACAGTCAGTAATAACCTGCCCTTATAACATACACGGGTGATAACTTGCCCAGATAACATACACTCAGTGATAACTTGTCCGATAACCTGCCCATACACCAACCAGTGAGTGATAACTTGCCCAGACACCATACAATCAATGATAACATGCCCAGACACCATACAGTCAGTGATAACCTGCCCTTATAACATAAATGCAGTTATAACTTGACCAGGAAACATACACTCAGTGATAACTTGCCCAGGCAATATAGACTCGATGATAACTTGCCCAGCCAACATAGACTCGGTGATAACTTGCCCAGACACCATAGTCAGTGATAACTTGCCCAGACACCATAGTCAGTGAAAACTTGCCCATGCAACATACACTCAGTGATAACTTGCCCAGGCAACATAAACTAGGTTATAGCTTGCCCAGGCAACATACATTCGGTGATAACCTGCCCAGACAACATACACTCGGTGATAACTTGACATACACTCGGTGATAACGTGACATACACTCGGTGATAACTTGACATACTCTCGGTAATAACTTGACATACACTCGGTGATAACTTGACATACATTCGGTGTCTTCAGATAGTTCTGATGAAGAAGGACGGAGTGAAATTAGTAGAGAACAAAATATCTCGGATAAATCAGTATTACCGATGATATTTACAATCAGTATTTATTGATCAGTCAGATAGATTTCTTCACCCTCAACTAGAGCTAACCGTCAAGCTGTGGTCGTTGAAACATTGATATGAAGCCTGCTCGTAGCTTGACCTAATATTAGATGGATACGGAAATGAACTGAATTTCTCCGGAAAATGTTATTTCCCCGACATCACGAGATGTGTATACCACCAAGTGTCCTGTATTCTATGCTGCAGCAAAGTTAGGTAACATCACTCAACAGTTTATACTGGGGTATGACTTCAATGTATACATATATCCATCCATCCATCCATCCATCCATCCATCCATCCATCCATCCATCCATCCATCCATCCATCTATCCATCCATCCATCCATCCATCTATCCATCCATCCATCCATCCATCCATCCATCCATCCATCTATCTACTTCTTTCTCATATATTCTGTACAGTTTCTGTCTGGCCGGAATGAAAAAGTGCACTAAATATACAGTTTGTCTGACATAATCAATACACCACATCGAGGCCATCTTCATGAAGTGCAGACAGGTCTTATTTCAGCACTAATCACTTGTCTACACTAGCTACAGATAGAATGTACATATTATAGCAGTAATTACTTGTCTACTCTAGCTACAGATAGAATGTACATATTATAGCACTAATTACTTGTCTACTCTAGCTATAGATAGAATGTACATATTATAGCACTAATTACTTGTCTACTCTAGCTACAGATAGAATGTAGATATTATAGTACTAATTACTTGTCTACACTAGCTACAGATATAATGTACATATTATAGCACTAATTACTTGTCTACTCTAGCTACAGATAGAATGTAGATATTATAGCACTAATCACTTATCTACTCTAGCTACAGATAGAATGTACATATTATAGCACTAATCACTTGTCTACACTAGCTACAGATACACTGTACATATTATAGCACTAATTACTTGTCTACACTAGCTACAAATAGAATGTACATATTATAGCACTAATTACTTGTCTACACTAGCTACAGATAGAATGTAGATATTATAGCTCTAATTACTTGTCTACACTAGCTACAGATTGACTGTAGGAGTTATAAATAAATTACGTCAAGAACTGAGTACGGTGTGTGGATAGAAAAATTGGGATAGTTGTGTATAAGGCAAGTGGTTTTATTTTTTTTAAACCAGTGTAGGGCATGTGATTAACATATGACATTCATTTAATCAGTAAAGGGTATATGATTGACATATGACATTCACTGAGCCAGTGTAGGACATGATTGACATATGACATTCATTGAGCCAGTGTAGGACATATGATTGACATATGGGATTAATTTCTCCAAACATGAGTATGTTTTCACCCCGCCTAATGAGACTGATGCGAAAACAAAACATAGGAAACAAAGATGACGGCGCATTGTTTTACCACACAGATGGTTGTTATTTGAACAGAAATGACCAGGCTGACACCCGTGTAGTCGCTAAGCCAGTCAATTATGGGAATAGCTAGCGTATACACTCCAAGACTTAGTCATCAACCCAACATTTGTGGCTGTAGTATTTTCTAGACAATGTACATACGTTCAGTACTTTATCATTGCTTTCTAAGCGGTCGGGGTGCATAAGTGCCTGTAGCAGTGATGAAACTGGGAACATTGTTCGTATTGTGGGAATTAGGAACTTTATAGTGTCAGGGGAAGTAACTAAATATAAGCAGTTATAATTTTCACCTAGCTAGCAAGAGTTACCTTTTATGAACTTGTCATTGATTGCAGTGAAAATGTTGCAAGTACAGTCTCAATATACTCTCCCCTAGCCTCATATATTAGAGAAAGTTAACATATACTCTCCCCTAGCCTCGTATATTAGAGAAAGTTAACATATACTCTCTCCTAGCCTCGTATATTAGAGAAAGTTAACATATACTCTCTCCTAGCCTCGTATATTAGAGAAAGTTAACATATACTCTCTCCTAGCCTCGTATATTAGAGAAAGTTAACATATACTCTATGTTCACGACATCTTGTCAGTCACATATACTCTATGTTCACGACATCTTGTAAGTCACATATACTCTATGTTCACGACATCTTGTAAGTCACATATACTCTATGTTCACGACATCTTGTAAGTCACATATACTCTATGTTCACGACATCTTGTAAGTCACATATACTCTATGTTCACGACATCTTGTAAGTCACATATACTCTATGTTCACGACATCTTGTAAGTCACATATACTCTATGTTCACGACATCTTGTAAGTCACATATACTCTATGTTCACGACATCTTGTCAGTCACATATACTCTATGTTCACGACATCTTGTCAGTCACATATTGCCCACAGCGATACTTATTCATGATGTTGTAAGTATGGCTAATGCAGCTTGTAATTTCTCTATCGAGCAGGTGGCACCTATTTTCGTCTAATGTTACGAAAGTGGAACCGTTTGTGGTTTATAGAAAGTATGTAAACCAGTGTGTATTAGTTGGTCTTACAAGTGGAAGGTCTAAGGTTCGACTCCCGACATTGACAGTGGTTTTGTTCACGGATAGTAATGATCAATTGATCTACTCAACCGTGAACCTCACACATGGTAAATTCTACTCAACCGTGAACCTCACACATGGTAAATTCTACTCAACCGTGAACCTCACACATGGTAAATTCTACTCAACCGTGAACCTCACACATGGTAAATTCTACTCAACCGTGAACCTCACACATGGTAAATTCTACTCAACCGTGAACCTCACACATGGTATATTGATCTACTCAACCGTGAACCTCACACATGGTAAATTGATCTACTCAACCGTGAACCTCACACATGGTAAATTGATCTACTCAACCGTGAACCTCACACATGGTAAATTGATCTACTCAACCGTGAACCTCACACATGGTAAATTGATCTACTGAACCGTGAACCTCACACATGGTAAATTGATCTACTCAACCGTGAACCTCACACATGGTAAATTGATCTACTCAACCGTGAACCTCACACATGATAAATTGATCTACTCAACCGTGAACCTCACACATGATAAATTGATCTACTCAACCGTGAACCTCACACATGATAAATTGATCTACTCAACCGTGAACCTCACACATGATAAATTGATCTACTCAACCGTGAACCTCACACATGGTAAATTGATCTACTCAACCGTGAACCTCACACATGGTAAATTGATCTACTCAACCGTGAACCTCACACATGGTAAATTGATCTACTCAACCGTGAACCTCACACATGGTAAATTGATCTACTCAACCGTGAACCTCACACATGGTAAATTGATCTACTGAACCGTGAACCTCACACATGGTAAATTGATCTACTCAACCGTGAACCTCACACATGGTAAATTGATCTACTCAACCGTGAACCTTCAACAGTAATATAGTCTCAACAGGAAGTAATAATTTAATCAACAAAGTCTCATTCCGAGTGGCATATGCGATCATGCTTCTCCACAACTCTCTGTCTCTTGTGTTCTTAATAAGTTCAGTTGGTGACTTCTTTGTGTCACAGTGACAACTCATTCATAAATTTCTTTCTTTGTTTTCCTCTGACTCTTTTCCCCTTGATTTTTCGGTGGTTACTAAATGTTCGAGTGTTACTTCTCACATCACATGACGTAAACATCGTAATTGCCTGATTCTAATTTTTCGCTATAAATTGTCGTTTTACTCTAGCCTGTCTGAGAACTTGTACATTAGTTTTCTTGGCTATCAATTGCATTTTCATCATTCTTTTTAAAAACCACATCTCACTTTCTTCCAGCTTATTTTAGGCACTTTTGTTCACTTTCCATACTTTGCTTCCATAAAGAAAGATAGACACAATACAACATCCCAGCGCTTGAACTCAAGTATGCATTGTTATTACTCCATCGAATAGAATGTTTATAATTGTATTGTTGGTGTATCATGTGATATATACTGTTGATAATCTCAGTGGAGCACCTGCCATCATCTGACCTGTTGATAATCTCAGTGGAGCACCTGCCATCATCTGACCTGTTGATAATCTCAGTGGAGCACCTGCCATCTGATGTTAAAATGGTGACCACATACTTGACATAATCGCTTAATTTAATTGTACATCATCATCAAGTTCCGTCTCCGCAACGAAGGTTAGCTGCAACAGATCTCCAACATCCCCTGTCTCTTGTTTTGGTGATGCATTGTGGTAGACTGTAGCCTGCCCATCTCGTGATGTTACTCTCCCACTTGTATCTCTGCCTACATCTTGCTCGCTTCCATTTGACTTTACCCTCAAGTAAGATCTTCAATAAGGTGTCATGTCTTTTAATGTGTCCAGAGTTTTTTATTTGCCTGATCTTTATTTCTCTTAGTAATTCTTTCTTCATATTAAGTGTCTTTAGCACCTCTTTATTTGTTTTCTTCTCTGTCCATGATGTTCTCCCTATTCTTCTATATACCCACATCTCAAAGGCATCAATTTTGTCTTCTAATTGTTTATTTAGTGTCCATGTTTCTGAGCCATACATAACTATAGAATAGATGTAGCATTTTATAATTCTCATTTTTAACTTGTTTGTAATTTGTTTAGATATTAATAATTTCCTCATGTCATTGAAGGTACTTTTAGCCATTCCTATTCTCCTTTTAACTTCTGTTTCACATCTGCCATCATTTGTGACTATGTGTCCAAGATATTGATACTGTTTTACTTGTTGTAGTTTCTCTCCATGTAAGTTTATGTTTACCTCCTGTTCTTCTGTGTCTTTGCTGATTATCATGGTTTTTGTTTTTTGAATGTTTATATCCAGTCCATATTCATTAATTGATTTATTGACTTGATCTATTAGTCTTTTTAGTTCATGTTCACTTTCTGCTAAAAGAACAGTGTCATCTGCATATCTAATGTTGTTTATTATTTTCCCATTGATCTTGAGTCCTGGTATTTCTTCTATATTTTTAAAGATATTCTCTGTGTAGATATTAAATAGGCTTGGTAATAAAATGCATCCTTGTCTTACCCCTCTTCTTATTTATATGTATGGAGAGTAGCTGTTGTCACACCTTATTGATGCAGTTTGTTCCCAATATATATTTCTAATCAGTCTGATGTCTTTTCCATCTATGCCTATTTCTTGAAGAAATTTGGTTACTTTTTCATGTTGGACTCTGTCAAATTTTACATTATTGATAGTAATACTGCATTTTGGTGGCAGTGTGTATGTCTTTGAGAAAACTATTACTTCTGTTTCTTATGTTTTCTTCTTGTTTAGACTGAGATCTTTGTTTTTAATGTGTGTAGTACTACTATATCTAACACTGCTTGAAGTTCTTGTTCGTTCTCTACAACTAGAACTGTATTGTCAGCATATCTTAGATTATTATTATTATTATATATATATAAAGTAAACATGACCTAAATGGCATTATACAAAAATATTTCCGTGCTTTTCTCTGGTCTTGATATTTGTTAACGTCATTCCACGTATATAAACAGTGGCCTACAAAAATCACAACAATATTAAAAATAATAACGAATTACGTCTTGTTTACCATCTGTTGAAAGGTCTATACTAGTGCTAAGCCATCAGACAGAACATAAAACTGATGATGACAATTCACTTCGGTTTTAGAACCTCAGGGATTGCTTTTGTGTCTCGCAACTAACACAGATGTCCCGGTGGCACGCTTCTGCATAATTTCACCCCTGGTTGTAACATTTGTATTTTCATTTACTTGTAATGTCCTACATATAATGTCCTACATATAATGTCCTACATATAATGTACTACAGGCATGGGACATGTTTATACATTAATGAAATCACCGCGGATCAGACGCATGAAATCTAACTGTCGGTTCCCTAGAGAGAAATATGGCATGGAGTCACATGGAGCTGTGGATATCCAACCAACCCACCTCCAGGAAGGAAGCATTTGTTATTAACTATTAATGAGCCATTTTTATGTGGATAATCTGAACGTATTAAGACAGAATATCTGGCGAAAACAGCGTCCAACAAATGAGAATATGCAGATTTAAAAAAAAAACCCAATCATTTTGGATGTGGCAATGTTGCTGGTGTGGCGGTCATGTAGCGTCTTGTAAGGAGATCGCATTTCTGTTCTTGTTGTTGTTTCTTTTAACGTTGAATTATCGTCCTCTCTTCCTATATATCCTTTATCTCATCATCTCTCTCCCTCTCTATCGCTTCCTCTCTCACTCTCTCTCTCCATATTTTCCCCTCACTTATTTGCTTCCTCTTTTCTTCCTTTCACTTTCTCTTCACCTCCGTTTCACATTCTCTTCACCTCCGTTTCACATTCTCTTCACCTCCGTTTCACATTCTCTTCACCTCCGTTTCACATTCTCTTCACCTCCGTTTCACATTCTCTTCACCTCCGTTTCACTTTCTCTTCACCTCCGTTTCACATTCTCTTCACCTCCGTTTCACTTTCTCTTCACCTCCGTTTCACTTTCTCTTCACCTCCGTTTCACATTCTCTTCACCTCCGTTTCACATTCTCTTCACCTCCGTTTCACATTCTCTTCACCTCCGTTTCACATTCTCTTCACCTCCGTTTCACATTCTCTTCACCTCCGTTTCACTTTCTCTTCACCTCCGTTTCACATTCTCTTCACCTCCGTTTCACTTTCTCTTCTTCTTTCATTCTCCCTTTGTTCTTCTCCCTCCCTCTCCATTTCCCTATATCTTCTTCCCTCCATCCTCCCTATCTCTCTCACTCCTTCTACCCCCCTCTCTAAGGCAGTATCGTTCTATATCAACCACAATATGTATTGCGCCTTTCTTTACTGACTCCACCACAACCGATACAAGTTTATCAATCCCCGACGGTGAAGGAACGTGCTCTATATTGACTCTGGTGATGTGGATGAGAAGTGGCGAGTGTATGTCGGTGTGCTAAGGAGGATCAGATAAAGTAACGCCCGTGTGGTGCCGACACCCGAAATGGGAGTAAATAATGTCGGGAGTAAAGTGTAAACGTCTTACGGTTTACAAGGTATCTGAGTAAACACGGAGTGACCTGAACTGATGCCAGTATGACCCCTCAAGTGACCTGAACTGATGTCAGTATGACCCCTCAAACAGCAAAGTTTAGATGAAACATTAATTGTTGGGTCAATTAAGTGTCAGGAATATTGGCTAGAGGAAACAACACTGGAATCAAAGCTCTATGGGACACTGTATGAACTACAAAAGACAGTGAGTTTTATTAAGGAGACAGAATTACAGATATAGACATGTTTCAAGTGAACCAAAGAAGAAGAAGAAGTGTCAGGAAAATGTTTTAAGAATGAAACCAGAAAATAACGCTAAGTGTCAAACCTGTCAGCTTTGTTATAATACACGGACTGGGGACGATCAACTGTAAGAAACATTAATAATCAAGGTGTGGATAACAGTTGGGACAATGACATGCATGGAGTGATTGATACTTGCAGTCTAGACAGTACTTGTGGAGACCAGAAACATAGCAGATATCTGTTTATCTATTTGCTAAACCGTTTGTTGCCTTTCAGCATCAGGTGTAGAAGAGATTTCTGGAGATGACCCTCGTGTGTGATGAGTATATTGTGAAATTTGTCGCCTCTTTTACGTTGGTGGTCCATCGTTTTTGTGATCGGCTTCTAGGTCTGCCTTTACTGTATCTATGTAGTATAACTTTCTGTAGTATGCTGTCTGGTGGTAGTTTGCTGATGTGTGCAAATCATTTAATCTGTTGTCTCTTAATATATTCCAATATTGGGGCGGTAACGGTTCTTTCACAACAGATGGGAGGTCCAGAAATGAAACTTGAAATATGTTTATAATATTCGAGGCGAGAAAATAGTGTCGGCAAATAATAAATATATACGAGAATCTGAGGTAAGAACTCGGGGAGCACTCACACAGGAGCACTCACACAGGAGCACTCACACAGGAGCACTCACACAGGAACACTCACACAGGAGCAGTCACACAGGAGCACTCACACAGGAGCACTCACACAGGAGCACTCAAACTAGAATAGGAGTTGACCATAGATTCTTGAGACAAATGTCTCTAGGACACGATAAGTAGATAGTCTCTGTGATATTATAGCAATCCGCCGTGTACTTAGTGTAGGTGATATTATAGCAATCCGCCGTGTACTTAGTGTAGGAACTCACTTGCTTCTAAAGCAGTTAATATATAGTGCAGATGTGATGTATTAATTAATTAATTAATTCATTCATTCATCCATTCATTCATTTTCCTTTAGCGCTGAAGTTAGCGCATAGTGCAGAAGTCAGATCTCTCCAATTCTGTCTGTTCAAAGCTATTCTGTACAGTTTTTGAATAGTGTTAATATTGGTTGTTTTACTTTCTCTAAATATTTGTTCTTCTGAATGTTTCTTTTGGTCTACCCCTTGCTCTTTTGCCTGTAGGTACCCATTCAAGAGATTGGTGGTGTATTATGTTGGTGTCTGCGCGTAGGACATGCCCGATGTAGGACCAACGGCGTTTTCTGATAACATCTGTGATGAAATTTTGATGTGTCTCTTCTCTGATTTTATCATTCGATTTGAATTCACTCCAAAGGGTGTTAGTTATCCTCCGAAGACATTTCTTCTCGAAACTCAGTACATTGTAATTTGTTTTCTGAAGATAAAGAGCTTTTCCAGCTCTCACATCACATATGATAGCACCGGAATAACGCAGGAATTAAATAAGCGCATTTTCGTGCGTGTGCTGATTGATTTTGACTTCCAGATATTAGACAGTCTGTTAAATGCACTTGATGCTAGGGCAATGCGAGTTGTAATTTCTGGCATGACATCACCGTCGAGTGTTAATTTGCTTCCTAGATAGGAGAATTTCTGTACTTTTTCAAGTTGTTGTCCATTTAAAGTAATTTCGTTAGGTGAATTGGTGAAGTTCATAATTTTCGTTTTTGATGAATTGATATGGAGACCTATTTTTCCTGCAATGAGTTCTAATCTATCAGTTTTTGTAAATTGACGCGGAGAGTGAATAACGTTACACCGAGAGTTTTTTCTACATTTTACACTTGGATATGATGGAATTTTAACTTCTGAGAAATAATATCAGTTCAAAATTGGACATGTAAGAGGACAATATAATATTCACAGAAAAGATGTCAAAATGACAACCGGACACATCAGACATGGAGATGAGATGATGATAATAGTTACATAGGAATCTTAAGCAATATTTCATATTTTCAAGTAATAAATAAACAACTTGTGAGTGCTGCATATTTAACAATTCAATAGCTGGATAAAGATACATTTAAATATAATTCTCTCTCAAAGGACAGTACATACTTTTAAATAAACAGTGGGGTGCAAAGGGAACGCATTGCTCTAGGCGGACCCAGGGTTAGCAGATAACCAAGATCCCAAATGTACCTCCACGCGGTGCACCCTGGTAACAGAAAACAGCAGCTCGAGCTGATCCTGGCCAAATCATGTGGGGATCGTGTCCGAGAATGTGGAGGTAGCAGATGGAAAGAGATTTGAATGAAAAAAAGACAGACAATATCTCCGACACCACCAGCAACACCACATACAGCGACACTGTCGACATACAGTGAAGCTAGTTAGTCCAGTCCAAACATTGGAGGGGCGGCCAATGAAAAAAGCAGGAAACGGTGGATGCATGGCGAAAGACAGATAGATTTCATGAGTACAATGAAAAAAAATGGCAGGGCAGAACAGCGCTAGAGGGAAGCGCCAACTGCAAATACATAGTGGAAACGATTACGGAAATGGGAACTACAAGCTCTGTTAGCTCATGACGAGCTTCTAGTTATTTGATTTCCTTATAGGCAAAGACCCATACCCAATAATGGGCGTCTAGCAAAGCAAAAAGACCTGGCCTAACTCTAATGTCGAGTCTTCCTATACCGGAAACATGCTCGCAAAGAGAAAGGGTGCCGTAACCGATATGCTCAGGCAAGAAAGGGACAAAGATGGCAATGCTGGCCCAACTCTACTGTCAAGCTTTCCTATACCGGAAATACACTTGCAGAGAGAAAGTGTTCAGTACCTGATGGGCTCAGGCGCTATTGGGACAAAGTCGCTCAGCTCGAGAACGCCTTGCTCTCAAACGCGTGGTGTGAGACTCGAACTTGGGCAAGGGGTTCACGATGTCGGTGAATGACACCTCGGCTAAGAGGGCGAAAGAGCCAGGGTCCAACTCTTCTGCTGAGTTCTTCCTCTTAAGGAACCAGGCTTACAGATGAGAAACGGTTCAGTACCCGATGTGCACAGGCACAGTACGTCCAATTACACGAGGCAAGTTCATAGACTGTGGAACACCTCGTGCGAGACAGACGTGAGAAAAAATCGTCTGGGCGAAAAGTCACCACACACACGCGTGCCTGGCGACAGATAGGGAGGCTGTCACAGGCTAGGGTAGCCCACCCAAATTGTCAAGGCATGCCGAAATCGGATGTGCTAGGTCTACAGGGCGCATAACGGTGGCACAAAGTAATCAAGCTCCCGGCGGAAATCACACGGATACCCGTGCTGGTTACAATGGAGTGAACGAAAGAAAAAAAATAAACAGTTGTGGTGACTAATTTCTAATAACAATGTTCCTTCAGGAACTTATAAACTATGACTAGATCAGTAGATTCCTAAAGGAATTGATTAATTTAGTACAGCCTCCTATTTAATAAGGCAGGCATTCTGGTGAAATAATCTATTTGTTAAATTTCTGTGCAGATTAACTGAGGAACAGCAATAATATTTGACATGTGATACTTGGAGTGTTACTGTTTGACATGTGATACTTGGAGTTTTACTGTTTAACATGTGATACTTGGAGTTTTACTGTTTGACATGTGATACTTGGAGTTTTACTGTTTGACATGTGATACTTGGAGTTTTACTGTTTAACATGTGATATTTGGAGTTTTACTGTTTGACCTGTAATACTTGGAGTTTTACTGTTTGACATGTGATACTTGGAGTGTTAATGTTTGACATGTGATACTTGGAGTGTTAATGTTTGACATGTGATACTTGGAGTTTTACTGTTTGACATTGGAGTTTACTGTTTGACATGTGATACTTGGAGTTTTACTGTTTGTCATTTGATACTTGGAGTGTTAATGTTTGACATGTGATACTTGGAGTTTTACTGTTTGACATGTGATACTTGGAGTTTACTGTTTGACATGTGATACTTGGAGTTTTACTGTTTGTCATTTGATACTTGGAGTTTTACTGTTTGACATGTGATACTTGGAGTTTTACTGTTTGACATGTGATACTTGGAGTTTTACTGTTTGTCATTTGATACTTGGAGTTTTACTGTTTGACATGTGATACTTGGAGTTTTACTGTTTGACATGTGATACTTGGAGTTTTACTGTTTGACATGTGATACTTGGAGTTTACTGTTTGACATGTGATACTTGGAGTTTTACTGTTTGTCATTTGATACTTGGAGTTTTACTGTTTGACATGTGATACTTGGAGTTTTACTGTTTGACATGTGATACTTGGAGTTTTACTGTTTGACATGTGATACTTGGAGTTTACTGTTTGACATGTGATACTTTGAGTTGTACTGTTTGACATGTGATACTTGGATTTTTACTGTTTGACATGTGATACTTGGATTTTTACTGTTTGACATGTGATACTTGCAGTTTTAATGTTTGACATGTGATACTTGCAGTTTTACTGCTTGACATGTGATACTTGCAGTTTTACTGTTTGACATGTGATACTTGGAGTTTACTGTTTGACATGTGATACTTTGAGTTGTACTGTTTGACATGTGATACTTGCAGTTTTACTGTTTAACATGTGATACTTGGATTTTTACTGTTTGACATGTGATACTTGGATTTTTACTGTTTGACATGTGATACTTGGAGTTTTACTGTTTGACATGTGATACTTGCAGTTTTACTGTTTGACATGTGATACTTGGAGTTTTACTGGATGTATAGTCCTGATGTTGGGTGTAATGTCTCTTATATTACAAGCAGACAGACATTGTATGTGAATTAATTACCAAGTTTTATCCTGAGACGAACTGAATACTAGACAACCTGAAAACGGAGTGATGTGTAATATAAGTACAACCAGGTACAGACAACAATAATTAATGCAGGAAGAAGACCGACAAAAGTCTTATTAATGTGATAATTAGCATTTAGAAATATAGACACACTTTGGAAATAGAATCATGTATGCCTGTAGTGTTTATGTTGATGAAGTTCATATTGACAAAGAGGCATGTTAGTGTCCATCAATAAACGCGTTACCTTTAGCTTTTGACTTAATTTGTTAACTTAATTAATACAAGTATGTTAGCAGTTTGTCAGTGTGTGGAAAGGAGGGGGTGATGCTAGATTTGGTTAGTCTGACAACCTGCTTATTCCTTGACATACCCTACCTAAGACGTTATTCACAACAGAGGTTCAATTTAATTTTCCAAATTTACACTATTCTATTTTTCCAAGTCAGTGGCTGGATTATTCTTCTGTATCTTGTGTGACTTCTAACAATATAAATATTTAAACCACTATACGATCAGGAAATATGGTTCTCTGGGAGTTGTGCTTATAACATTATAAGTGCTTCTGGCGACATGTATGTCTGAGCGTGTAATGTCTACGATCAGAATTCCCTGGAGTTGACTCTTAACACTTTCACAATGGTCCCGGTGACCAGTATAACATATCACTCGTGAATATAACATTTTCATAATTGCCGCCAGTGGGTCCAGGATTGTCTGTAATAAGATAATAAGATGTACCATGTGTCGAACCTGAGAAACTGTGTGTTGTCGTAGATATTTCATAACAGAATATCGAGTGTAAAGAACTATCGTGTGTACAGATCTATCGTGTGTAAAGAACTATCGAGTGTAAAGAACTATCGAGTGTAAAGAACTATGGAGAGTAAAGAACTATCGAGTGTAAAGAAATATCGTGTGTAAAGAACTATCGAGTGTAAAGAAATATCGAGTGTAAAGAACTATCGAGTGTAAAGAAATATCGAGAGTAAAGAACTATCGAGTGTAAAGAATATCGTGTGTAAAGAACTATCGAGTGTAAAGAAATATCGAGTGTAAAGAACTATCGAGAGTAAAGAACTATCGTGTGTAAAGAAATATCGTGTGTAAAGAACTATCGAGTGTAAAGAAATATCGAGAGTAAAGAACTATCGTGTGTAAAGAAATATCGTGTGTAAAGAACTATCGTGTGTAAAGAACTATCGTGTGTAAAGAACTATCGAGAGTAAAGAACTATCGAGAGTAAAGAACTATCAAGAGCAAAGAACTATCGAGTGTAAAGAACTATCGAGAGTAAAGAACTATCGAGAGTAAAGAACTATCGAGAGTAAAGAACTATCGAGAGTAAAGAACTATCGAGTGTAAAGAACTATCGAGAGTAAAGAACTATCAAGTGTAAAGAACTATCGAGATTAAAGAACTATCGAGAGTAAAGAACTATCTAGAGTAAAGAACTATCGAGAGTAAAGAACTATCGAGAGTAAAGAACTATCGAGAGTAAAACTATCGAGAGTAAAGAACTATCGAGAGTAAAGAACTATCGAGTGTAAAGAACTACCATGTGTAAAGAACTATCGAGAGTAAAGAACTATCGAGAGTAAAGAACTATCGAGAGTAAAGAAATATCGAGAGTAAAGAACTATCGAGTGTAAAGAAATATCGATAGTAAAGAAATATCGAGAGTAAATCATGACACAGAAGACCTGACATTCATGTTATAGGATACGACTGACGATATATCTGGGGAAAGGGGGTTGCGGCTGGCAGTCCCATATTATAGAAGGTGATCCAGAATCAGTGATGAAGTCGGATGCGTCAGGCCAAAATGATCTGATTTTGCAGCCAAATTGTATAATGGCACAACCCAATCTGTTCTATGTAAACAGGACACAACCAAATATTTTCTATGTAAACATGGCACAGCCCAATCTGTTCTATGTAAACATGGCACAGCCCAATCTTTATATCTAAACATGGCACAGCCCTGTTCTATTGACTAAAATAACCAATCTGCAGGAGTGTAACCAACAATAACAGCAGTGATTCGATGAGATTCCAATGCGTATGCTGGGAAGGAAAAACGTGATAAGAAACAAGCGGGACATTCTTGTCAACAATGCCCAGAACATAGATGTATTTACCAGGTAATGCGGGATGAACGAGCTGACATATTGTCGGGTAAATCTATACTGTATGACACAGTTATGAGAAGAGATTGGGTTGAATTACTTACAACAGTCATAGATACACTCCACTATGATGATGAGGATGTTGTCATAGATACACTACAGAATGACGATGATGTGCACACTGACAATGATAAAGTACATGTACAAAGAATGATAGAAATATGAGTGACCAGGGAAGAGGGAGGAATGTGCTTTCTCACTAGAAAGAACAGAAGAACTCACAACCAATAACTGACGGTGACACTGAGCTTATATACTTTTAGATGTCTGACGGAACGGCAAGTAGAGCATTTATGGGAATGCCCCTTATTAAGGTTCATCATAATTAAGAATCGATCATGAATCAAGAATCGTTCATAAATCAGGAATCGATCATTAATCAAAAATAGATCATACATCAAGAATCAATCAGAAATTAGGAATCGATCAGGAATCAATAAAAAACAACTGTAGGAGTTTGAGATGTAGAAGAAGAAGACATAAGATCAAATTATAACATAATTAGAAATACATCAGAACATGATAGAAGTACATCAGAACATGATAGAAGTACATCAGAACATGATAGACGAACACAAGAACATAACAAAATACATCAGAACATGATAGAAGTACATCAGAACATGATAGACGAACACCAGAACATGATAGAAGTACATCAGAACATGATAGAAGTACATCAGAACATGATAGAAGTACATCAGAACATGAGACTAGATTGCTTTCTGTCACTGACTTGCATTCTTTTAATTATTTCTGATACCATTTTCTATGTGGCATAGTGGTTTAAGGCAACTGCCTTGTTTTTATAGGCAGTGTGGCTCCATTTCGGTCGGTGACCATGCCTTGAGTGACCATTGTATTTTCTTCAATGACCCGAAACATCTGTTTTCGGCGGATGTGCATTATTCAATGCTAAAATCGATTCTAGGCAAAGATGAATAACGCAACATAATGTGAACCCCTAATTAACCCCTGGTTGTGGCATCCATTTTTCTGAGCCTAAAGGACCTCGAGTGAAATACTACATCGTTTAGTCCGTCTTCTTCACACTGACACGTGTGTAACCTCACACTAACACTCACGTGTGTAACCTCACACATCATAATCAAACTAATTTCACACAAAAACTAGACAAAATGATTGGAAATAACTTGAATGTTAATCAGATTAAGGGGAGACAAATTGTTCAATTAGAGATCGCAAGGTACACAACTCACCTTCAGTGTCGTTACTACCAGAGTTTTGTTGCCAAATGGATTCCCGTGCCAGAAATTCTCTCCATGAGTCACGTTTAACCCCGAGGACACTCTCCACTCTCCTCCCTGTCAGTGGAAGATACATATACACAATGTACTCGTACATGCTACGAAAAAAGTGTACAAGCGTACACATTCAATATGATATTTATTTAGCTATATTTTTGTTTCCACAAAACTTGAAAACTCCTTACGGTTGATCTTGGGGTCTTTGTTACATCTAATATTTTATTGTAGTGCCGCATGATATAACCTAATTGGACTATGATGTCCGCTGGCTGAAAGGGTTGCGCCTCTCCAAAAGAGAGGTAAACTCGTTAACTACCTACCAAGGTAGGCGGGTACCTAGATTAGAAGTTACGAATACAAACCGTAGGTGGTGGTAACTGTATTACTGGAATCGACACCTCCACTATTTTTGATAGATGCAAAGTTCTGATATAACCAAATTGGACTAACATCCACTGTTGAAAGGAGCATAGCTCACCATAAGATGTGCATGTTACGTAACCAAATCAGAAGATTGGAAGGTAATTAGAAAATTGAAAACATTTTTTTTTTATGGTTGAAACTCTGATACAACCAAATTGGTTAGACATTCACGGTTGAACATTGGTACCTCATAAAAGAGATACTTGTTTTCATGTATATCCAATGAAAATGACAAAAATTAAAGTACGTTACTTTAAAAGGATGATTCCTAAGATAGCCGACATGACGTATATATGAAGATGGTCATGCTTGTAAGCTCACTGGAAATTAGCCTTTTAAGTGACTCTTTTGATTTTTCCATGATTTTGATTGCCTGCCGAACAAAGTATGCACAAAGTATTCTTTTCATTGGCTGCCGACACGTGTGTCCTCTGATAGTAATCTGATACCGGACACAATAAATAGAGAGATATTGGTGAATACTGATGGAAGTAAATGTGTAGATATGTGTGCAACTGTACAATACAACACGGAATAAAGTTATACAACTGACCTTGGCCAAACCGCGTGTTGTTAGTTGAAGAATGTCCAGTTTAAAGTCCAGTCGCCTGCCTGCTTTAAGGATAATATCACCGGTCAGTCCTTTCATGGATATCTGTGGTCAGCATACAGAGATAAATACATGTAAGGGAGAAGATTCATTTGTAAGTCATGTATATGTCTCAGACATGACGGGAGATAACCTATAAAACAGTGAGGCAAAATATGAACTTATATTCATAACCCATACTTGCGTGAAGTAGATCGATGGAAAAATATTTGTAGACTTGACATGTATGATGGGAGATCAGTGGAGAAATATTTGTAGACCTGAGATGTAAGATCAGTAGACAGATATTTGTAGACCTGAGATGTAAGATCAGTAGACAGATATTTGTAGACCTGAGATGTAAGATCAGTAGACAGATATTTGTAGACCTGAGATACGCGGGTAGACTAGCGGAATATTTATTTTTATGGAAAATATTTTCGAGAACTTAAGTTCTTGAGTGGAGATCAGTTAGACAATATCTGTCGAACATGGGTAATTGTGTGGAGATAGTGAGAACTTGGGTACTTGAGTGGAGATCAGTCAGAGCTTGGGTACTTGAGTGGAGATTAGTGAGAACTTGGGTACTTGAGTGGAGATTAGTGAGAACTTGGGTACTTGAGTGGAGATCAGTCAGAACTTGGGTACTTGAGTGGAGATCAGTCAGAACTTGGGTACTTGAGTGGAGATCAGTCAGAACTTGGGTACTTGTGCGGAGATCAGTGAGACAATATCTGTCGAATGTGGGTACTTGAGTGGAGATCAGTGAGAACTTGGGTACTTAAGTGGAGATCAGTGAGAACTTGGGTACTTGAGTGGAGATTAGTGAGAACTTGGGCACTTATGTGGAGATCAGTGAGACAATATCTGTCGAATGTGGGTACTTGAGTGGAGATCAGTGAGACAATATCTGTCGAATGTGGGTACTTGAGTGGAGATTAGTGAGAACTTGGGTACTTGAGTAGAGATCAGTCAGAACTTGGGTACTTGAGTGGAGATTCGTGAGAACTTGGGTACTTGAGTGGAGATCAGTCAGAACTTGGGTACTTGAGTAGAGATCAGTCAGAACTTGGGTACTTGAGTGGAGATCAGTCAGAACTTGGGCACTTGAGTGGAGATCAGTGATGAACTACTGTTGGAATGTACATGTGCGAAGGGAGATGAGGAAACACAATATTTGTAGAACTGATATAGCCTATGTGAGAACACTCAGAAGATTTGCTTCCTATCAAATGTGTGAGTATAAAAGCATGTATATTTCTCTCCAAGTCGGGTGAAATTGTTGAACTCTCACATTCGTACAACATAATCGATTCGAGATCGATAGAAGTAAAAGAAACAACATTGTCGAATATACATTTTCAAAAAAGACTTTATAATTCAATACACACTAGAATCGGTAAAGAATCTTGAGTTCAGAAGTGACAGTTCTAAGGATGATAGCCATGCCCTGGTTAACTAACCTGGTTTAAGAATGAATACAAACTTGGTCCCGACGACCAGGGGGTAGGATTCAAACAGCTGGTGTTGACAGGTCTCAAGATGGCTGACTTTCCGTAACGCTGCAAAGCGTGGGCCAGCATGTAGACAGCGTCGTACATCAACGCCACCTCGTGCTGTGGAATGTACGTAAGTCATATCACGTGATTTATATCACCAATCAGATTTCAGTTTTCAAATCAAGTACAAATTGTTTATGGTGTAAGTGTGTTGAGTGTTTCTTAACCATTTTTGTTGGGTATGTTGTTGTGTAACCATTGTTGGCATAGAGTATAACCACAAAGTTCATTGACTCACGTAACAAGTCACTAGAACGCTGATCTCTTTGCTGTAGTGGTTAAACCGTACTTCACCTCATCCAACGTTCATGACATCCAACATCATCATCTTGACCAATAGCACTCTCGCTACTATAGTCCGTTCAGAATCGTTTGCCGAGATGTTAAATTATTTTTATCAAAAACGTATTGTTCATTTGGATTGATCATTTGAAGTTAGGTTTAGAATAATAATGTCGCTATAGAAATATTTTTTTATCAAAGAAATGTGATCCAGTATCAAAGATACCTTATTTAACCTATATTAAAAAAAAGTTAATCTAAATTATAAACAATCGCTGGATTATGTAGATGCTTACATCTCACATCTGATTATTAAATATAAAGGCATGACCCTCACGGTAGAATGTGCACCGTTCTAAAAGTAGTTGTTTCCACTGTACATTTGTATAAAGCAATGTTACATATGGAAATTCCCGTTTAGCACCAAATATTATTTTTCCTGAACTTAGAATTATGTGAAATCAAAAACGGCTATTTACTCGATTTCAAGTCACAAGTCAGAGGCACGTCTCAATATTTACAGAAAGTAGGCGGCACTAAGCATATTACCTTCTGCAAGTCTATGTGAGAATGAATCTGAAAGCGAAATATTTTACTGAGCATAACATTGCTATAAAGATTTATCAATACTTCTGCAGAGAGCGTAAAAAGGGACATCTTTATTGTTCTTTATCAAATCCTGAGAAGAGAACAATGCATATTTTAGGTTTGTGTAAACGTTCATTTGATCGAATAGTGGAAGCAAGCGGATATTTATTGCCAACAAATTCACGAAAGCAAGGAAGGAAAGAAAAGATAGACAGTTTCGATAAGGACCTAGTAAAAAGAGAAATATGTAGAATGTTTGATAAAAACGAAGAAGTGACACTTAGAAAGTTGAAGATTTGGCTGAAAACTAATAACGACATTGAAATATCAAAAACTTTATTATGGAAAACTGTAAGAAATGCAGGCTTCACCTTTAGAAAGTATGCTGGTGGAAAAAACATTATTTGTGAAAAGCCACATCTGGTAGCTCTTAGAAGCAAGTATTTACGTGAAGTGAAGGGAATGCGCGGGAATGGTTATGATATTGTGTATTTAGATGAAACTTGGATCAACGCTCATCATACAAATGAAAAGGAATGGCAGTTAGCAGATGGAAGTATTAAAAGATCAGTACCAAGTAGTAAAGGGCAACGTTTGATAGTTGCACATGCAGGTAGCAGACATAATGGGTTGTTGCAGAATGCTCATCTAATTTTCATTTCAAAATCCATTGACAATAGAGACTACCACTCCGAAATGAATGGGCACATATTCGAAGACTGGATCGAAAAAAGTATTCTTCCAATATTAGATAGACCTTCTTGTCTGATAATGGACAATGCTTCATACCATAACGTAGTGAACGTAGAAGATAGAATCCCAACATCATCAAGTACAAAAGATGCAATCAAAACGTGGCTCATAAAAGAACACATACCAGTTACCGACAGGTACTTGAAACCCGAATTGCTTAACCTTGTAAAACAGACACAACGAACAAAGATATTTAAAATAGACAAGTTAATTGAAGAACATGGTCATAGATGTTTGAGACTACCTCCATATCATGCACACTTAAATCCTATAGAGCTGATTTGGGCAAAAGTTAAAGGACACGTAGCATCTACAAATACAACTTTCAAATTATGTGATAATGAGACACTTACAAATCAGGCTCTATCAAATATACATAAAGACTACTGGGTGAAATGTGAGGATCATGTGTTACGCCAAGAAGAGGAATATTGGAAAAAGGAAGGTTTGTTGTTTGTTCAGCCGAAAACAGTAATCGACCTATTTGACTCGTCTGATTATGAATGATCATTACTCTGATTAAGTCTACACTAAAAAAAGTTTGATTTGCAAAATTTACAAGTTGATTTGTAAAACATTTCATTGCTCAATACCACCCAAGCAATTCAAAAAAATGTTATAAGCAAACCATCAACCATTACTTATAAAAATTAGCCCGCTTGATTCAATACAGAAGTTCAGATATCTTGGATCAACTATTACAGACAAAATTTCCTTACATGAAGAAATATATGTACTTATTTCAAAAGCAGCGACAACATTTGTGAAACTCACACCAAGAGCATGGAACAATATCAAATTGACTCTACGAACAAAAGATATATTTTAAATTTTTTTTACACCTGCCACCATGTAAAATTTTGTGGACACGCCTATGGGTCATCATTGCACTAGATTACTGTAAAATATTTTGTTTATGTTCGAAATAATATTTACATGGGCAAACATCAAAAGAATTCGCCGCTTTCAAATAACCGTTACAGCTAGACATCAAGTAACACATATGTTTTCGCGACATGGACATTTTAACAACGTATGCCAAAATTCATGTGAAATCATCAAGAACTTTTTGAATTATAAATCATAACATCTCGGCAAACGATTCTGAACGGACTATAGTGAAGCTAATAATGCAAATGTTCTCAATACTTCTTCTTCAGCGTTCATTCTTAAACTCCTGCTGGATCTCCCTAGTAGCAGGATCATAGTCCTACTAGATTTCCAGCAGGATGTAGTCATGAGAATGGAAATGCGTTGTGTCGCCGTTTTATTTGCGCCAATGGCCCGACACATCCGTCTTCGGTGGATGTTCTCAATACCACTCTTGCTACTAGTGAAGCTAATAATGCACACGTTCTCAATACATTTATTGAGATATTGCTTGTCTTATCTTCATTCTCTCTGTAGCCTCCATATTTACAGATGGCATTGCCAAAAGCGTTTGGCCAGAAACAATCGAGCCGCAGTATTTATGTTTCCAAGGTGCACCCTGGGATGTACTTTTAGAATCGTGTATATACAATAAAACTCGATTCGCACGAAAACAACAATACGGTACTCTTGGCACCCCGATATTAGCATGTATATGGTTAAATTTCAACAAAAATTATTACTATTTATATTGTTAAATTTCATCAATAATTATTACTATTTATATTGTTAAATTTCATCAATAATTATTACTATTTATATTGTTAAATTTCATCAATAATTATTACTATTTATATTGTTAAATTTCGTCAAGAATTATTACCATTTATATTGTTAAATTTCGTTCAAATAATTACTTTTCGTTTGCTCCTTATTCTGGTATGCGACACCCCAATTATATTTTTGTAACAATCACCCCTTCAGAAAAATTGTGGTCCCCTATCTATGGGGCACACGACCCATGTTTAGAATCCTTGAACTATATAATATCACAACCGCTATCACTATATATCTCTATATATATTGGGCTAGAGGTCAATGCACCGAAACGTAAGACGACTGTCTATATCACCATAATGTGGAGATCTTCCAGAATTATCCTGTCATAGGAAAATATCGTACAACGACTGACTAAATTCAACTTGATATTTTGTGTATGAAATTCGTGCCTGTGTGATGTCAAGTTCAATCTAGCAGACAAGACAGGAGATGTCACTTACCGGCAGAGACAGATAACCAGTGGCGTTGAGCAAACTTAAGTCCGTCTGCATTTCGTAGATTTCCATATCTTGTATAACTTTTCGAACAAACGGATCGCTAGGGTCTACCAACCGGAAACCGGTTAAGTTGACGTAGTTGTGACGGTAATCCTCCATGTCAATGGACTCGATGTCCTGAAATATTGCAATTAAAGTAATAATATATGTAGTGGGATTTTGTGGTGGCTGTAGAGGTTGTGGTAGAGATTGTAACAGATGTAGTAGTTGTAGTAGCAATTATGATGGATGTAGTAGTGTAGGCGTATTTTAATTTTCTCCTTCAGACTGGTTAGCCAGATTAGCTTCTGGTTAGCCGGATTAGCTTCTGGTTAGCCGGATTAGCTTCTGGTTAGCCGGATTAGCTTCTGGTTAGCCGTATTTGCTTCTGGTTAATCTGAGTAGCTTCCTTCAGACTGGTTTTCTATAACGTCATCGGTGCCGCTAATATATAAGTAGTGGCAGCAATATCCTTGGCTGTTGTCCTACTTGGGATCCCCTAACTTATGGTTCAATCGTTACTCTATAACTTAAATGATCAACTCCAAAATCATATATGAATATTTAATCTCAGTTTTAAGTTCTACACATCAATTCATGATTTATATGTCCACTTTAACAACACAGCAGTCAAAACCATAAGATCATTAATTAACTATCACATACACAACAAGATGTAGCTAAGTTCTTCCTTCCCTTATCTTGAGTAGTCTGCACCCTGACCCCTGAATATAATTGTATCCAATTACAAAGTCAGATAGTTCCGCCCTGAAGTCGATGTGGTTATACCAAACCAAATCGATTAGCATGATACAACAGCAGTAATGAACCCGAAGACTTCTATCGGCTGGTAAATAGTGTTCTAAAGGATCTGGTTATCCACATCTGTACGGGACATCTCCAAAAGCTCTAGTAAATAGCACCAGTAGAGAACATCACCAGTGCTTATCATAAAAGTTGTAAGGCAACACTGGGAACACCTACGGTTTAGCTCTTCACTGTGACCTTTGCTCTAGTTTCGAGGTATTACCTAACATTTGCAATGCAATTAGTAGAATTTGTATTTATAATTAGGGCTAGGGATTAGGGTTAAAATTTATTATAAATTAAAAAAATTAATTACTTTATAAATATGAATATTTATTCTGTTGTAACTGGGCATGCGCAGTCCGGGTAAATCCATGACGTTTACGTAGTTAAAATTATCACAGTGAAGAGTTAATCTGTACTTTACTCAACACTATGCAGAAAATAGTAGATCACTGGCACATGCTAGTGGTGCACATCTTTGTCTGTTTTCAGTATATACAATGTGATAGTTGCTAACTCAACAGCTAACTCTTTCCATCTGTAGCAACTGCAACATTCATCCAGTCAGACAAGAATGCAAACTGTACACAGAGCGTGTTCCAAGTGAACCGTCTCGCAGTCTAATCTCTCAAGGGATAAATGTTCCAGTGTTGGGTAACAACCCTAAACAGGAAGCAGGTGGCTGGAGTAACACCGGGCAAATGTCAAGATAAACAAAAATAGGTAGATGTGTTACCAAAATAAAACATAACACAACCTAACAACGAGATACAGGGACAGACGACGTTTCGACTATTAAGCCTTCATCAGGACAAACGAAAGACAACGGTACAACGAATCTTACATGGAAACAAACGTGGTTGATAGGGAGGAAAGAGGAGGAGAGATAGTGAATAGATAGTGGAGGAAGTAAATAGGGAGCGGCATATTGGGGAGGAAGAGAGTATGGGGAGAAGAAGTGAGGAGGGAAAGTGCACGGAAGGAGGTGAGGAGCGAAAATGGATAAGGTGTGGTAGCAAGTAAAATAGATAAGGTTAAATTAAGATACTTACCTCAAAAGTGGCAACACGCAATGAGTATAACGAATAGATAGCAGAGGAAGCAGAGATGGAGCAGCCTAGCAGGGAGGAAGAGGGTATGGGAAGAAGTGAGGAGTGGAAAGTGCACAGAAGGAGATGGGGAGTGAACATAGTTAAGGTGTAGTAGCAAGTAAAATAAGATAAATGAGGATAAATTCAGATACTTACCTTAAAAATGGCAACAGGCAATGAGTATTAGCATACAGTCGTGATGGAAACGCAAAAGAGGATGGTACGAGAGATCAGATGAGAGAGAGAGAGATATGAGATGAAAAAGAAAAAAAGAGAAAAAAAGGAGAAAAGAAAGAAACGACCGAGCAGATATGGGCAGTGTAGAGAAACTATAAGTAGGAGTAGATAATGGTGGGAAGAAAATACAGTGATAATACAATGATGTATGCAAGTGAGAGTAAAATATAGGTGATAATAGGTAAAAAAGGAAGAAAAAAACAACTTATCTGATACGTTGAGAACTGGCTAGCTTGAGACCAACAGTCACACTGGTGGGTCATGGTCAATGGACAATGAAAGCTAGTGAGGCAGTAGCGCCAATAAAATACCAACATGCCAGATTGTCACACCACAGGAAACAAGAGGACTACAGAAACAGCCGCAGGGAAGAAAGAGCGATATAGATAATGATCTAGTAGTACGACGAGAGACCAACTGAAATAATAGGCAGGGCCGTAGAGAAAACCCGAGGCGAGTAAAGGTTAAAACCGTTACTCCTACCAAATAGCCATAGAGACAGATAAAAAAGGATGAGAGGAATGCAGAGGAGAAGAAGAAAAGAGAGAAGAAGAAGAAAAGGGTGGATAGACGTGGGCCCCGAGCCGGAAATACGCCAAGCAAGATGTGGAAGTAGGAAGGAGCCTACCAGACACAGCAAGGTAGGGTAGGGGACTATCATGGGGAAGCGCATCGTGCGAAGGTATCAGGCTGATAAAGAAAGAAGGTGCAGAAGAGAAGGGCACCAGAGTAGGAGAGAAAAAGGAAAAGGAGGCCATGTCAGATGGAGGCAGACCCAGAACTACAGCCAAATCATGTGAGGTGGTGGGGGGTCGTATGTGACCAAGTAGGGGTCATCAGTCCATAATGTCGTTGTAAGTGGAGGTCGGTGTAACAGAGGTTCCGATAAAATAAATATGGCGGAAGATGGACCAAGGTCACAACCACAACGACAAGTACCTTTTAGGCCCCGTGTTTGGAAGTGAGACCCGTCGAATCAACCGAAGATGATGAGAGGATGGACTAGCCGTACGTCACAATCCCTATGTGGGTATTGCCCGCACTGTACGCTAGCCCATAAATGGGAACAACGATCAACGGGCAGAACCTCGAGCCACCGATACACGATCCCTTAGTCCGGGCCATGTACCTTGGTGAGAAACATGTCAGATGAAACGATGTTCGTAGTTGAGTGAGACCAACCGTGCATTGCAACCCACAGGGGGTGTTGCCCGTACCGCACGCTGGCTCCATAAAAAGACATAGGGGACCACTGCATCCGAGCCATCCAAGTCGTGTGGAAAAAAAAAAAATATATATATATATATATATATATATATAAATATATATATATATATATATATGTAGTCGGTGAAAAGGTCTCCCAGCCTGGGCATGCTAGGTAGCTGTAAGGGTAGCCGACCCAACAAGACCAAAAAAGGACAACCAGAGAGCGGCCAAAGGCCAAAAGTAATAAGATGATAGGTACGTGGTGGCGCCCACGGGCCACAGAGAATGGCACAGAAGAAACAGAGGACACAGCCTAAAGTAGTGGGAATGGAGAAAGTAGACAGAGTAGGACGAAGAATCGAACGGGGAAGAATAAAGCCCGGGTAAAAGAACCCGTAGAAAGAGAGTGGAGTGTAATAGCAAGAGATACAGACGAGGCATTGAATCGACGCGCAAAGCCGCAACAGGCCCACCCCGGATTGTCCTGCCGGTCTAATCTCTCTACTTACTATTCAACAACTAAATCTATTCTCTTCACAAAACTCTATCCACTATCAACACCAGGTTAACCTAAAAGTCTGGTGTTCCCTTGTTGATTTTTGTTTCCTTAACGTTTCCTCACCTGTAGCTTGTCTGGATACATACTATAAATTAAATATAAACATTTAATTCGTCTTGTCGGCATTTCTGAACGACCTACATACCTGAAATCTGTTTGTCCTTCTTACGTGAAGGTTTTAATTAAAGTTTGAAATCCTGGTGTTTAGTTAACGTATTTCATTAGACCTCAACCTTCCTGTCCGGATTAGTTCAATAAACTGTACGTCAATAATTTTAATTCCATTTGATTACATTTCTGGATTTATTTCTAATACATGAGATCATTCTTTATGACCATTTCATTAGCATAACTTCTACAACAAAAAGTTATAGTAACCCATATCATTTATTCATGCCGTAGGGGCGTGAGATGTTAGCCATCTCACATTTCACAGGCTCTGCAAATGTGGGTGGTAAGTATCTTCTTTCTCGCGCAGTCTTTACTTCCCGGATTAATTTGGTACCCATTTAAAAGCTGGGTCGACCCGGGAGCCGTTGCGATCTGAAAACATTTCCGTTTCAACTGGGGAATGAACCCAGCACCATTCATTTGCGAAACCAGTGCGCTAACCACTGTAACGGTTCCCTTAACTGTTACAATAGTGGTAGTAGAAGTTGTGATTGATACAACAGTTGTGGTAGGGTTGTGATTGATGTGGTAGTTGTAGATGTTATGATTAATGCACTAGAGATTGTTATTGATGTTGTAGTGGTAGTAGAGGTTCTGATCGATGTAATAGTTGTTGTAGACGTTGTGATTGATGTGGCAGATGTTTTAGAAGTTGTGATTGTTGTATTAGTGGCAGTAGAAGTTGTGATTGATGTTTTAGTTGTAGTAGAGGTTTCAATAGATGTAGTAGTAGTGGTCATCCATGACCAGAACTTAATAAGAACAGTCTCCGAAGTTTTCACATGTTTCAAATATCAGACAACAAGTGCACTCCTCACAACATGTTCCTAGACAAATGTAGAATCTCTAGACAGAGTGCAGGACAATGTCCTACGTCTTACTAGTGGAGCAATGAGATCTTCACCGACGGCTGCATGTGAAATACATACAAATGTAGAACTCCTTGAGATGCAGAGAGATATGGCTGCAATGGAAGCTTATGAAAGAAGCAAAAGAATGAACAAAGACCACCCAAATAAACAACCTTTAGAAAACTGGCAACCAAACCACAAAATCAAACAAAAGTCATTCCTCAGCCATGTCAATGAAATAAAAGACAGCTGTCACCTCCCAGACAATAGACAAGATCTGCAAAGAGTAGAACAATATTTACCACCGCACGCACGTTTTAAATTGCCGGAAATTAAGACACAACAGATAATGCAACGAAAAGTTCCGACCCAGTAAGTCTTATGAAAGCAACACAGAAAACAATAGACACCTACCCAGAACAATGGATCCATACAGATGGGTCTGCTTTTAAAGCCACCATCAAATGTATAGGTTATAGTGTCTATATAGAATGTCCAGATACACCATACATTTGTGGACTATCCTTATCAGGAAGAAAACAAGAAATCCTTGTCGAAATCATTTGTTTATATTGCTTCAGTTTTGATAGTTTTATACAAACTTGTGATTTGTTTATATTGCTTCAGTTTGATAGTTTTATACAAACTTGTGATTTGTTTATATTGCTTCAGTGTTGATAGTTTTATACTAACTTGTGATTTGTTTATATTGCTTCAGTGTTGATAGTTTTATACTAACTTGTGATTTGTTTATATTGCTTCAGTTTGATAGTTTTATACTAACTTGTGATTTGTTTATATTGCTTCAGTGTTGATAGATTTATACTAACTTGTGATTTGTTTATATTGCTTCAGTTTTGATAGTTTTATACTAACTTGTGATTTGTTTATATTGCTTCAGTTTTGATAGTTTTATACTAACTTGTGATTTGTTTACATTTAAATAATTTATTAAATATGGTGTTTTTTTTAACTGATGAGTTGTTAGATGCCTGTGGGGAGATATGTTCTAGCTATGAAGCCGAAATAACAGCACTAGAAGTTGTCTTGTATCATATGAAGACCATGTGTGATATCTTTCTATCAAAAGTCCAAAACATTGTGATTTTTACATATTCTATGTCCAGCCTTCAAGCACTAGAATGTGATGGACATTGTAAACCTGAGCTAGTTGATATATATCACCATGCCAAGCTTACATCTTATGAAGTCAGCATTATTATGCAGTGGATTCCTGGCCACTCAAACACACCTGACAATGACAAGGCAGACAGACTAGCAAAGATGGAAGCACAAGAAGAACAGCCTTATACAGAAACAACAATGCACACAGTTAAAATGATGTTGAAATCTGTGAACAAAGAAAATTGGATGAACAGATGGGCCATGGGAAACACTGGGAGGGAAATCTATAAATATATAACCAGGCCAAATCCTAAAGACAACATCAACTTCCTGGGAAGAAAAGACCAGAGTATCATCTTCCGACTGCGCACACAACATGAACAGCTTAACAGTAATCTGAACAGAATACAACCACAACACACTCCAGGGTGCCGGCTGTGCACTCATCCCTAAGAAACTGTTGACCACCACATTTTTTGAATACCCAGCTCTGGATGACATCAGGAAAATGCTTCTCACCCCCAGAGCAAGATAAATGGAACACATTATATAGAACAAAACAACAGCTCTCAAATACATGCATATATCACACAATGGCAATGTGTCAAATGGTATGAGCCCATGGACCGCTGGATCAGCAACCAACCATCCAAACCTTAAACAAGATTAGGATTACCTCTTGTCCTAACCCAAGCCGGGGTCCACTCACTCCCAGAAAAGTAGGAGGATAGATGGGCGAGGAATGAGCCAGATATTGCGAATTATGATAGTACTTTTCCTCTTCTTCGTACGTTCTCAAACTCCTGTACATTAGCAGGACGTAGTCCGGAGATTGAAATGCTTTGTGCCATAGTTTACAGTTTTCTGCGACATCTGCACATTTGCGTCCTGACATGTATTGTTTCCTGACATGTATTGTTTCCTGACATGTATTGTTTCCTGACATGTATTGTTTCCTGACATGTATTGTTTCCTGACATGTATTGTTTCCTGACATGTATTGTTTCCTGACATGTATTGTTTCCTGACATGTATTGTTTCCTGACATGTATTGTTTCCTGACATGTATTGTTTCCTGACATGTATTGTTTCCTGACATGTATTGTTTCCTGACATGTATTGTTTCCTGACATGTATTGTTTCCTGACATGTATTGTTTCCTGACATGTATTGTTTCCTGACATGTATTGTTTCCTGACATGTATTGTTTCCTGACATGTATTGTTTCCTGACATGTATTGTTTCCTGACATGTATTGTTTCCTGACATGTATTGTTTCCTGACATGTATTGTTTCCTGACATGTATTGTTTCCTGACAATACTGTCCTGACATGTACGTGTTCAGTATTGTTTCTTGTTTTCTGTCACCCTGCATGGAATCTAACAGCGGCCAACTATACAACATAGCCTCATTAGTCATCTCTTCTGACAGGCCTGGATGGTAAACAGTTGTGCTATTATGTGCTCCCCTTTACAGTCCTGTCAACACACGTACAATATCAATGTCAACACACGTAGAATATCAATGTCACCTAATCGTGGTACAGTTGATATGATAGTCTCTGCGCGACAGGTTCGGGAAGGGTCACGGGAGCGGCATGGTGAACTCTTGGAAACATTTGTGGACTTGAATAGAGCATTCGATACCGTTAACAGAGAAGGACTGTGGAGGGTGCTTACAGGGTTCGGATACCCCAAGACTTGTCACTGTGATACGACAATTTCATGACGGTATGATGGCTAGTGTTATCTGCGACGGAGGAGTATCTCCTGCATTCCCTGTCACAAATGGTGTAAAGCAGGGATGTGTGCTGGCCCCTACTCTTTTCGGCCTGTTATGTACGGCCATGTTGGCGGAAACACACCATAGTAATGAAACAGCTGGCATAATGATCAATTACAGAACAGATGGTGGTCTTTTCAATTTACGTCGTCTAAAAGCAAACACGAAAACTAAATCTAGTACTGTTAGAGAATTACTTTATGCTGACGACTGTGCATTGTATGCTGACTCTGTCGTAAACATGCAGAGCACCAAAGACCGCTTCTCACAGGCCTGCAACAACTTTGGTCTCACTGTTAACACCAAAAAAAAAAGAAGTCATGCACCAAGCAACATCAAATAGCCAAGATACTGCTACTTCCATCATCGTCAATCAGGAAAAACTGCAGGTAGTCGACAATTTTACTTACCTTGGAAGCACTCTCTCTCGCGATGTCAACATTGATGTGGAAATTGACAATGGACTGGCGGGGGCTAGTGCTGTGTTTGGCGGATTGCGCAGCGGTGTATGGGACGGGGGAGGTGTGGGAACGGCCGCCAAACTGCAGGTGTATCATGCTGCTGTTGTGCCGGCCTTGCTGTACGCCTGCGAGGCGTGGACAGTGTGTGCTAGACATGCAGGAAAGTTAGGTCATTTCCATCTTGCCTGCCTACGTAAATTACTAGTCATCCATTGGTGGGACGGGGTGCCGGACTACGAGGTCTTGGAAAAATCAACCTCAATAGGCATCTTGTGCGTATGTAGAGCTCGCGTTTGCCGAAACAAATATATTATGGAGAACTCAAGGCAGGATTTCGAAAGGCTGGTGGACAGAAAGGGCGTTTCGGGGAAGCGCTCGGGTCGTCCTTGAAACGTCTTGGCATTGACGTGGGCGCTTGGGAGAGACTCGCTCGGGATAGAGCAGCATGGCGTTGCAGCATTAGAACGGGAGCGCTGGCGGCGGAAGAGTTCAGACAAGAGGCTGCAAGACGGAGGCTGACACGTGGAGAAGAGGGGACATCTCGGCCTCACACAGGTGCCTTCTATTGTTGTCAATTCTGTGGAAGAACATTTTGTGCGCGCATTGGACTTGCTAGTCATTTGGAAACGCACTATTAACTTTATTATTTTATTATTTATTGTTATTATTATTATGGTTGAGTTTTTGGTCATCGTCGATCACGACGGACGAACATCATCATCAATATCAACACACGTACAATATCAATGTCAACAACACACGTACAATATCAATGTCAACAACACACGTACAATATCAATGTCAACACACGTACAATATCAATGTCAACAACACACGTACAATATCAATGTCAACAACACACGTACAATATCAATGTCAACACACGTACAATATCAATGTCAACAACACACGTACAATATCAATGTCAACAACACACGTACAATATCAATGTCAACACACGTACAATATGAATGTCAGCAACACACGTATACTAACATGTTTATCAATTCTCGCTTAATTCTCTCGTACATTTCTTCTGTGGGAAGTGGAAATCAGCCTTGATCATTAGATCTATCTGTGGTTACATCTGGGCAGAAGGTTAACAGTTGCCAGATCCAACTGATGTTCGTACATCAGCCTAGCCCACAAGACGAACGTCTAGAATGTTCTCACATTAATGCTGTTATTGAATTGATTGTTCAAGATCTACGTCTTCGCCGGGTTTACAAATCGAATCAGAGAGTTCACATTTCAACATAATTTAGATATCAAAATCTTCGTTTACAGACAATAGATCTTAATTATTCCAGACATTTTCTTGTGAGTGGAGACCTTGTTCAAGTCAACGATGATGTTATAGGACCAGTCTAAGACAATCTGCGTGTATATGTTTTTATGTTTCAGACTGTCTGCGTGTATATGTTTTTATGTCACAGACTGTCTGCGTGTATATGTTTTTATGTTTCAGACTGTCTGCGTGTACATGTTTTTATGTTTCAGACTGTCTGCGTGTATACATTTTTATGTCTCAGACGAGATATTCAAATAATTTTCACCTTCTGCGTTTGTTCTCAAACTCCTTAAAGTTAGCAGGATGTAGACCGTAGACCAGAATACATTGTGTCATGGTTTACAGCTGTGGCTTTCGGCCTGACACATCCGATTCTAGCATGGCTTCTGTGTGACTTTAACCCTATATAGCATGGGCTGAAAACTGCATCCCAAAACCTTATTCGTCTGCTGTGACATATGGTGGCTTATCATATCAGACTGTTGTGGCTATCTTATCAGACTGTGGTGGCTATCTTATCAGACTGTTGTGGCTATCTTATCAGACTGTGGTGGCTATCTTATCAGACTGTTGTGGCTATCTTATCAGACTGTGGTGGCTATCTTATCAGACTATGGTGGCTATCTTATCAGACTGTGGTGGCTATCTTAGTGCTTTCAGTTCTGTAGTCCAGACAGTACACGGACTTTAGATAACGTCAATTTGAAGTGTTTATGTTGTCATGAATGTGTGGTATACATCTACTGTGTGTGTGTGTGTGTGTGTGTGTCTGTGCTGAGAGAAAAAGATATCGATTATGTGTGAATGGGTGTATTTGTGCGTTCAATTTGAAGTAATTGTGTGTGAGGAGAAAGGTATTTTGTGTGCAATCAGTTTGTGGGGAGAAATGTATATTGTGTGAGAGTGAAAGTTATATTATCTCCTATCAGTGTGTGAGGAGCATGGTATCTCGTGTGAAAAAAGTGTGGGGAGAAAGGTAAACTGTGTAAGAGAAAGAGAGAGACCATACAGTGTGTTTCTATATATGTGTTTGTATGTGTTTATGAAGATAGTTTTCTTGAAGGATTCCTTTTCAATGTCCACTGAATATATGTCACTGAAGGACAATGGTCTTATTGGATCTTTGTTGCTGCAGGACACTTGTCCTACTGTATATCTTTTCATGTAGGACAATGATCCCACTGGATCTCTTTTGTAGAGGACATTGATCTTATTAATTGTTTCTTGTAGCAGAACAATTGTCCTACTGGAGCTTTCTTGTAGCAGGACATAGGTTCTAGTGGTTATCTCGTGTATCAGGGCAATAGTCCTAAACATCCCTCATGTAGCAGGACAATGGTTCAACTGGATATTTCATGTAGCAGGACAATGGTTCAACTGGATATTTCATGTAGCAGGACAATGGTTCAACTGGATTCTATTGTAACAAAACACATGTCCTACTAGATCTATCACTAACATTAGGACAATACTTCTACTGGACCTCTCCTGTAGCAGGACAATGGTCCTACAGGACCTCTCCTGTAGCAGGACAATGGTCCTATAGACTTTCAGCGCGATGCAGGTCAAGGAACCAAGATACGTTTTGGCACAGTTGTGTTTGTGCTTATGACCCGACACACCCGCAATATACATATTTGTGTGTGTGTAATGTTAGAAAGAAAGAGATATGGGGAACGAGAGACAGTAATTTTGTCTGCCTGTATATATTTATGTAGTCTCTGTGTATCAGTAGTTTGTGTGTGTGTGTGTGTGTGTGTGTGTATGTATGATAGATTGTCTCGCTGGTTTGTCTCAAGTGTACGTGTGTTATATGTGAGAGTAGAGATGTTAACGCGCGCGTGTGTGTGTGTGGATTAGGTAGTAGTGGTGTTTATGTGAGGGTTAACTTTTGCGTAAATGTATGTCAGGAAGCTGGTGAGCTTCTGTGTAAATGTTGTTTGAATAATGTGTGTGTGTGTGTGTGTGAGAGAGAGAGAAAGAGAGGATATGAGGATATATATATATATATTCTACACTCCTGCGAATGACTGAGGTTTGATGTGTTTGGAAGGAGTGTTGTACCGATGTATCCAGTATGGCACCACTACCACCATGACAGGCTATGGTTCATGTTTTGGAAGGAGTGTTGTACCGATGTCTCCAGTATGGCACCACTACCACCATGACAGGCGATGGTTCATATTATCATTGCTGATCAACTACAATGAGTCAGGCATACAAGACTTATATAATCTGCGAAACACATCTTTATAAATAAAATGTCAAAGACGAAGCAATCTGGAACTGAAAGTAATATTCAACTACCGTGTATAGCAAACACAAGCGACACACTCACAGAGTACCTCTACGGGATTGACATATCTATCTTTTGTCTTTTCCATAAACACTGTTAGGTTAGGTGGGTAGTTGTAGTTTTCGTTTTTGGCAATTTTTGTTGCATGGGATATTGCTTGCCACCGATATCAGAATATCTGAAATAATTGACGCTAGTTGACATTCTACTTTAACTGCGACACTAACTGAGTCCCTCTACGAGAGAGTCCTGGCACGGATATCGGAATACCTTAGAGAAGCAATGCTATTTGACTCTTTCACGTGATTTTCAATTTCTGACGAAACAAAGTATAGGCAGTGGTCAATGTACAGTCAAGGTAGCACAGATGGATCTCTCAGTTTTAGGACTATACTGTTGAGCGGTTTGAACACTAGGCTTGATACACTCTAGTATTCTACATATCGACCTTGACTCGCTGGTAAGACTCGTGGCGATGATCCAACAATCGTTGACAAAACAGATATAACATACTTACTAAATTGGTGATGACGTAGTGGTGGTAGGGGTCAATCATCCCTTCTTGTAACGCCTGCAACAACAGCAACAGTAATAACAATAATAACAATAATAGCAGCAACAGTTGATAGCGACAACAGCAGTAACATCAACAGCAACAACAACATCAACAACAACAACTACATTAAGAACAACACTAATAACAACAGTATAACAGCAACATTAATAGCAACAATATTAAAGCAAACCTGAATAACAATAGTAATAATAACAGAAATAACAATATCAATAAATGTAGTAACAATAATACAAACACAATAATAGTCTAAGAAATGTAGGACTCCAAAGGCGGAGAGTATTGTATTATGGTTAACTAATATCTTCTCCGTCCTCCTCAACATAGTGGAACTCCGACTGTTGAAAGTATCACCCATAGCACGTAACTCTGTAGCTTCATTTGATACACCTCAGTGATCTCAGAAAAAATCCAGTTTATAAACAAGAGGTCGCGTGTGGGGGGTTCGAATTCGTGACCTCTGGTGTACAAAACGACCAGCTAAACGACCAGCTAAACGACTATGCCATGGATATGGCCGATTTTAAACAAATATAATAGTGTTTTGTGAAGAACAACCGTGACAGTACTACGTGAAAACACATAGTCACTCAGTCTTATATGGCAGATGTCGGAGTACATACACGCTGGCTGGTTCCGTAGTTGTAATGTAAATACACTACCGACCAGTGGTGGACGGATGTGTCCAAGCGGTCACATGGACACGAGAAAACAATCATAAAAATTAACATATATTATTTTATTATGAAGGATCTATTCAACACAAATATAACCCAGGTCCAGGCGGTCCACACACAACACAAATATAACCCAGGTCCAGGCGGTCCACACACAACACAAATATAACCCAGGTCCAGGCGGTCTACATACAAGTTTTTTTTTTTTTAAATGGCATAGCTACTGAATATTGTATATTCATGCTTGCACTACTCTCTCTCTCTCTCTCTCTCTCTCTCTCTCTCTCTATCTCCATGTCACACACAGTGCAGGATTTGTCATGCTAAACATGCTATAGATTAGGGCCCCCAAAAAATCACATTTGGTACTTACATATAACATGTGAACCTATAAAGGGCCCCATATCTCAAATAGCTTAGAACCTCAATTTCTCAAATACCTAAGGGCCCCATATCTCAAATAGCTTAGGGCCTTATCAAGTCTAAATCCGGCGCTGGTCACACGTATCCCTAGCTACACTCAGGGCATTCGAAATTTGTATTAGTTAGCTTATGTCAACTGTACCTCGTATGTCAACAGTACCTCTTATGTCAACAGTACCTCTTATGTCAACAGTACCTCTTATGTCAACTTTACCTCTTATGTCAACAGTACCTCTTATGTCAACTGTACCTCTTGTGTCAACTTTACCTCTTATGTCAACTGTACCTCGTATGTCAACTGTACCTCTTATGTCAACTGTACCTCTTGTGTCAACTGTACCTCTTATGTCAACTGTATCTCGTATGTCAACTGTACCTCGTATGTCAACTGTACCTCGTATGTCAACTGTACCTCTTATGCCACTGTACCTCGTATGGTACGCTACTTTCAGCCGCGGACGTTAGTTCAATATGGTTATATTAGAGCTAATCCAGCATATACTGTATAAGAGACAAACATGGACACTGACTGCAAACAGTATTTTACCAGGTGAAACTCTGCATGGAGAAATGTTGCAGGATGAGCAGGAACAATATGGACAATTCTCTACATGCTGTCACAAGAGGAATAATTGTATGAACATGGCGGCACAGATGTGGGCGTCCAAGTGTGAAACTGCTGGATAGTTTGACATCTTGGCGAGGTAGACAATCACTAGTGACACTGGTGCACTATGGGATAGAATGCTTTGAAGATCGCTGAGCACATACGCGTCTCATCATTGCTCATCACGATAGTTATACACGTTTACAATTTACTACTCCGCAGTATTCAACAATTGTGTGAATAGAGAAAATATCGTAGAACTTGTGAAATACACAAGAGAATTGGTTGAGAGAACCAGAGAACTAGTTCAGAGCACCACAGAATTTGCGAACACCGGAGAACTAATTTACTGCACCAGAGAAATTGAGGGTAATATAGAACATAAGTGCACCAGAGAAATTGAGGCATTGGAGAAGTAGTTTAAGATAATATAGAAATTTAAAATACGGGAGAACTCATTAAGAACAGAAGATAACTAATTGGCGGTAACAGAGAACTTGTTTAAGCCAACAGGGAACAACAGAGAACATACGTGCAGCAGAGAACTAGTTGGGTCTGTCAGAGAACTTGAAGGAATTTGAGTGACAGAACTTCCACAAGAAGAAAACCTCAGTATATTCGAAAGTTATCTACGGTGTGTACCGTTATCTACTGAGAGTTGACCGTTATCTACTGAGAGTTGACCGTTATCTACTGAGAGTTGACCGTTATCTACTGAGAGTTGATCGTTATCTACTGAGAGTTTGCCGTTATCTACTGTCTCGTACGGATGGTACACCAGTGAGACTTTCAGATTATTTGTTTGCAAGGTAACTCACAAAGCAGATCAACTGGAATTAATTTGATTTATTTGTAATTTCTGCATCTTTCTTTATTGAAAAAAATATTTCATAACATGTTGTTCAATTCTCTGACTGCTGCAACATTTGAAAGGTACGACCAGACAATAATCAATCCCTCTTGCTGTTCAAGAAAATTGTCAATACTGCATGTTTCCCGTTATGGAGTTGCAACGTGACCACTCGCCAGTTAAGATGTAACACCATAATCAAAACAGAGCCAAAATCAGCCTTCTTAACGTCTTGTTTTTCCATTATTTCCTGGCATTTCGTTGGTAGGAGTTGACAGGAAATTTCTATAAATAGTGACCTACTATAAGCAGGAAAGTAATAGCAAACATCACGTAAACAAGTTTGATTCTCTTATTTTGATTCTGTTGTGAGGTCTTTTATGGCGATTGGTTTCTGTCGCAAAGAAGTACGTGTTGCTTGTGTGATAAAGGCTCAATGAACTTCCTGTGTAATAAGGTAGCATGCCCTTGCATGTGTGACACAGGTCCCATGCCCTTCCTTGTGTGACACAGGTCCCATGGTCTTGTTTGTGTGACACAGGTCCCATGCCCTTGCTTGTTGCGACATAATTTTTACTGTAGGTTTACTAAATTTACTTTCACACAGAAAAGTCACCCTCCCTACAGAGAGTCGGACTATGGACCTCATTGTTGAGAGACCAGCACTTTGAATATTTCGGACACATCCCTGGATCTCAAACCACGGATAAATTCTCTCCAGTCTACCTTATCCTTATACTCATGTCCAGATTATTTCACATGATGCAGAGGGGTGCAAAGGGAACACATTGCTCTAGGCGGACCCAGGATTAGCAGATAACCAAGATCCCAAATGTACTTCCACGCGGTGCACCCTGGAAACAGAAATACAGCAGCTCGAGCTGATTCTGGCCAAATCATTTGGGGATCGTGTCCGAGAATGTGGAGGCAGCAGATGGCACAAGAAACAGACAATATCTCCGACACCACCAGCATCACCACATATAGCGACACTGTCGACATACAGTGAAGCTAGTCAGTCCAGTCCGAACATTGGAGGGGCGGCCAATGTAAAATGCACGTAAAGGTAGATGCATGGCGAGAGACAAATAGATTTCATACCGAGTACAATGAAACAATGAAAGGGCAGAACAGCGCTAGAGGGCAGCGTGAACTGCAAATAGAAAGTGAAAAGTCCCTAGGAAAGGGGAACTACAAACTCCGTCAGCGCGAGTCGAGCTTCTAGTTACCTGTGTTCCTTACAGGCAGAGACCCAGACCCATTCATTGGCGTTTGGTAAAGCAAGAAGACCCAATCCAACTCTAATGTCGAGCTTTCCTAAACCGGAAATATGCTCGCGAAGAGAAAGGGTTCTGTACCCGATGGGCTTAGGCAAGAAAGGGACAACGATGGTAGTCCTGGCCCATCTCTACTGTCAATGTTTCCTATACCGGAAGTACATGTGCAGAGAGATAGGGTTCCGTACCCGATGGGCTCAGGCACAAAAGGAACAAAGATTTAGCCCTGGCCCAACTCTACTTTCAGGTTTTCCTACACCGGAAATACACTTGAAGAGAGAAAGGGTTTATTACCTGATATGCTCAATCGCTATTGGGACAAGGACGCTCAGCTCGAGAACGCCTTGCTCTCAAACTTGTGGTGTGAGACTCAAACTTGGACAAGGGGTACACGATGTCGGTGAATGACACCTCGGCTAAGAGGGCGAAAGAGCCAGGGTCCAACTCCTCTGTTGTGCTCTTCCCCTAAGGAACCAGGCTCATCAATGAGAAACGGTTCAGTACCCAATGTGCACAGGCACAGCACGCCCAATTACACGAGGGAAGTTCATAGACAGTGGAACACCTCGTGCGAGTCAGACGAGAGCAACAATAATGGAACAGTCTAGCAGTCTACAAACACATCAAAACATATCCACAGTAATGGCACAGTCTAGCCCACCCCAAACACTCCACAAACAAACATTATCCACTTACCATTTTTAAAAACGTACTAGTTTCATCCACTGTTAAATCCACTAAGATTCTCTTCCATCGCTTCTCCTTGGCCTCCTTCAATATCTTCCTCATGTTTGCCATGTCAACATGGCGGACTAATACTTCTTGCAGCGAACCAAAGTCTCCACGAACAACTTTCTGTACTCTACTCAAACCTGGAACATACAAAACAAAGTGCGCTTAGATAAAGACATGCAAACTGCAAAACTTCAAATATGGTAGTGAAGCTGTCTTAATTACTGGAAAAATACATAATGACACACGCAAATCGATGTTTCAGGCAAAAGGCCTTTAATAATACTACATACACCACAAAATACGACATGGAAGAACTGCACTTTTGGCGTAAACATGTCAGAGAAAGACATATATAGCTTACTGATGTGCACAGATATTTTGCTGATTTTGTGACCTTTACAGATACGATTGACATGATTTCAACAAGAAACATTACAGATTAAAAAAAAAATATATAATAGAGACAAATATTCAACCATTATCATGTGCCGTATCCGAATCAAAGTTTGCTTGTTAGGTACGTCTATTATCTGTCATTTGTCTAGGGCTGCACTATGACATAACCTGCTCATCTCAGAATGCCCCCCCCCCATTTTCATGTCTGTGAAAGTCTTGCCCCCCCCCCACCCCACCAACCACAAGCCAATACATTGTATTTTACAGGCTGTAAGTGGTCGAAGATGATACTTACACAATAATATAACGTGTCATATAAAGAAGCGACTTTCTTTTGTTCTGTTTTTTTCACAAGCTCTTTTGAGTTATTGTTCTATTGATAAATTTTATAAGCTTTTATAATGAATACAAACGTTAGATTTATATGTTTGTTTTGTATTCGCTCCATTGTAACCATCATAGGTGTCCGTGCGATTTCCGCCGGGAGCGTGATTACGTTGTGCCACCGTTATGCACCTTGTAGGCCTAGCACATCCGATTTCGGCATGCCTTGACAATTCGGGTGGGCTACCCTTAGCCTGTGACAGCCTCTATATCTGTCTCCAGGCACGCGTAGTGGCGACTCTTCGCCCAGACGATTTTTGCTCTCGTCTCACTCCTACGAGGTGTTCCACTGTCTATAAACTTGCTTCGTGTAATTGGACGTGCTGTGCCTGTGCCCATTGGGTACAGAACCGTTTCTCATCCATGAGCCTGGTTCCTTAAGGGGAAGAACTGAACATAGGAGTTGGGCCCTGGCTCTTTCGCCCTGTTAGCCGAGGTGTCAGTCACCGACATCGTGTACCCCTTGTCCAAGTTCGAGTCTCACACCACGCGTTTGAGAGCAAGGCGTTCTCGAGCTGATCGTCCTTGTCCCAATAGCGCCTGAGTCCATCAGGTACTGAACCCTTTCTCTCTTCAAGTGTATTTCCGGTGTAGGAAAACCTGACAGTAGAGTTGGGCCAGGGCTAAATCGTTGTCCCTTTTGTGCTTGAGCCCATCGGGTACGAAACCCTTTCTCTCTGCAAGTGTACTTCCGGTATAGGAAACCTTGACAGTAGAGTTGGACCAGGACTACCATCGTTGTCCCTTTCTTGCGTAAGCCCATCGGGTACAGAACCCTTTCTGTTCGCGAGCATATTTCCGGTTTAGGAAAGCTCGACATTAGAGTTGGATTGGGTCTTCTTGCTTTACCAAACGCCAATGAATGGGTCTCTACCTGTAAGGAACTCAGGTAACTAGATGCTCGTCTCGAGCTGACGGAGGTTGTAGTTCCCCTTTCCTAGAGACTTTTCACTTTCTATTTGTAGTTCGCGCTGCCCTCTAGCGCTGTTCTGCCCTTTCATTGTTTCATTGTACTCGGTATGAAATCTATGTGTCTCTCGCCATGCATCTACCTTTACGTGCATTTTACATTGGCCGCCCCTCCAATGTTCGGACTGGACTGACTAGCTTCACTGTATGTCGACAGTGTCGCTATATGTGGTGATGCTGGTGGTGTCGGATATATTGTCTGTTTCTTGTGCAGTCAAATCTCTTTCCATTCGCTACCTCCACATTCTCGGACACGATCCCCAAATGATTTGGCCAGAATCAGCTCGAGCTGCTGTATTTCTGTTTCCAGGGTGCACCGCGTGGAGGTACATTTGGGATCTTGATTATCTGCTAACCCTGGGTCCGCCTAGAGCAATGCGTTCCCTTTGCACCCCAGATTTATATAATTTCATATTGCATTTTATTACTTTGTAGCAAAATAATAACATGGGAGTTTCTAAGTAATTTCTCCAAGTTTTACATGGGTGCCTCACCACAGATTATATATACATACATACACACATAAACACACACACTAACACACACACACACACACACGCACACGCGGACGCGCGTAAAAAAGAATAATCATTAAAACAAAAGCATACAGCGAAGTACAAAACTTCAATTAAACATACAGAAAACAACAATCATGACAACCAATGTAACAGCAAGAATTAAAATAGATAACAAGGAACTGGAAAACTTCGACAAGTTTGATTATCTGAGTGCAAATATAAACAGCTTAGGTGATTATTGTACAATAGAAATCAGGAAACGATTAACGGTAACGATAACGAAATTAAAGGAAATGAAAAATATATATAAAAAGTGTTATAAAGAGACAAAATGTATACTTCTTAGATCAGACATTCTTACAGTTGCAACATGCGGCTGCGAGATGTGGACAATGAATAGAACAGCAAAAAGATTATCGGCTTCGAACTGAAGTTTTATAGGGCAATATTAAGAATTTCCTGGACAGAAAAGATAAGGAGCAGTGAGGTTTTGAATATAATGAATATAGAGGAAGGATGGCTGGTGAATACAATTTTACATTAAAAACTGAAATATTTCAGACATATAAAAAACACACAATGACATTGAAGTACGCATATCAGAGGGCTGAATTCCGGAAAGTAGAAGAAGAGGTAGACATAGGAGATGGACAGATGACATCAAAGACTGCATGAAGATATCATTGGAGGAGGCATGCAGATTTGCATAAGACACAGACATGTTCAGGACATCAATTGCACAGACAGAGTTCTGGAAAGAATATGTCACGTGATCATCACATATTAATTCACAACTGATATATATATATGTGTGTGTGTGTGTGTGTGTGTGTGTGTGTGTGAGTGTGTGTGTTATCGCTGGCAGCGTGGAGGTGATCTACCGCAACCGCTGTTTATATGAACACACATACAATCTACTATTTTTGTTTATATGAACACACATACAATCTACTATTTTTGTTTATATGAACACACATACAATCTACTATTTTTGTTTATATGAACACACATACAATCTACTATTTTTGTTTATATGAACACACATACAATCTACTATTTTTGTTTATATGAACACACATACAATCTACTATTTTTGTTTATATGAACACACATACAATCTACTATTTTTGGTTATATGAACACACATACAATCTACTATTTTTGTTTATATGAACACACATACAATCTACTATTTTTGTTTATATGAACACACATACAATCTACTATTTTTGTTTATATGAACACACATACAATCTACTATTTTTGTTTATATGAACACACATACAATCTACTATTTTTGTTTATATGAACACACATACAATCTACTATTTTTGTTTATATGAACACACATACAATCTAATATTTGTGTTTATATGAACACACATACAATCTACTATTTTTGTTTATATGAACACACATACAATCTACTATTTTTGTTTATATGAACACACATACAATCTACTATTTTTGTTTATATGAACACACATACAATCTACTATTTTTGTTTATATGAACACACATACAATCTACTATTTTTGTTTATATGAACACACATACAATCTACTATTTTTGTTTATATGAACACACATACAATCTACTATTTTTGTTTATATGAACACACATACAATCTACAATTTTTGTTTATATGAACACACATACAATCTACAATTTTTGTTTATATGAACACACATACAATCTACTATTTTTGTTTATATGAACACACATACAATCTACTATTTTTGTTTATATGAACACACATACAATCTACTATTTTTGTTTATATGAACACACATACAATCTACTATTTTTGTTTGTATGAACACACATACAATCTACTATTTTTGTTTATATGAACACACATACAATCTACTATTTTTGTTTATATGAACACACATACAATCTACTATTTTTGTTTATATGAACACACATACAATCTACTATTTTTGTTTATATGAACACACATACAATCTACTATTTTTGTTTATATGAACACACATACAATCTACTATTTTTGTTTATATGAACACACATACAATCTAATATTTGTGTTTATATGAACACACATACAATCTACTATTTTTGTTTATATGAACACACATACAATCTACTATTTTTGTTTATATGAACACACATACAATCTACTATTTTTGTTTATATGAACACACATACAATCTACTATTTTTGTTTATATGAACACACATACAATCTACTATTTTTGTTTATATGAACACATATACAATCTACTATTTTTGTTTATATGAACACACATACAATCTACTATTTTTGTTTATTAACTAATTGTGTTTTCTCACTGATTATTTCAATTAGAGATGTCTTCAGTTTCCTAGAGATTGTTCCTTCTTCTATACAAGATATTAATGTTTGATATCCAAACTATTACATCAATGTATATCGTTCTCTGGTGTGTCCCGTAGTTCCATTCCCGGTGTCCTGATAGTGTTAGTCCTCTATGTAGGGTAATTTCTTGCAGTATGCTTTGACTTATGTTCCAAGCATAATGTGTATGATGTCGTAATGTAAACTAACACCGGATGTTGTGCTTGCTAGTTTTCCGAACTCATTTTGTATTGTGTTTCTGTTCATTCCTAGTCGCAGGAACGTTATGTCTGATCCTGCATGTGTATCGTGTGTGGCCAGGTTAATAAAGAACAAATGTCAAGATAAACAAAAATAGGTAGATGTGTTACCAAAATAAAACATAACACAACCTAACAACGAGATACAGGGACAGACGACGTTTCGACTATTAAGCCTTCATCAGGACAAACGAAAGACAACGGTACAACGAATCTTACATGGAAAGAAACGTGGTTGATAGGGAGGAAAGAGGAGGAGAGATAGTGAATAGATAGTGGAGGAAGTAAATAAGGAGCGGCATATTGGGGAGGAAGAGAGTATGGGGAGAAGAAGTGAGGAGAGAAAGTGCACGGAAGGAGGTGAGGAGCGAAAATGGATAAGGTGTGGTAGTAAGTAAAATAGATAAGGTTAAGTTAAGATACTTACCTCAAAATTGGCAACACGCAATGAGTATAACGAATAGATAGCAGAGGAAGCAGAGATGGAGCAGCCTAGCAGGGAGGAAGAGGGTATGAGAAGAAGTGAGGAGGGGAAAGAGCACAGAAGGAGATGAGGAGTGAAAATAGTTAAGGTGTAATAGCAAGTAAACTAAGATAAATGAGGATAAATTCAGATACTTACCTGAAATGGCAACAGGCAATGAGTATTAGCATACAGTCGTCATGGAAACGCAAAAGAGGATGGTAGGAGAGATCAGATGAGGGGGAGAGAGAGAGATGGAGATGAAGAATAAAGAAGAGAAAAAATGGAGAAAAGAAAGAAACGACCGAGCAGATATAGGCAGTGGAGAGAGACTATAAGTAGGAGTAGATAATGGTGGGAAGAAAATACAGTGATAATACAATGATGTATGTAAGTGAGAGTAAAATATAAAATATAGGTGATAATATATAAAAAAGAACTTATCTGATACGTGGAGAACTGGCTAGCTTGAAACCAACAGTCACACTGGTGGGTCAGGGTCAATGGACAATGAAAGCTAGTAAGGCAAGTAGCGTCAATAAAATACCAACATGCCAGATTGTCACACCACAGGAAACCAGAGGACAACAGAAATGGCCGCAGGGAAGATTGAGCGATAAGTATAACGGTCCAGTATTCTGATGGGAGACCGACTGAAATAATAGGCAGGGCCGTAGAGAGAAACCCGAGGCGGGTAAAAGTTAAAACCGTGACTCTTACAAATAGTCATAGAGACAGATAAAAAAAGGATGAGAGGAATGCAGAGGAGAAGAACAAGAAAAGAGAGAAGAAGAAGAGAAAAAAAGAAAAGAGAAAAAAGGAGAAAAAAAGAAAAAAGAAGAAAAAAAAAGGGAGAAAAAAGAAGAAGAAAACGGTGGATAGACGTGGGCCCCGAGCCGGAAATACGCCACGCAAGGACGGGATGTGGAAGTAGGAAGGAGCCTACCAGACACAGCAAGGTAGGGTGGGGGACTAACACGGGGAGGCGCGTCGTGCGAAGGTATCAGGCTGATAAAGAAAGAAGGTACAGAAGAGAAGGGTACCAGAGTAGGAGAGAAAAGGGGAAAGGAGGCAATGTCAGATGGAGGCAGACCCAGAACTACAGCCAAAGCATGTGAGGTGGTGGGGGGTCGTATGTGACCACGTAAGGGTCATCAGTCCATAATGTCGTGGTAATTGGAGGTCGGTGTAACAGAGGTTCCGATAAAATAAATATTGCGGAAGATGGACCAAGGTCACAACCGCAACGACAAGTACCTTTTAGGCCCCGTGTTCGGAAGTGAGACCCGTCGCATCAACCGAAGATGATAAGATTATGGACTAGCCGCACGTCACAATCCCTATGTGGGTATTGCCCGCACTGTACACTAGCCCATCTATGGGAACAACGATCAACGGACAGAACCTCGAGCCACCGATACACGATCCCTTAGTCCAGGCCATGTACCGTGGTGAGAAACATGTCAGATGAAACGATGTTCGTAGTTGAGTGAGACCAACCGTACATTGCAACCCACTGGAGGTGTTGCCCGTACCGCACGCTGGCTCCATAACTATACATAGGGGACCCCTGTATCCGAGCCATCCAAGTCGTGTGGAAGAAAAAAAATAAATAAAAAATAAAAAAATAGATAAATAAATAAATATGTATATTCTAAATAAATAAATATATATATATGTAGTCGGTGTAAAGGTCTCCCAGCCTCGGCATGCTAAGTAGCTGTAAGGGTAGCCGACCCAACAAGACCAAAGAAGGACAACCAGAGAGCGGCAAAAGGCCAAAAGTAATAAGATGATAGGTACGTGGTGGCGCCCACGGGCCACAGAGAATGGCACAGAAGAAACAGAGGACACAGCCTCAAGTAGTGGGAATGGAGAAAGTAGACAGAGTGGGACGAAGAATCGAACGGGGAAGAGGAGAATGAAGCCTGGGTAAAACAACCCGTAGAAAGAGAGTGGAGTGTGATAGCAAGAGATACATATGAGGCATAGAATCGACGCGCAAAGCCGCACTAGGCCCACCCCGGATGAAATCCTGCCGGTCCCAGTCCCAAGGCGTAACAACCCACCAACACATCAATAGCAACGTGGCGGGTCACCGTAGCCCCAACCCCTGGGTGGGGGCCCAAGCCGATCCACCACAATGGAGAGGAACAGTAGCAGGGAGAGGAGGAAGACAAAATGAGGATAGGGGATGGCAGAAGGAAGGAATGTAGGAGCAGCAGGGAGGCATAGCAGGGGAGACACACACACACAAAAATGGGGGGGGGAGGTATAGAGATTATTGAAAGTATAGCTGGTCATTGATGCCATGGGGCTTAAGAGTGCCAAGATTGAGAATGAGGCGGTTTTCTAATGAGAAACGTTGCCGGTCACCTGAGTGGCAAGAGACTAAGCCAGTGACCTGAATGTCCAGCACACCACGGTGAGAATTGGTGTTGAAGTGGAGAGCCACCGGGGAAGATCCATAGTTACGGATGTCCCGTAAGTGTTCGGCAAACCTAGTGGCTAAGAATCTGCCCGTTTCACCAATGTACATCAGGTTGCAGCGTTTGCAAGTGATAACGTACACGACGTTGCGAGAGACACCTGCTTCCTGTTTAGGGTTGTTACCCAACACTGGAACATTTATCCCTTAATAAAGAACAAGTCAGCTGTAAAATGGCATGCAACATTGATTATCAACAAGTTGAGACAAAATGCTGGGCATACACGCCATATTGCTACCGACGAACACCGTTTAGCAGTTTGATAAAACAGAGAACATAATGTCCCATTACGTTAGATACCACTCAGTTACTGACCTGATGATAACATGACACAATATTAGTGATATTATCTAATCTTATCTACGCCAGTCTACAAAATAATTAAGATGGTGATAACATGAGAAAACAATTCGACGAGAATTGACAGATAAAGGCTGTTCTTCTTCCTTTTTTTCCAAAGTTCCTGTTGGGTGGAAGAATGTAAACAAAAATGCGCGGACATGGTTTACAGCGTGACTGCAATGCCTGGTACATTTGGCCTGAATTAACCGACATCAGCATATCTTACGCTCTATTTAATCTTATGGGATGCAACCTCCCCCTCCCCCAAAGTTAATCACATACTATATTTTTCTCATACCACATGACATGGCGATCACCATTACTTTCTTTTATTTGGGGCTTCGGCAACACACATGCTAATGGTAGTCTAGAAACAAACAACTGGAATGTGGAGTTGACCAATAATTCAGGCAATGTATTTCCCTTACTTTGTCGGTGACCAACAACAGAGCAAATAATATCAACACTGCAACCTGTCATGCATGTCATAAGGGACGACTGAGGAGGTTATGGGCCGTCCCATCTAATAGTAAATCACTGACACAGAATCGCATTCTGAAGTCGGATGTGTCAGGCCGAAAAAAACATAACAAGCATATCTGCAAACCATGACACCAGGCCTTGCGTTCTAAAAACACAAGGCAACAAAATAAAACTTTTTTTAATCATCTGAAACCAAAATACACTTTTCTAAAGGATATTTTGTCGCTGATTTCAGATCTGGTATCAGTTTTTTTCTATCACGTCAAGTTTTAAAGTTATGAGTGATGTTAGTTTTCACTGAACTTGGCTGTATTTTTTCGAGAATCGCAAACATCAATTAAGCAAATGATTCACATCTTCTAGACTAAATCAAATATACTCACATCACAGCATAGATATGTAGAATGTTTCTTCAAAAATGCTTGGAATTTGATTTTCTGTTATATTCTTCGCCTGGATTATCACGGAATAGCATCCAGCAGAAGTCGGCCATCATACTCTCATTCCACAAACCTTGATAACGGCGCTCCATTAACTGAATGTCCTGGTGAAAACGTTCTCCTTGCTCTTCACTCACCATACCAAGATTTTCTGGGAAGAAATCTACATGGGAGTGCAAGAAGTGCACTTTTAATGACATGCGACAGCCAAGGTTCTGGTAAGAATCTATTAGACGCTGAACTCCTTCCCTGTACGTAGGGGACTTATGATTACCAAGAAAGTTTTCACAGACCCACTTGAATGCCTCCCAGGCTTCTAGCTCAGCTCCTGACAGAGACTGTTTGAAACCTTCATCTTGTAAAACAGATCTGATTTGTGGACCTATAAATATCCCTTCCTTCATTTTTGCAGCAGTGATGTTTGGGAATTTATTAACAAGGTACTGAAAACCTTCTGAGTTTGTCTTACCCATGGTCTTCACAAGGGTTTTCATCAGTCCTAGCTTAATATGGAGAGGTGGCAGAAATATTTTCTGTGGATCAACAAGGGGCATATTTTGGACACTGCTTGCTCCTGGCGTATAGATATGCCTGGGCTCCCAGACACGTTTGACATAATGTTCCGCTGTTTCTCGACTATCCCATAGGCATAGGAAACAGCAGTATTTAGTGAATCCTCCTTGCATGCCCATCAACATGCCAATGACCTTTAGATCACCACAGATGTTCCACTGGTGTGTTTTATAATGGATAACTTCAAGCAAACTGTTCATGTTGTAATAAGATTCTTTCAGATAAACAGAATGTGCAACTGGTATGCTTGGTTTTAAATTTCCATTGTGCAAAAGAACTGCCTTTAAGCTTCTTCGCGAGGAATCAATGAAGATACGCCATTCTGATGGATCATGCACTTGTGATAAACTGTTGAAGAGACCATCGATGTCCTGACAATAACTCAATGAGCCGTCAGCATTGAAGAACGTCGTCATGTTGAGATTTCGTTTTCTATAATAAGTTATGTTAACGTCCCTTGCAAGCAAATGCTTTTGCTTAAGCCTTGAAGCAAGAAGTTCTTTATCTTTAGACAGATTTAGATCACGAATAAGATCATTCAGCTCTGCCTGTGTAAAAGTCTTAGGTTCTAATTAGTCTTGCATCCTGCTAGTCTGTATGAGTTTGAGAACGTTCTCTGGACTACATCCTGATAGTTTGCGGGAGTTTGAGAACGTTCTCTGGACTACATCCTGATAGTTTACGGGAGTTTGAGAACGCGATGCAGAAAAAGAAGATATTAGCTATACATAGACAACATACAAGCACAAACCATGAGCATTGCTGTAAACAACTAGCATTTCGGTCCACCCATAGTAAGATATGAGATCAGTATAAGCTGTGCCGATTTGATATGATCCGGGGTACATGTTGACAGTCAGAGCGTGCACGGGTACGTTGCTGGGCTCAGAGGCGTCACTTCGCATTTCAACGTGGGGTATCTGCATGGAGGCACACAACGAGTTGACGTATCCAGCCAGCTCACTAGCTCGAGGTCCGAACACTGCTATAGTATTCTGTTCAACTTGAAGACATACTGTGAACAAAGAAGAATTGTTTTTTGTAACAGTCGAGCAGAGTCTTTGATTTCAAAGTGCAATGAAACATAAGACAGAGTACATTACCATCTATCGATCTAATCTGTCAAAGTACTCTACCAATCTCAACCTGATCCAGATTCTAATCCAAATCCATCCATCCATTCATCTCTATACATTCATGTCCATCCAGTCATCTCTGTATATTAATCTATCTATCTAATCTATAGACTTGTATCTGCTTTTAGTGTAAGACGTCGCAGAATTCAAGACGATCGGCGTTCGGGATATGGGGATATATGTTCCAGTGTATGGTAACAACCATGCACAGGAAGTAGGTGGCTGGAGTAACACAGGGCACATAACATAATAAACAAACATAGGTAGATGTGTTACCACAAAAAAACATAAAAGAACCTAACAAAGAGATAGTGTATCTCGTTGTTAGGTTGTTTTATGTTTTGTTCGGGATATGTCACGTTTCACGTTTAGTGACACGTCTGTTTGCAACTGTTTTATGTTTTGTTCGGGATATGTCACGTTTCACGTTTAGTGACACGTCTGTTTGCAACTGTTTTATGTTTTGTTCGGGATATGTCACGTTTCACGTTTAGTGACACGTCTGTTTGCAACTGTTTTACATGTATTTGTGTGTTTTGAACAAAGGGAACCGTCGTGCAATAGGTAGACAGAGATACAAGTGGGAGAGTAATATCTCAAGATGGACAGTTTAGTCTAGCAGAGTGCACCACCAAAACAAGAGACATGGGATGTTGGAGATCTGTTGCAACCAACCTTCATTGCGGAGACGGCACTTGATGATGATGTTGTGTTGTTTTGATGCTGTATTGATACTCGGTGCCATGTGAGTTTCTCTCATTCAAATCATTGCTTCAAGCTCTTGTACAATACATATAGCAGATATACCGTATGTGCAGTCAGCTCATGATGGTGATTGTCTTGTTGAAATGTCTGTGGTTCTCAAGGAATGTACATACCCGTGCAGTGTGTGTGTGTCTGTGGTTCTCAAGGAATGTACATACCCGTGCAGTGTGTGTGTGTCTGTGGTTCTCAAGGAATGTACATACCCGTGCAGTGTGTGTGTGTTGTTGTTGTCTGTGTGTCATGCCACGGTCCATATTTCTAAAAGTTTGGGAATATACACTTTGCATGTCTAGACTAAAATATCACACTTTTGTGTGTGTAGGAATGTGGTGTGGTTGAAGACGGAATATTTGTTGACTCACGTTGTAAAGCGAGTGTGTGCCATGTGAACTGATCTGGTTCAAATCCCGTTTCCTGCGTTTTTATTGTGATACTATAGGACTAATTATGTAGTCCAAGTTACCAACAGACCCGCCCTTCCCCTCCCCGAGTCCAAACCACCAACAGACCCGCCCTTCCCTTCCCCTCCCCTTTCAAATCACCAACAGACCCGCATTTCCCTTCCCCCCCCCGTCCAAAAACCAACAGACCCTCCCTTCCCTTCCTCTCCCCGTCCAAATCACCAACAGACCCGCCCTTCCCTTCCCCTCCCCGTCCAAATCACCAACAGACCCGCCCTTCCCTTCCCCTCCCCTTTCAAATCACCAACAGACCCGCATTTCCCTTCCCCCCCCGTCCAAAAACCAACAGACCCTCCCTTTCCTTCCTCTCCCCGTCCAAATCACCAACAGACCCGCCCTTCCCTTCCCCTCCCCGTCCAAATCACCAACAGACCCGCCCTTCCCTTCCTCTCCCCGTCCAAACTACCAACAGACCCGCCCTTCCCTTCCCCTCCCCGTCCAAAAAACCAACAGACCCTCCCTTCCCTTCCTCTCCCCGTCCACATCACCAACAGACCCGCCCTTCCCTTCCCCTCCCCGTCCAAACAACCAACAAACCCGCCCTTCCTTTCCCCTCCGCGTCCAAATCACCAACAGACCCGCACTTACCTTCCCCTCCCCGTCCAAACCACCAACAGACCCGCCCTTCCCCTCCCCGTCGAAACCACCAACAAACCCGCCATTCCCTTCCCCTCCCCGAGTCCAAACCACCAACAGACCTGCCCTTCCCCTCCCCGTCGAAACCACCAACAAACCCGCCATTCCCTTCCCCTCCCCGAGTCCAAACCACCAACAGACCTGCCCTTCCCCTCCCCGAGTCCAAATCACCAACAGACCCTCCCCTCCCCGAGTCGAGGTAACAACTATTGGATATTTGTATGTTCGATTTGTGCATTGTATTTTCTTCTCTGTGCTGCTTGGGCTTTCATCCCGTACATCTTATAGTCAACACCCCATCATGTGCTAACAGGGATCTTATAGTCAACACCCCATCATGTGCTAACAGGGATCTTATAGTCAACACCCCATCATGTGCTAACAGGGATCTTATAGTCAACACCCCATCATGTGCTAACAGGGATCTTATAGTCAACACCCCATCATGTGCTAACAGGGATCTTATAGTCAACACCCCATCATGTGCTAACAGGGATCTTATAGTCAACACCCCATCATGTGCTAACAGGGATCTTATAGTCAACACCCCATCATGTGCTAACAGGGATCTTATAGTCAACACCCCATCATGTGCTAACAGGGATCTTATAGTCAACACCCCATCATGTGCTAACAGGGATCTTATAGTCAACACCCCATCATGTGCTAACAGGGATCTTATAGTCAACACCCCATCATGTGCTAACAGGGATCTTATAGTCAACACCCCATCATGTGCTAACAGGGATCTTATAGTCAACACCCCATCATGTGCTAACAGGGATCTTATAGTCAACACCCCATCATGTGCTAACAGGGATCTTATAGTCAACACCCCATCATGTGCTAACAGGGATCTTATAGTCAACACCCCATCATGTGCTAACAGGGATCTTATAGTCAACACCCCATCATGTGCTAACAGGGATCTTATACTCAACACCCCATCATGTGCTAACAGGGATCTTATAGTCAACACCCCATCATGTGCTAACAGGGATCTTATAGTCAACACCCCATCATGTGCTAACAGGGATCTTATACTCAACACCCCATCATGTGCTAACAGGGATCTTATAGTCAACACCCCATCATGTGCTAACAGGGATCTTATAGTCAACACCCCATCATGTGCTAACAGGGATCTTATAGTCAACACCCCATCATGTGCCAACAGGGATCTTATAGCCAACACCCCATCATGTGATAACAGGGATCTTATACTCAACACCCCATCATGTGCCAACAGGGATCTTATAGCCAACACCCCATCATGTGCTAACAGGGATCTTATAGTCAACACCCCATCATGTGCTAACAGGGATCTTATAGTCAACACCCCATCATGTGCCAACAGGGATCTAATAGCCAACACTCCTGCATGTGCCAACATTGTTCGTATAGTCAACACCTCCGCATGTGCCAAACTGGTTCTTGCCGTCTAGTTCAGAGTGCAAATATATTACCACTGTCACTATCATGTTTCCATGCATGTTGTAAGAAGAGGATAAGGGAAATGGGGTGATATTATGACAACGTGGCAGCTGTAAAAAAAATTATCTTATCACGTCTTGGCTCAATGTCATACTTTTGTCTCCTATAAAATGTTTCCCATGCATGATGAACAGAGGTAGACATGTGGACATTGCACATTCTTCTTTTGTAACACAGTTCTATCTGAAGGGGGAATGCTAAATGTGCCATCACTGTGGATGCTAAATGGGCATCACTGTGGATGCTAAATGGGCATCACTGGGGATGTTAAATGTGCCATCACTGGGAATGTTAAATGTGCCATCACTGGGGATGTTAAATGTGCCATCACTGGGGATGTTAAATGTGCCATCACTGGGGATGTTAAATGTGCCATCACTGGGGATGTTAAATGTGCCATCACTGGGGATGTTAAATTTGCCATCACCATGGATGAGTCAACAAATCTAACAGAAGAATCATGAGATAATAGACCCAGAACATGCTCCTAACATTACGTAATGTTCCTTGGATGCTGGCATACATGAGTAACTCCCTTCAGGGACTAACTATGCTCATATAAACCCGACAGGTAGATCCAGGAATAGGGTAATAAAGTTTTGCTAATAACTAGAGACACACATAATAACTCACACAAATCTACGTTTCGACCAAAAGGTATTTATCAAGGCAACGATTGAACATAATTAAAACATAAGAGAAAACGAGCAGTAATGACATGGACGGACACATTGGTATGTGTAATATAGATGTGTCTCTAATTATTAGCAAAACTTCATATAAACCCGCCACCCTTTACACAAAAATATCTTTGCTACACTCGTATATGTGTATGTATGTGTATGTGTATGTATGGACTTCTGGTCAAAATGGTGGATAGCAACGCAAGTGTTTTGTGTGTCGCCTACATTTTCACTTGAACAATGGATATATTCGTTGTTTTCATTTAGGAGATTGTGTGGTGATGTGTTGTTATTCTCTGACCAGGAGGTCCACTCATTAAGATCTTCGCCGGTGCTAACGGAGTGCGTGCATCTGAGCTGAAGTCTTCGTGAGTGTATTCGTTGTCACACTGTTTGAAAAATGGCGGCCAATATCAAGCGGCCTAAACGAGGTGGCTCAAAAAGGAAAAGTCACCGGGTGGGTGCTAGAAGAACGAGAATCCGTCTAAAGCATTCGTGACGTGGTTTGCCTTGAACAATCACATGGTAAAGACACCCATGCCACAAGTTTCGTTGTCCGGGAAAAGTTTAGAAAGAACTAGCACAATGAGATATCTGGGTGTGTTTTTTGACAGAAGTCTGGGTTTCAGGGAAATGTTGACCACGTTATCATAAAGGCAGGCAAAGGCTTAGCAGCAATGAAGGTTATGGCTGCTGCGCAGTGTGAGCAAAGATTGTTATTTCTTTTGTACCAGGGTTTGGTTGTGGCTGTGGTGGAATATGCACTGGCAATTCTGACTCTTAGCCAAACTCAGATCGAAAGACTGGATATTGTCCAGAATGCAGCAATAAGTATCATTCTGGGATGCACAAGAGACACATCGACAAGAGCTATGCGATACCTACTTGACTGCCCAACAGCTGAGCATAGATTACAGTATTGCCGTGCACGGGCGTACCTTCAAATACATGCAGATAAGGAACACCCGTTGCATTCCGAAATACAGAAAGTTAAAGGCAGCAGACTCAAGAGAGGAAGGTCGTGGATGGGACGTGCTGAGGATGTAATACAAAGCGTGTGCAGATTACAGGATGTGGCAGCAGGTGCGGAATGGATAGGTCTATCCACAGATTTCGAAACTTGTTTGAGAGTAGTAATATCACTTAGCGGGGAATGCAGAGAATGGTGTCCCACAGCTGTGGAGAAAGAAGTGCAGGCTTTAATCAGTGAGAATACCAAAGAGGGGGATGTGATTATATACACTGATGGATCTGTGATTAGGCATGTTCGCAGTGCTGGGCCTTTACAGCTCAGTGCGCAGGTAAAACGATCAAGGAGGAAAGTGGTGCCTTTGCGGTCACTACGAGTAGTATGACCATGTATACTATGGCGGTGACCAAGGCATTTGAGTGGCTACGCACACAGAAAGTAACGCAAGTCTGCATCTTGAGTGACTCTATGAGTATGATTAAGAAGGTACAAGTGGGTCTCGTTCGCGAACAGTGGATTGAGGCCTTGAGAAATACGAGCTTGAAAGCGGTTACATTTATTTTCGTGCCGGGACATGTGGGCGTTCGAGGCAATGAAAGATCGGATCAACTGGCATCGTGTGCGATTGTGGCAAAGGGCGATGGGGCAATGGATCGCGCTGACGTTTTGAACTCCTTAAGAGATATAACACGCGAGAGTGAGACTAATGTGGATGATGATTCCTTGTCAATGGCTAGGATTAAAGATCAGGGATTGAGATGCGGTGTTGCTAGAGGTGAACATTTTGGAGGGCGCAGAAGAATGATGGTCAACCAGCATAGGACCGGTACTGTCAGCAGAAGTGTGATGGCGGATACACTCAAGGAGAGATCGAAGCAACTATGGATATGTCCAGTTTGCAGTGATGATAATCCGACGACTAACTAACTAACTAACTAACTATCTATGTGTATGTATACGTGTAGGCCCCTATGTGTATGTGAGTACGAGTGTAGTTTCAGGTATACAACTGGTGAGGACATGGAGTTTTGTCTGAAAGACTAGATGTTGTGAAAGACTAGATGTTTTGAAGAGCTGGCTACTCACAACTAAAGGAATGAAATCACCATCATCATCCTACAGTCCACGCCGTAAGGGTTAGATTTCATTGTCTTGCTGTGATGTGGGTGTTGCAGGAAACGAGCGGGATATAGGGATCAAAATAATTGATGAACCAACAGCCAACCGGTACAGTTTGTTGTCACATGCTGCAGGAGATACGGAATATCAGGGAGGGGCAACTATGTGTGCGTCCAATGTGCGATCATGATGGCCTGACCATTGATTATACAATTAACTAACTGGCGTACTGAGTGACTGAATGTCTGAATACCGACTAACTGACTGAATGAGTGACTGAATATCTGATTACCGAGTAACTGATATAATGAGTGACTGAATGTCTGATTGCCGACTAACTGACTGAATGAGTGACTGAATGTCTGATTACCGACTAACTGACTGAATGAGTGACTGAATGTCTTATTACCGACTAACTGACTGAATGAGTGACTGTATGTCTGATTACCGACTAACTGACTGAATGAGTGACTGGATGTCTGATTACCGACTAACTGACTGAATGAGGGACTGAATGTCTGATTACCGACTAACTGATAGAATGAGTGACTGAAATCTCTGATCACCGACTGACTAACTTGACTGACTCACCGACTAAACTTCTGTTTGTGTAATCCCACATTACAGCTGCTATGGCTTCCGTGTCTGCAAATGTCTGGCGCGTGTTTGCGCGTTATAACTTCCCGACAAATGTGATAATTTCTTCCATATCAGAACCCATGAGTGACTCCACTAACGTTTCCCTCCGTCTGATGACGCAACAAGAGTCACGACCCTACTGACGCTGTTTGATCTGGGGCCGAACGACATTTGTATATTCCCCTCTGTCTTCATGTACTGGTGCGACATTAGAACAGCGGTAGTTGATTGTGTCTCCCAATTTGAAGGGGATTATTATCGTGAGTGGACACTACGAGAGTGTCAGTGTGTTATGTCGTTGGTGAATTGGAAATATTTGAGTGTAATCACGCCCGGAGTATCCATTGGACAACACTGCTAGTTGTGTGTGTGCAGTTATTTGCCCCCGTATATACATTTTTTTGTATTTGTGCCCGGTCTCTCTCTTTTCTTCATTCTCTCTCTCTATATTTTCTCTCCTATATTTTATATTATAGCTCCCTGCGCTGTATATGTCTACAAATGTTCGGATATTTTAGACTAATAGCCCACTGATTGTGTTAGTACCTATCTCCTTTCTAAATGTATAATTTTCGATTGTTTTACAGTCCTCATGTTTGTTTTACAGTCCTCCTATTTGTTTTACAGTCCTCCTGTGTGTTTTACAGTCCTCCTGTTTGTTTTACAGTCCTCCTGTTTGTTTTACAGTCCTCATGTTTGTTTTACAGTCCTCCTATTTGTTTTACAGTCCTCCTATTTGTTTTACAGTCCTCCTGCTTGTTTTACAGTCCTCCTGCTTGTTTTACAGTGTAACATCAGGTGAAGAATTCAACAGTGTAATGCATTTTTTCTAATCACTGGAAACACACACACTAATACACACACACACACACGCGCATAGATGTTGGGACCATAAGGCGCATCAATATCTGATCAAGACACACACAGCCACACACACAGCCACACACACAGCCACACACACAGCCACACACACAGCCACACACACAGCCACACACACAGCCACACACACAGCCACACACACAGCCACACACACAGCCACACACACAGCCACACACACAGCCACACACACAGCCACACACACAGCCACACACACAGCCACACACACAGCCACACACACAGCCACACACACAGCCACACACACAGCCACACACACAGCCACACACACAGCCACACACACAGCCACACACACAGCCACACACACAGCCACACACACAGCCACACACACAGCCACACACACTGTGCAGAAAATGATGATTAAGGACTGCATTATTGACGTTCACATTAGAGATAAAAACATCAGCAAATTTGAAATGTATGATCAGCTGTATTCTGAGATAGAATTTACAGATAGAATTTACAGATAGAATTTACAGATAGAATCTACAGGGAAAGACATGAGAGAAGGCAAGTCTTAAGATAGGTCATCAATATATTCAGACATCAGGATAGACTGTCTCAGGATGTATAGGATCAACAATTTGAGACAGCACGACAGAATGTCATAGAACAATTGATGCATCATGATAGACCATCAACAATTTGAGACATGACGACGGACAGTCCTATATCATTTAATCAACAATGTAAGAAATAAGGACAGACATTCCTAGAACGTAACATCAACAATGTAAGAAATAAGGACAGACATTCCTAGAATGTAAAATCAACAATGTAAGAAATAAGGACAGACATTCCTAGAATGTAACATCAACAATGTAAGAAATAAGGACAGACATTCCTAGAACGTAACATCAACAATGTAAGAAATAAGGACAGACATTCCTAGAATGTAACATCAACAATGTAAGAAATAAGGACAGACATTCCTAGAATGTAACATCAACAATGTAAGAAATAAGGACAGACATTCCTAGAACGTAACATCAACAATGTAAGAAATAAGGACAGACATTCCTAGAATGTAACATCAACAATGTAAGAAATAAGGACAGACATTCCTCGAACGTAACATCAACAATGTGAGACATGACGAAAGATGTCACAACATAACATCAACAAATTGATACAGCACGATAGATTGCCCTACAACATAAACAATTTAAAACATCACGACAGAATGTGCTAGGACATTACTAAACAACAATACGACGTGGCGCTTATCCCTTTTCTTCATCGCATGTTACGTTTAGAAAGCCGTATACTTGATTGTGAATATTGTCTTTCATTTGATCGGTATGACTTTTTCTGGGGTTTTTCTAGAATGTTCTAAGACAGTAATATCGGATATCGACCGGAATACAATTCTTATTCTAGTCTCAATCACACTCCCATCGAATGGCAGACTGTACTCCATACAAAAAATCTTTGTACCGCGTGGCTTATAGCTATGTACGCCGAAAACGGATGTGTACAACCCTTGGCGCAAATAAAAACGGACCACAACACATTTCCATTCTGTGGACTACATTGTGCTGGAAATCTTTTAGGACCATTATCCTGTTACAAGACATATCCTTTAGGGCCATTGTCTGTTACAAGAGAAATCCTTTAGGACCATTGTCCTGTTACAGAGAAATCTTTTAGGACAATTTTCCTGTTACAGAGAAATCTTTTAGGACCATTGTCCTGTTACAGAGAAATCTTTTAGGACAATTGTCCTGTTACAAGAGAAACCCTCCAAGAGTTTGAGAATGAACGCTTAAGAAGACGAAAGAAAACAGATATACCACATAATATGTCGTTTTAACCCAACATATCCTACATCAGCATGTCATTTTTCTGATCAATGACATTGCACAAGTTATCAACCCGATTTATCCTTAATCTTCTATGACTACATATATGACAGGTCATGGTCTTGTTATTATCTTTTATCCCGCGAACATTTCATAAGTTGAGTTGAAAAAGAATTGAGAGAATACCGCTCGCAAAAATCTGGAACACAACTGACCACACCATGACGTCTGTTGAAGCTCTAAAGAACACTTGATACGACACAAACGTACAGTGGACGTGACAGGACATATCAAGGGGTCAGCTGTTCCCGTGGGACGGGAATTACAAAACACATCCAAATACCCCGCGTTTGTGGCGAGTTCCCTGAACAAGCTCACTCTATCAACGTAACCCTCATAGAACGTGCCAGATCTAGATCTGTGATTTGTTCTCATACTAGCCAAACGTGATTCTGCATTCTGTCACCAAAACATTGTTCAGCAAAGTTGGCAACATAACAGGTCTCCAAGTTCAGTCTAAGTGTTTCTAGATGACTCCAACCCTGTGGGGCAGCCTTGTCGTGCCTGTGTCACAAGTGTTATATAATGTTCTCTGACATTCTGTTTTAAAATGGATAACTACAATTGAAATAATCAACATTGTCCAGAATCAACTGTACATACAATGCAGAGATTATACTATAGGTCGACTGAACGACGGCCACCAAACATACCAGCGCCCCAGAGGTACGCAAACTGTAGAACAGATTGAAGTGGCTATTTAGAAAACGTTACAATTTATTGTTTGTGGTAAGGGGGAGGGAGGGCACTGATATTTATATTTTTCAACCACCTACATCTGTAACATAAACCACCTACATCTGTAACATTAACCACCTACATCTGTAACATCAACTAACTACATATGTCACATCAAACACCTACATCTGTCACATCAAACACCTACATCTGTCACATCAAACAACTACATCTGTCACATCAACCACACACATTTGTCTCATCAACAACACACATTTGTCACATCAAACACTTACATCTGTCACATCAAACAACTACATCTGTCACATCAACCACACACATTTGTCACATCAACCACACATATTTTTCACATCAAACACCTACATCTATCACATCAAACATCTACATCTGTAACATCAAACATCTACATCTGTAACATCAAACACCTACATCTGTCACATCAAACACCTACATCTGTCACATCAAACAACTACATCTGTCACATCAACCACACACATTTGTCTCATCAACAACACACATTTGTCACATCAAACACTTACATCTGTCACATCAAACAACTACATCTGTCACATCAACCACACACATTTGTCACATCAACCACACATATTTTTCACATCAAACACCTACATCTATCACATCAAACATCTACATCTGTAACATCAAACATCTACATCTGTAACATCAAACATCTACATCTGTCACATCAAACACCTGCATCTGTCACATCAAACATCTACATCTGTCACATCAAACATCTACATCTGTCACATCAAACATCTGCATCTGTCACATCAAACATCTACATCTGACACATCAAACATCTGCATCTGTCACATCAAACATCTACATCTGTCACATCAAACATCTGCATCTGTCACATCAAACATCTACATCTGTCACATCAAACATCTACATCTGTCACATAAACATCTACATCTGTCACATCAAACATCTACGTCTGTAACATCAAACATCTACATCTGACACATCAAACATCTACATCTGTAACGTCAAACACCTACATCTGCCACATCAACCACAAAAAGCTATCACAGGAATCGCCAACATCTGTTACAGCGACTACCTACATCTGACACATCAACCGCCTACATCCCTGTCACATAAACACCTACATCTCTGTCACATGAACCACTTACATGTGTCACAGCAATCACCTACATCTCTGTCACATGAACCACTTACATCTGTCACATCTACACCTCTCACATAAACACAATATCTAATGTCATATTGACAAAGCGCTTGTTTATCTCAATCCTAACTTCAAAACTATTGCAAATATCGGCAATATAAACTTCACAAAATAAACATCTTAAATATCGATATTCTGAATTCCTCAAACGTGGACATCAAACACTCAGTATTACATACGGGTGGTACTCACACACTCAGTATTACATATGGGTGGTACTCACACACTCAGTATTACATATGGGTGGTACTCACACACTCAGTATTACATATGGGTGGTACTCACACACTCAGTATTACATATGGGTGGTACTCACACACTCAGTATTACATATGGGTGGTACTAACACACTCAGTATTACATATGGGTGGTACTCACACACTATGTATTACATATGGGTGGTACTCACACACTCAGTATTACATATGGGTGGTACTCACACACTCAGTATTACATATGGGTGGTACTCATACACTCAGTATTACATATGGGCGATACTCACACACTCAGTATTACATATGGGCGATACTCACACACTCAGTATTACATATGGGCGGTACTCACACACTCAGTATTACATATGGGTGGTACTCACACACTCAGTATTACATATGGGTGGTACTCACACACTCAGTATTACATATGGGTGGTACTCACACACTCAGTATTACATATGAGTGGTACTCACACACTCAGTATTACATATGGGTGGTACACACACACTCAGTATTACATATGGGCGGTGATCACACACTCACTATTACATAAGGGCGGTGATCACACACTCACTATTACATATGGACGTTACTCACACACCCAGTATTACATATTGGTGGTACTCACACACTCAGTATTACATATGGACGTTACTCACACACTCAGTATTACATATGGGTGGTTCTCATACAAACAGTATTAAATATGGCTGGCACTCACACACTCAGTATTACATATGGGCGGTATAGACACACTCAGTATTACATATGGGTGGTACTCAAACACTCAATTTTACATATGGTGGTACAAACACACTCAGTATTATATATGGGCGATGTTAACACACTCAGTATTACATATGGGTGGTACTCACACTCTCAGTATTACATATGGGTGGTACTCACACTCTCAGTATTACATATGGGTGGTACTCACACTCTCAGTATTACATATGGGCGGTGATCACACACTCACTATTACATATGGGTGGTACTCACAAACTCAGTATTACATATGGGTGGTACTCACACACTCAGTATTACATATGGGTGGTACTCACACACTCAGTATTACAGATGGGTGGTACTCGCACACTCAGTATAACACATTTGTGGTACTCACACACTCAGTATTACATATGGGTGGTACTCACACACTCAGTATTACATATGGGTGGTACTCACACACTCAGTATTACATATTTGTGGTACTCACACACTCAGTATTACATATTTGTGGTACTCACACACTCAGTATTACATATTTGTGGTACTCACACACTCAGTATTACATATTTGTGGTACTCACACACTCAGTATTACATATGGGTGGTACTCACACACTCAGTATTACATATGGGTGGTACTCACACACTCAGTATTACATATGGGTGGTACTCACACACTCAGTATTACATATTTGTGGTACTCACACACTCAGTATTACATATGGGTGGTACTCACACACTCAGTATTACATATTTGTGGTACTCACACACTCAGTATTACATATGGGTGGTACTCACACACTCAGTATTACATATTTGTGGTACTCACACACTCAGTATTACATATTTGTGGTACTCACACACTCAGTATTACATATTTGTGGTACTCACACACTCAGTATTACATATTTGTGGTACTCACACACTCAGTATTACATGAGAGATAGTACTACAACTCGAATATCATCAACACAATACGAGGCCCAATTACAGACAACTATGTAATATTGTTAGTGCCCTGATATAACCGCCGAATGAGCTTCCTGCCATACGGTGAAAGTGCCATGGTCCTCTCTGTTAAAAGTGACATATCTCTCTCTGCTGAAAGTGACATATCCCTCTCTGTTGAAAGTGACATATCCCTGTGTTGAAAGTGACATGTTCCTCTCTGTTGAAAGTGACATATCCCTCTGTTGAAAGTGACATGTTCCTCTCTGTTGAAAGTGACATATCCCTCTCTGTTGAAAGTGGCTGTTTTTTTCTTTTATTTCTCTGTCATGTGCAATAGTTCTCAAAATTCTGCAGGATGTATTCTAGAGAATGGAATGCAATTGTGCCATAGCTGAACAGCATGACTGCGATACGTGCGCACTAAGAGACTTTAACCCTATACCGAAATAGCAAGTGTAATATTGTTCTGTGCTCTCGTGTTTGTGAGGTGTTTAACGCTACAACCCCCAGCCCCCATATGTTATTCTACCGATTTGATGTTAACACGTCGTGAGATAAATATCAACATCTCAGGCAATTATAGAAATCTTGATTTGACGAGACCAGATTTCCATGTTCCTCATTCTCTGGAATGAAACCAATTTAAATTTACAAATGCAGCCAATCTGAATAAAGTCCAATCGATCCATCTGGAACCATTTCGACATAAATAACTAAAATATGGATGAAAGGTGTCATCGTGGATGTAAGTGTGTGCAGTATGCTGCCAACTCGTGGTCACGAGTGGGAATGGTGTCGTAACAGCTTCATCTGATTCAAATGCCAACATTATTAAGCTTAGTTTTTGTACGGAGAAAAGAATTTGGTTAGAGAAGAGCTTTTCTGGCATGAGAAATGTGCAAGGAATTGGACACAAGTCTAATTTTAGTGTGTATTCACAATTCTGACACGTTTCAAGCCTTGATGAGAAGGAAAATATGCATTTTTAAAAACACTTTGCTTTCGATCTCCTAGTCTCAAATTCTGCATTCTCAATTTGCAAGCGTCGGGTTGCGATAATTATCTTTTGAATGAGGCATTAGAGATGCGCAAATTTGTGTGGGAAAAACCAACGCTACGACAGAAAAAAATTGCTGCTGACTGCATCGACGGCAGCTGGCGCATTATTCATATAGAGGCAAAGAGTGAGAGAAGATCAACAACATTATATGCACGTCTGTTGCTGAAAGAGGAGTATACTGAAATATTTCATGCATGTCATAGGAAACAATTCAGGAGATGTAGTTGGTTGGCTAAGTTTTCCTGCCATGTACGTCATACGGTGACATAAGCTGTTATCTGAACCGGGATGTGTCAGGTCAACAAGTACAGAAGACAGCCAAGCTGCATATAAAACAATGACAAGGACATTTATTTGTCAGATAACACACTATTGGCCTGCAGGAGCGTCAGAGCGAACACAGAATAATACATCTTTTTACTATTATAAACACAAATACATCCAAGTACAACATTATCAATCATAACTGGACAAATGCAATACACGTGTACACGTAGATGCATAGTTCAATTATCTGATCAGATAGTAATAGTTTAACAATTATCTGATCAGATAGTAATAGTTTAACAATTATCTGATCAGATAGTAATAGTTTAACAATTATCTGATCAGATAGTAATAGTTTAACAATTATCTGATCAGATAGTAATAGTTTAACAATTATCTGATCAGATAGTAATAGTTTAACAATTATCTGATCAGATAGTAATAGTTTAACAATTATCTGATCAGATAGTAATAGTTTAACAATTATCTGATCAGATAGTAATAGTTTTACAATTATCTGATCAGATAGTAATAGTTTAACAATTATCTGATCAGATAGTAATAGTTTAACAATTATCTGATCAGATAGTAATAGTTTAACCATTATCTGATCAGATAGTAATAGTTTAACCATTATCTGATCAGATAGTAATAGTTTAACAATTATCTGATCAGATAGTAATAGTTTTACAATTATCTGATCAGATAGTAATAGTTTAACAATTATCTGATCAGATAGTAATAGTTTAACAATTATCTGATCAGATAGTAATAGTTTAACAATTATCTGATCAGATAGTAATAGTTTAACAATTATCTGATCAGATAGTAATAGTTTAACAATTATCTGATCAGATAGTAATAGTTTAACAATTATCTGATAAGATAGTAATAGTTTAACAATTATCTGATCAGATAGTAATAGTTTAACAATTATATGATCAGATAGTAATAGTTTTACAGCTCACATCAGATATTTCGGGTTAATATGGTCAAAAATTGGTAGAATGAACACATCTCCGTTATTTGGAATACATCTAGTTCAAATGTTGTTCTACCACAAGACAGCTCCAGCGGGAGAGTGAGAATGAACACCAAAATCGGAAGAATCTTAGTCTCGATCAACGCGTCAATGTTGACCACGACATTGACATTAAAATTTCACATGGGAACCTCTGTTACTATAAACAATGGCACTACTCTAGATAAGTATATATAGCGCACAGAGGGACGTGATACCTAGTTTTAACATTGGTGTGTAACAAAAACCTTACAGCTGCCATATTTATTCAACATAAACTATACTCAAATACAGTTTGCTACATATTTAAAAAGAATGTTCGTCATGAACAGCCAATCAGTACACAATACTACAGTAACATCAGGCAATCAGTACACAATAATACAGTAACAACAGGCAATCAGTACACAATAATACAGTAACATCAGGCAATCAGTACACAATAATACAGTAACAACAGGCAATCAGTACACAATAATACAGTAACAACAGGCAATCAGTACACAATAATACAGTAACATCAGGCAATCAGTACACAATAATACAGTAACAACAGGCAATCAGTACACAATAATACAGTAACAACAGGCAATCAGTACACAATAATACAGTAACATCAGGCAATCAGTACACAATAATACAGTAACAACAGGCAATCAGTACACAATAATACAGTAACAACAGGCAATCAGTACACAATAATACAGTAACAACAGGCAATCAGTACACAATAATACAGTAACAACAGGCAATCAGTACACCATAATACAGTAACATCAGGCAATCAGTACACAATAATACAGTAACAACAGGCAATCAGTACACAATAATACAGTAACAACAGGCAATCAGTACACAATAATACAGTAACAACAGGCAATCAGTACACAATAATACAGTAACATCAGGCAATCAGTACACAATAATACAGTAACAACAGGCAATCAGTACACAATAATACAGTAACAACAGGCAATCAGTACACAATAATACAGTAACAACAGGCAATCAGTACACAATAATACAGTAACAACAGGCAATCAGTACACAATAATACAGTAACAACAGGCTATCAGTACACAATAATACAGTAACATCAGGCAATCAGTACACAATAATACAGTAACATCAGGCAATCAGTACACAATAATACAGTAACATCAGTCAATCAGTACACAATAGAAAATGAACAACAACCAGTCTGCACAAAATAGAACACAAGCAACCACCAATCATCACAAAATAGAACACAAGCAACCACCAATCATCACAAAGTAGAACACAAAAAATACCCGATTATCAAAATGTATACAATCACCAGACAATACCAGGCGTACATCTGCCTAGTAGAGAGATATCCGTAATAATACAATTTCAGAAGTAAATCATAAAATCAGAATTGCTTACCTTTTCTGGAAGCCACAAACCCATCGTTGACAGGAAGAGACCGGATGTCATACTCTAGTTTAGTATTGGCCAACAGTTCCCGGTCGTGGTTGATTCTGTAGATGGCGTACCGAAAGGCATTCTCAATACTGGCATGTTCGTCCCCATCGCCAAATAAGCCTCCTGGAAGTACATCATAGATCAGATTATTAGAAAACCAACATGTGCAAGAATGTCTACATTTAAAAAATGTATCACGGGATTAATATGTTGACCACTGTCTACACGTAAAATGTAACGGCAATGCTAAAACTTCTGCTAAAACTTAAGCTGAAAAAGCAATATCACCAACAAAATTACTCCCGAATAAGATTTTATCTGGACAAATTGAAATGCCGAGAAATCGCGGAGAGTCTTTCATGCATCATTAGCTGGTAATTTTACAGCAATAAATTTCGTTCAGGAATATATTGATAGCTTGATATAAAAAACATGAACATTTTGAATACGGCGACAGAATTTTTGGGCAAAAAGCAGATCTACAAGCCATTGATAAAAATGCCATACTACAGTTACGCGATATCAGAAGAGAAATTAAGAAGAACATGGAGTAATATGTTATCTCTACAGCACAATACAATATAGTCAAGTGAACACAAATATAAGTTGTAAAATAAAACGAGCAAAAGAGAAACGTATTAATGTCCAACGTGAGTCCATCGAAACAGCTTTACGACATGACATTACCTGTCTTTCACGTGAGTATTATTGTCCATTATGTTCTACAAGCAGTACCACCTTCTATTGACATGACAATAGCAAGGAGGCATATGCCGTATTCAAAAAGTGATACAACGACAGAAAGCTACGATATTCATTATGTAAAGCAGACATGACAAAACGCTAATAGAAAAAGTCACATATAATGAAAGATGTCATGGGACACATGAAGAAAATAAGGTAAGATCTCATGTAACATAGGAAGAAAATAAGGTAAGATGTCATGTAACATAGGAAGAAAATAAGGTAAGATGTCATGTAACATAGGAAGAAAATAAGGTAAGATGTCATGGAACATAGGAAGAAAATAAGGTAAGATGTCATGGAACATAGGAAGAAAATAAGGTAATGTCATGGAACATAGGAAGAAAATAAGGTAAGATGTCATGTAACATAGGTAGAAAATATGGTCAGATGTCATGTAACATAGGTAGAAAATATGGTCAGATGTCATGGAACATAGGAAGAAAATATGGTCAGATGTCATGGAACATAGGAAGAAAATATGGTCAGATGTCATGGAACATAGGAAGAAAATATGGTCAGATTGTTTGATTACGCTTCCTGCTATTATTCTGTATATTTCCACATGATGATGATGTCATTGATAGACATGCGCAGTAATCCATGGAAAATCTACACGGGGTCGTAATCAGAATGAAATCTACACGAGGTCGTAATCAGAATGAAATCTACACGGGGTCGTAATCAGAATGAAATCTACACGGGGTCGTAATCAGAATGAAATCTACACGAGTTCGTACTCAGAATGAAATCTACACGAGGTCGTAATCAGAATGAAATCTACACGAGGTCGTAATCAGAATGAAATCTACATAGCATGGGGATAAGGATGAAATCTACATTGGATCGTGAACAGTATAACATCTACATTGGGTCGTGAACAGTATAACATCTACATTGGGTCGTGAACAGTATAACATCTACATTGGGTCGTGAACAGTATAACATCTACATTGGGTCGTGAACAGTATAACATTTACATTGGGTCGTGAACAGTATACCATCTACATTGGGTCGTGAACAGTATAACATCTACATTGGGTCGTGAACAGTATAACATCTACATTGGGTCGTGAACAGTATAACATCTACATTGGGTCGTGAACAGTATAACATCTACATTGGGTCGTGAACAGTATAACATCTACATTGGGTCGTGAACAGTACGACATCTACATTGGGTCGTGAACAGTATAACATCTACATTGGGTCGTGAACAGTACGACATCTACATTGGGTCGTGAACAGTATGACATCTACATTGGGTCGTGAACAGTATGACATCTACATTGGGTCGTGAACAGTATGACATCTACATTGGGTCGTGAACAGTATGACATCTACATTGGGTCGTGAACAGTATGACATCTACATTGGGTCGTGAACAGTATGACATCTACATGAGATGAAATGGAGGAAATGGACTGACTTTATCTCAACAAATCACACCTCTATTATGTCTTCTAAGTTATCATTGTTATATAACTGGGAACTCGGCCTCGAGTGACTGCGCATGCCCTCGCCTTTCTCTCGTTTATATCCTTAATATAGATGGGAATCTTTACACTGGAAGGCAAACATCTTATAATAATGAGCCTGTGGTCAGAATGCATATACCTGTAAGTTGGAGTATGTCATAGACAGGTAGTCTTTTCTTTCACCTGCATGTAATACCTGAGCAAAGATAAATTTCAGAAAATATGTGTTTCTAAAATGTTTTGACATCACGCATGCACAATATAACTTACGCATAATTGATTGAGCAATTTTGCAGTTATAAACAATAATAGCGGAGTAGACTCGGTAGGGAATGTATCGCAGGCATCAGAAGCATAACAGGTAGCACAGGTGATGTAGAACTAACAGCGTATGATGCAAACATAACAGGTAGCATAGGTGATGTAGAACTAACAGCGTATGATGCAAACATAACAGGTAGCATAGGTGATGTAGAACTAAAAGCGTATGATGCAAACATAACAGGTAGCACAGGTGATGTAGAACTAACAGCGTATGATGCAAACATAACACATACAACCGATGTACTCGACATTAAATTCCCATGTTTACCGGGGCCCGGAGAGGAAAAGACATAATAGAAACATTCCGACTTATCATTCATACTATCAAAAGCGATTAAGGAGATTGAGAGTTGGAATTGCCGGCGCAACCCAAATGTGACGCAACATCCATATTGAATGCAGATATATCAGATCTAAAGAGAGAAAACATGCGGCAAAAATGTAATCCATGAGAGGACTCATTCGAGCATCCGGTCAACATCCTGCATAGAGTAAGGAATGTGAGAAACAAAGCAATAGACAGTAAGAAATTACAGTAGCAGACTTCGTATGTGTAGCAGAAATATGAACACACCTAATACAGGTAATAAATGGGGAACATGTTACACACATGATAGCACGCATGCAACTAGGTACATCGGGTAATATATAGCACGCAGGTAACTCCATAAAGCCGTTACCGGGGTATTGCCGCTGCCGCACGCTGGCAACTACTGAGAGTCACAGATGAGAGCAGAGTACCAGGTGGGAATTTATGATGTGAGAAATATTCCAAAAGAGTATATTTTATACTCCTGACAAAGGTAATAGGCGAACAGGTAACACAGGTAATACATGGGGCACATAACACTGACAAGTTGCCAATATGAACCTGTGACTGTCGATAGTGGAAGACCTGTTGGCAAATTGATAAAGCAACCTTCTAAAATGACAAGTTGGACTTTTCTTATGAATTTTATTGGCTGTCCACGCAGGAAGTATACTGATGGTGACTAAATAAACTTCCTCAAAAAAATTTCAAATGTTTCATTTTAGAAGGATGTTGTTCAATTAGCCAGCAGGTCTTATTTAGTCCATTGTTTCGGTGGAGCTGACCAACATGTATAAGACCACGGTATATCTGGATGTATTTAAGGTAGTGCTACAGATTTACACAATAAGTGGACTGTCTTGAGTCAAGGTCAGAATCTGCGGTTCTCGAACCAAGTTTCACCAGTTTAGCTGTAAAATGTAAGCGCATTATATACACCAAACGCTTCTCCAGAATTGTCCTGTCGGCTGATTTCCCGTAGCGTAACTTATCCGGTTTTTTTCGTCCTCCTCATTGCCTGGCGACAAAAATTACAGGCATATCGCTCAATATTTAGTACCGTTTGCTTAGATGAATAACACTAGGTGAGATCAAACCGTAGCACTATTCTGAAGAAGGACTTGCTAGTTATTGTAAGGAAAACTCCGTCAATTTGTGCTCTTTTTGTGACGCCTTAACCGTATATACATATTGATGACCGTGATATAACTGGTAATACTAGAAGGGAATTGAACGATCATTTAGATGGCGGGGAAGGGGGAGGAATTTGTATGTTTTAATCACTGTCACCCCATTGTCTTCTTTTTCTTCAGCATTCAATCTCAAACTCCCGCTGGATCTCTCTTGTAGCTGGACAATGATTTTACTAGACTTCAAGCAGGATGTAATTCAGACTCTAGAAGTGCGTTGTGTCACCGTTTTTTTCGCCGATGGCCCGACAACTCCGTCTCCAGCTGACCCTCATCTTATCTATGAAAAATGGGACATTTAGTACTACAAATTCAGTAACGTCTAGGAATAAACTAATTCGAAAGCGATTTTCCCTAGCATAGTTGATGACAAATTTATCCAGTGAGAGAGGTCGAATGGTTTTACAACTTTCACCACATTTTCTTTTCGAACACACACATCACCAGTTGACTGTCCAACAGCTGAGCACAGATTACAGTGTTGCTGTGCACGGGCGTACCTTCAAATACATGCAGATAAGGAACACACGTGCATTCCGAAATACAGAAAGTTAAAGGCATACCTAAAGAGAGGAAGGTCGTGGATGGGAAGTGCTGAGGGTGTTATGCAAATCGTGTGCAGATTGCAGGATGTGGCAGCAGGTGCGGAATGGATAGGTCTATCCACAGATTTCGAAACTTGTTTGAGAGTGGTAATATCACTTAACAGGGAATGCAGAGAACGGTGTCCCACAGATGTGGAGAAAGAAGTGCAGGCTTTAATCAGTGAGAATACCAAAGAGGGGGATGTGATTATATACACTGATGGATCTGTAATTAGGCATGTTCGCAGTGCTTGGGCCTTTACAGCTCAGTGCGCAGGTAAAACGATCAAGGAGGAAAGTGGTGCCTTTGCGGTCACTACGAGTAGTATGACCATAGAGACTATGGCGGTGACCAGTGCATTTGAGTAGAAATGCGCACACAGAAGGTAACGCAGGTCTGCATCTTGAGTGACTCTATGAGTATGATTAAGATGGTACAAGTGGGCCTCGTTCGCGAATAGTGGATTGAGGTTTTGAGAAAGGCGAGGCTTTAGTGGTATATTTATTTTCGTACCTTGACATGTGGGCGTTCGAGGCAATAAAAGAGCGGATAAACTGGCATCGTGCGCGATTGTGGCACAGGGCGATGGGGCAATGTATCGCGCTGACGTTTTGAACTCCTTAAGAAATATAACACGAGAGAGTGAGACTAGTGTGGATGATGATTCCTTTTCAATGGCCAGGATTAAAGATCAGGGATTGAAATGCGATCTTGCTAGAAGTGAATATTTTGGAGGGCGCAGAAGTATGATGGTCAACCAGCATAGGACCGGCACTGTCACCAGAAGTGTAATGGCGGATACACTTAAGGAGAGATCGGAGCAACTATGGACGTGTCCAGTTTACAGTGATGATGATCCGACGACGTCACTAGTACTCTGGAGCTGTTTAGCTAACCACCAAGCCACAGAATGAAGTAGCATAGTCACACCCGGCTACCTTTACTTGATCAGTAAAAATGGTACCCATTTCCTGATTCTAGCTGCTATAGTGATCTAAAAACAATCCCTCATGAAAATTGAACACTTGACTACCCCTCTAAGATGGTAGTTCACTAAGCAATAAACTGCCTAGGGCTACCTAGAGCATGGTTAGCGATGATGTTCAGTAGTGAGATAATATATGGTCTCTCTCAACGATATTATCAAAGATGGCGAACGCTGACAATCATTATTACGTAATTAATGAAAGTAATAATGATTATGAGAATGCATCACGACAAGCTGCCCGCACGGGTGTATTACCAAAAAAAGATCAAGGTGCATAAGCCGGAGGAAGACCACGACAAAGATGTATGGAAAACTTCAGTGACATGTTGAACAAACACGGTCATAGCACAGCCGAGGCCACACATCTGACCTTGGAACACACGCTCCAGCTCATAGCACCCCCATCGCTTACCTTCAAGAGAGGATAACAAACCATTTGGAGAAAGTCAATAGACAATGAAAGTAGTTCACACGCGCATTGATTTCTGGAAATCTGTTTGTGAAATAACCTACCAAGACATGACAAGTATTCATTTTATATGTTTACGGAATCAGATTTATAATAATTTTTTTTAGCGAGAAAAGTTTAGTTCCTAAAATCAGATAAATATCAAAATATGAGAAGCGACCCCTTCTCCTTGTACACACAGCAAGACTTGTAGCCACCACTACCTCCTTGTACACACAGGCAGACTTATAGCGACCCCAATCACCTCGTACACACAGGCAGACTTATAGCGACCCCCATCACCTCGTACACACAGGCAGACATCTAGTCTCACAGGACAGTTTCTCCCTCCAGCATGTTTCTTGAAGCAGAAATTAAATCTCTATTGAAAGTGTCGGACATGTCATTCAAGGCCGGTAATAAACTCAATAAATCAAAGGAAAGGGAGGTCAGTCAATGAGTTGCCTGATACAACAATAAATATTCCATAAGTTAAAGGCATGGTGTCACTTGTTGTCCAACATTTGCGTTCCTTTTTTGTAGATTAAATTATCTACCCCAGGGATTCTCACACTGATGTTTAATATCTGCTATAGTGACACGCCTTGATATAACCAAATAGACTGATGTATGTTGCTGAAATGATTACGAGTCACTACTAATCAGTTTTATCCCCTACATTCACAAAATATAATGTTAATATCGCTTCCTAAGAAAGACATGATCAAACTGTCCGAGAATTGCGTAACTGTTAGTCTAATCACACATTCTAAGAAGTTGATTGTTAGACTAATCACACATTCTAACAAGTTGATTGTTAGTCTAATCACACATTCTAACAAGTTGATTGTTAGAATAATCACACATTCTAACAAGTTGATTGTTAGAATAATCACACATTCTAACAAGTTGATTGTTAGACTAATCACACATTCTAACAAGTTGATTGTTAGACTAATCACACAATCTAACAAGTTGATTGTTAGACTAATCACACATTCTAACAAGTTGATTGTTAGACTAATCACACATTCTAACAAGTTGATTGTTAGACTAATCACACATTCTAACAAGTTGATTGTTAGAATAATCACACATTCTAACAAGTTGATTGTTAGAATAATCACACATTCTAACAAGTTGATTGTTAGACTAATCACACAATCTAACAAGTTGATTGTTAGACTAATCACACAATCTAACAAGTTGATTGTTAGACTAATCACACAATCTAACAAGTTGATTGTTAGACTACTCACACAATCTAACAAGTTGATTGTTAGACTAATCACACATTCTAACAAGTTGATTGTTAGAATAATCACACAATCTAACAAGTTGATTGTTAGACTAATCACACATTCTAACAAGTTGATTGTTAGACTAATCACACATTCTAACAAGATGATTGTTAGACTAATCACACATTCTAACAAATTGATTGTTAGAATAATCACACATTCTAACAAGTTGATTGTTAGACTAATCACACATTCTAACAAGATGATTGTTAGACTAATCACACATTCTAACAAGTTGATTGTTAGAATAATCACACATTCTAACAAGTTGATAGTTAGACTAATCACACATTCTAACAAGTTGATTGTTAGACTAATCACACATTCTAACAAGTTGATTGTTAGACTAATCACACAATCTAACAAGTTGATTGTTAGACTAATGACACATTCTAACAAGTTGATTGTTAGACTAATCACACATTCTAACAAGTTGATTGTTAGACTAATCACACATTCTAACAAGTTGATTGTTTGAATAATCACACATTCTAACAAGTTGATTGTTAGAATAATCACACATTCTAACAAGTTGATTGTTAGACTAATCACACAATCTAACAAGTTGATTGTTAGACTAATCACACAATCTAACAAGTTGATTGTTAGACTAATCACACAATCTAACAAGTTGATTGTTAGACTACTCACACAATCTAACAAGTTGATTGTTAGACTAATCACACATTCTAACAAGTTGATTGTTATACTAATCACACATTCTAACAAGTTGATTGTTAGACTAATCACACATTCTAACAAGTTGATTGTTAGAATAATCACACATTCTAACAAGTTGATTGTTAGAATAATCACACATTCTAACAAGTTGATTGTTAGACTAATCACACAATCTAACAAGTTGATTGTTAGACTAATCACACAATCTAACAAGTTGATTGTTAGACTAATCACACAATCTAACAAGTTGATTGTTAGACTACTCACACAATCTAACAAGTTGATTGTTAGACTAATCACACATTCTAACAAGTTGATTGTTAGAATAATCACACAATCTAACAAGTTGATTGTTAGTCTAATCACACAATCTAACAAGTTGATTGTTAGACTAATCACACATTCTAACAAGTTGATTGTTAGACTAATCACACATTCTAACAAGTTGATTGTTAGACTAATCACACATTCTAACAAGTTGATTGTTAGACTAATCACACATTCTAACAAGTTGATTGTTAGACTAATCACACATTCTAACACGTTGATTGTTAGACTAATCCCACATTCTAACAAGTTGATTGTTAGACTAATCCCACATTCTAACAAGTTGATTGTTAGACTAATCACACATTCTAACAAGCTGATGCTAAAGATTATTTTGAACAGACTACAATTTAAATGAGAGAAAATATTAACAGAAGAACATGCTGATTTCTGTAACGATAGAAGCACCACAGAACATATTTTTAAAATCAAATATTGATAGGAAAGCACTTAAAGCACCAACTTGCTCTGTAACATAATTTCATTGATTTCACAAAGACATTTGATCGTGTGTGGCACTGCGTTCTATAACAGATAATGAGACAATATAACTTCGATACAAACATCATAGAGGGCATTGATGCGCTGTATACATTTGCAAGCAGTATTGTTTTTATAAATAATGACATTGATACATTTTTCAATATCGATATAGGAGTGCGTCAAGGTTGCATACTTTCCGCAGTACTTTCTAACATTATCTTGAAAATATATATAAATAATTCAGGAAGCAATAACAGACGTCCAGACATCAAAAAGTATTAGCAGTAGACCACTTTGTAACTTGTGCCGGCAATATCGATTTCTTGACTGGTTCTGAATCTGAACTCCAGTAACTCACATCAAAGTTGAATTACGTTGTTTGAACATATGGAATGTAATTTAGTATGAATAAAAACAAGATATTGGTGACTAGTGGAACCAAGTAAGATATTGGTGACTAGTGGAACCAAGTAAGATAGTGGTGACTAGTGAAACCAAACAAAATATTGGTAACTAGTGAATCCACGCAAGATATTGGTGACTAGTGACACCAAACAAGATATTGGTGACTAGTGAAACCAAACAAGATATTGGTGACTAGTTAAACCAAACAAAATATTGGTGACTAGTGAAACCATACAAGATATTGGTGACTAGTGAATCCAAACAAGATAGTGGTGACTAGTGGAACCAAACAAAATATTGGTGACTAGTGAAACCATGGAAAATATTAGTAACTAGTGAATCCACGCAAGATATTGGTGACTAGTGAAACCAAACAAGATATTGGTGACTGGTGAAACCAAACAAGATATTGGTGACTAGTGAAACCAAACAAGATAGTGGTGACTAGTGAAACCAAACAAGATATTGGTGACTAGTGAAACCAAACAAGATATTGGTGACTGGTGAAACCAAACAAGATATTGGTGACTAGTGAAACCAAACAAGATAGTGGTGACTAGTGAAACCAAACAAGATATTGGTGACTAGTGAAATCAAACAAGATATTGGTGACTTGTGAAACCAAACAAGATATCACTAATATCTGGTTAAACGACGGTGAGAAACTTGAAGAAGTTCACATATCTCGGGTCCTAAATATGTGATGATTTAATATGTGATGATTTAATATGTGATGATTTAATATGTGATGATTTAATATGTGAGTATTTAATATAGCCAAGATTAACTCATGGATTATTTAAGAACTGGACGTTCCTGTCCAAACAGTCCCATCCACTCACTTATCAATTTTAGTATGACCTGGATTCGTCCAAACTACGTATGTTAATAGTTGCAAATATAATATAACAAAGAAGTCTTGGTGGCTAGATGTCATGGTGGCTAGATGTCATGGTGGCTAGATGTCATGGTGTCTAGATGTCTTGGTGGCTAGATGTCTTGGTGGCTAGATGTCTTGGTGGCTAGATGTTATGGTGGCTAGATGTCATGGTGGCTAGATGTCATGGTGGCTAGATGTCATGGTGGCTAGATGTCATGGTGGCTAGATGTCATGGTGGCTAGATGTCTTGGTAGCTAGATGTTAAATTTGTGATGATTAACCAAGATCTACTTTTACACGACCTCGGCTTAAGATTCTAAAGAAATATGGTGACTTTAGAAAAATGAATCACTCACATATAATCTTTGCATTGACTTTTTCAACTAAGTTCTGAAGTTCTTCATCCATGGTGCAATTAAGTTGAAAATTATAATAATACAAATCAAGGCGGAATGAAGTTTCTAAACTGAAACTTGCAGGACAAGTGTGAACTTGTGGAGTGCTGATATGTTTTCATGGTAAAACGGCTTGAAATTGTTTGGTTTTTGGCATTTATAGATATCAAACTAACTAAAACTATTTTTTCAAGTAAAAGTCGAGATAAAAAGGAGAAGAAGAGTTCAGAGAAAATAAGTGAATTAACAAGATCAATAAGTGAAAATGTTGTGAAGCTGTATAACAATAATACTTGCGTGAAAACAAGGGTATGTTGTTTCCACAACACAAATATAACAAAGATGTGATGGTGCAGAATGGAAGGATGTGTATATTGCTCGGTTGCACTTGAGATACCCTTATTACAATTACCAACGTAAACCGAGAGGTGGAAATGTAAATTTTGATGAAACAAGAAAGCTCATCCAATGGATTCAATTGTTCAAATTAAACATTTCTATAGTCGAGAATTCACTGTAAAACTAATCTATCTTGTATTTCATCTAATTACTATTTGCAATATCAAGTAATTGTCTTGACATGATTTGTCCGTCTACATTTGGCTGCCTACTTGTGTATGTATACATGAATCTGTCTACATTTGTCTGTATGTCTGAAAGTATGGGGTGTTTGTATTGATGTCTTAATTATATCACACGCTAAGATCCGGAGACGGGTTTAGATCGGGTTTAGATCGGATTTAGATCGGATTTAGATCGGGTTTAGATCGGGTTTTAGATCGGGTTTAGATCGGGTTTTAGATCGGGTTTAGATCGGGTTTAGATCGGATTTAGATCGGGTTTTAGATCGGATTTACATCGGGTTTAGATTGTATATATAGTTATCTGTAGCTTGTCATATTCATGATACAGCCACGGATCTAGTTTTTTATGTAATGTTTTTCTAAGCAGTATAAATACGTTCAGTAGTGTGCCATTGCTTTCTGAACGGTCCCGATCTACAATTGTCTGCCCGGTAACTTTACCGTCATAGACGGGCTGTGTATAACGGCACCACAGAGCCTAACATAATACTATATCTACTGTATATATCTGCCAACTGTATATATCTGTCAACTGTCAAATACTGCATGTTTCCCAATCTGTGGTTGCAGGGAGGGATTATGCAGCTGTGTGATAAAGTCGCAAGCGCTTGCTGTCGACACGTCGTAAAACTGCCATTGCACTTTCTCCTTAGGAAGTTACATGGAGTATTCGAGTGTTGCTTGTGTGATAAAGTTTTAGGAAGTGACAGGAAGTATTGGAGTGTCTTTTGTGCTCTCTAACACAATGGCATTCTCCCTAACACTAAATGGCATGCTGCTTGACACTAAAATGCATCATTAATTTCCCAGGGGGGGAGGCAAATGAACCCCCCCCCCAATTTTAACTAGTCTGCAGGCATGCTATCACGACTTGTTAGAAGGCGTATGCGTTGATGGAAAATATCGTCATTTTTCTTGGCTGATAATTATCAATTATAATTGGTCGCTCTGTGTGAGGAGCCAAGAAATGTACGTACAAAGTCGAACCATTCGAAATATATAATTCTGTGTGGGATCCGCGCGCAGGACGAATGATGTTATGTTGGATTTGTATGCAAGACAAATGTAAACAAGGACCTGGAATAATCGTAGACGCAAAAGAACACATACAAGAAAGAAATAACTTTAGTAGTAGTCTTGTATAATATTACAGCTAAACTGTTGATGCCCTGTCGTCGATGTCTTCCTGTGTGAGAAACAGATCGCATCAAATCATGTCTGTTGCCTAATGAAAGAATGGATGATATTTAATTGTAGGTAACTGTCGTTGTTGGCACATTGTTCCCTGATACACTCTCATAGTCACAGACGGTGTCAATGAGCACGAGCAGAGGTTTGACGCCCACGTTGAACTGGCAATGCTATTGGAAGTGCATGCCGCGTATAAACATTCTTCTTCGTCGTCGTTCATGCGAGCCACATTGATCTATATTTGTCTTATAAATGTGGTTGTGTCAAGATTGTCACATCGCCACACAGCTTTTCCTACAGGTTGGTTGAGAAACACCACATCCCAACACTAATTCTTTCACGAAGTCAGAACTGCAGGAGATCATGTTCAACTTGGCTTATCCAAAATCACACATGTCTGTCTGTCTGCCAGCCTGACTGTCTGTCTATCTGTCTGTCTGTCTCACCAAGTTTCGGCGTTGTGTACATGCGATTATTGAATCTGTAATGGCCAGTTCAAATGAGAGGCTACAAAATAATTCTACATATACTGTACCATGGACAGCTAAAAACATAAATAAAAAATTATTAAGATCAATAAATGCCGAAGAGGATTGGATCTTTAACATCTGAACAATAAAGCTCAGTTTGTTTTGGTCATATAAAGAGGGATACCAGCATGGAATGATTAATAGCTGAAGGCAGAGTTAACGACAACAGGGGAAGAGGGCGACAAGACGACAATTCTGCTCAAAGATATCAGATCGCTTAAACATGTCTCTAACTGCGGCTGGTCCACTTGCTTAGAATCGCGGAGTGTTTAGAGAATCCATAAGGAAGACCACGCTGTGAAAGAATATGTCTAACGACGACTGGTCAGTTCTGAATGCAAAGTTTTTAACCTGTTCTCTTCTTGCCACGTGACCAGAACACATCTTCTATGCTAGTTTTCTCGATATTATTTTAGCGATTTATTGCTACAGCGTCGTACTAAAGTCGAATAATGTTGATCTGTAAGGGACAGCTATCGTATCATAGCTGTAAACTATGGCACTAATATCGCCCACAATGACTATAAATTCTACAAATTCAGCGACAGTTGAAACGCAATGCGCTATCTATGAATATAATCGATTCTATGTTCTTAATAAGCTCAACAGTCCAGACGGCTGCGCTATGACTAGACAACACGATTAGATGCATATGCCCTTTAGAATCGTGTGTGGCTCTACCGTTCATGTCCTGCTGGAGTACGCTGAAATGTGCGATCTGATACGCTATCTACACGAGAACCTCTGGTGGGCTCTTGAAATATTGACAATTATGCATATTGAAAGCACTAATAGCGGATCAAATTTTGATGAATGGTACTGCATTTGGCGTATCAGTAGATCAGTCAATGTGAGAATTTGGATTCTAGCTATGGACAAGTAGGGAACAGTGGGATACAGGATACATACATCTAATCAATAATCACGAAATAATATCAACACATGCGCCACGGGAACATGAAGTATACAAGCTGTTCACCGTCTACTCAACATGAAGTATTCACACTGTTCACCGTCTACTCAACATGAAGTATTCACGCTGTTCACCGTCTACTCAACATGAAATATTCACGCTGTTCACCGTCTACTCAACATGAAGTATACACACTGTTCATAGTCTACTCAACATGAAGTATTCACGCTGTTCACCGTCTACTCAACATAAAATATTCACGCTGTTCACCGTCTACTCAACATGAAGTAGCCACGCTGTTCACCGTCTACTCAACATGAAGTACACAAGCTGTTCACCGTCTACTCAACATGAAGTATACAAGCTGTTCACCGTCTACTCAACAAGAAGTATACAAGCTGTTCACCGTCTACTCAACAAGAAGTATAGAAGCTGTTCACCGTCTACTCAACATGAAGTATACAATCTGTTCACCGTCTATTCAACATGAAGTATTCACGCTGTTCACCGTATACTCAACATGAAGTATACAAGATGTTCACCGTCTACTCAACATGAAGTATAGAAGCTGTTTACCGTCTACTCAACATGAAGTATACAATCTGTTCACCGTCTACTCAACATGAAGTATTCACGCTGTTCACCGTCTACTCAACATGAAGTATAGAAGCAGTTCACCGTCTACTCAACATGAAGTATACAAGCTGTTCACCGTCTACTCAACATGAAGTATACAATCTGTTCACCGTCTACTCAACATGAACTATTCACGCTGTTCACCGTCTACTCAACATGAATTGTACACGATGTTCACCATCTACTCAACATGACGTTGTTCACCGTCTACTCAATATGAAGTATACACTCTGTTCACCATCTACTCAACATGAAGTATACACGCTGTTCACCGCCTACTCAACATGAATTATACCCGCTGTTCACCATCTACTCAACATGACGTTGTTCACCGTCTACTCAATATGAAGTATACATGCTGTTCACCGTCTACTCAACATGAAGTATACACACTGTTCACCGTCTACTCAACATGAAGTATAAACGCTGTTCACCATCTACTCAACATGAACTATACACACTTTTCACCATCTACTCAACATGAAGTATACACACCTTTCACCATCTACTCAACATGAACTATACACACTTTTCACCATCTACTCAACATGAAGTATACACACTTTTCACCATCTACTCAACATGAAGTATACACGCTGTTCACCATCTGCTCAACATGAATTATACACGCTGTTCACCATCTACTCAACATGACGTTGTTACCATCTACTCAACATGAAGTATACACGCTGTTCACCGTCTACTCAACATGGAGTATACACGCTGTTCACCGTCTACTCAACATGAAGTATTCACGCTGTTCACCGTGTACTCAACATGACGTTTACACCCTGTTCACCATCTACTCAACATGAAGTATACACCCTTTTCACATCTACTCAACATGAAGTATACACGCTGTTCACCATCTACTCAACATGAAGTATACACGCTGTTCACATCTACTCAACATGAAGTATACACGCTGTTCACCATCTACTCAACATGAAGTATACACACTTTTCACCATCTACACAACAAGATTGGTCAGCTTTGAGTCTGTGCGAAACGCGAGGGGAATCCAAATCGCCTGGCAACAAGAGTAAACGGGTTTTTCCGTTCTTGACTAACCGCATCTCCAAAAAAAAGATCAAATGTAAAATAGAAAATGTACACTATTTGTATGATTACGTTATTGATTATGATCATCGATTTCCTTGTACTCTATTCACAACACATGTGCTCAGTCCTCCCTACAGTCCACTCTAGCAAATGGCGAAGGGTATGCATACGGATGGTTCCTGTGACACGCTGCTTAGAGATTCTTCTTATTCCTCCTTGTAGGCGTCCAGTTCTACAACTGCCGGAATTAATACAGAGTTCTTGTAATTCAACCCTACATGTGACCTCGAGAGAGGTGTTTCCTACATCAATCTTATAGGTGTCTTCGAGGGAGAGGTGTTTCCTACATCAATCCTACAGGTGTCCTCGAGGGAGAGGTGTTTCCTACACCAATTCTATAGGTGTCTTCGGGGGAGATGTGTTTCCTGCATCAATCATATAGTGTCCTCGAGAGAGAATGTTTACCACATCAATCCTACAGGTGGCCTCGAGAGAGAGAGAGAGAGAAAGAGAGAGAGAGAGAGAGAGATGTTTACTACATCAAACCTACACGTATCCACGAGTGAGGTGTTTACCACATCAAACAGGCGCCCATGAATCAGTGTCAACACATCACTCTTATTCATGATCAACTCTGTGTCTATCGATGCCTTAGACGCGCATCTGTCTGCTCTGTCTTTACCGCGCACACCTGCGTGTCCTGGCTTGGACAGAAGGTCCAAGTTACACAGTTACACTTTTCGTTTGGACGGAGGTTTAGTTAGATCCACCTGTAATGGCATATGCCATTTTGAATCGTCTGAAATATGGAATGGGAATCTGAAAAGATATTGGGCTTAGGAAATAAGATTCAGCGATATTCACATTAGGGATGCAGTAACTGCCTTGGCATCCATTCTCATTCAGGATATACTGTATACTCCGCTAAGTCATCTACCACCAGTAATGGCTACCAAACAACAGCCATATCATCCTCTTTCCGACTCACAGATTCAGCCAGGTTCTCTTTGTCCTACCCACAGATTAACAACAACAGCCAGATCATCTTTCCTACTCACAGATTCACAACAACAGCCAGATCATCTTTCCTACCCACAGATTCACAACAACAGCCAGATCATCTTTCCTACCCACAGATTCACAACAACAGCTAGATTCGCTCTTTACGACTCACAGATTCACCGGTAAATACAATGGCATCATTATTTCCAGTCTGACGAGCAAATAAATTGATCTATTTTATGTTCTTCTTTTTCATTGCTACAATATCTGCATTATATAACAAGAGTTATTTTATGTGAATTCTCTGACAAGGGTGAACATAACAGTGTAAGAGAAGTTCATGGCTGTATCAATCACGAGCCATATTAACTCTCCTAGTAACCAAAGCTATGTCAGTATTCTGATTCACTAGTTCTTCCATGAAGGAAAATGCTACCAGTAAACAGGGAAAATGTCTAAGAAATACGAATATTTTGTGTAGAGCTTTAGTCATCTGAAATATATCAACTTCAATCTGTGTCGCGGAGATGTTGATGACATCTGAAATATATCAACTTCAATCTGTGTCGCGGAGATGTTGATGACATCTGAAATATATCAACTTCAATCTGTGTCGCGGAGATGTTGATGACATCTGAAATATATCAACTTCAATCTGTGTCGCGGAGATGTTGATGACATCTGAAATATATCAACTTCAATCTGTGTCGCGGAGATGTTGATGACATCTGAAATATATCAACTTCAATCTGTGTCGCGGAGATGTTGATGATGTTAACACCGACCAGGTGTAGGTAGCAGTTGTATCATTTAAGATGGTGATGCTGCGAGGTTGAAATAAATGTGACATTATGATATCTGTTCAGGGACGTCACGGGTGGAAGAATTTCTGGTTGAAATATATTTGTGTGGTTCACAGTGAGTTCAGTCGGTACGTTCTAAAATTGTGAACATTCATGCAATGGGAAGTACACGCGATCTACATTTCAAAACTGTAACATTACTAACAATTGACGGGAACATTTGTAAAAACATTACAAAAACATCGTAGTTAGAATTTTTCAACGTTACCAAGTGTTCGTAGTTAGAATTTTTCAACGTTACCAAAGTTCGTGGCTAGAATTTTTCAACGTTACCAAAGTTCGTGGCTAGAATTTTTCAACGTTACCAAGTGTTCGTGGTTAGAAGTTTTCAACGTTACCAAGTGTTCGTGGTTACAATTCATGAGAATTGCTGAAATTGTAATAAGAAATGTTCAACATTACCACAAATTCAACCACGAAAACAACATGACTGAGTTGACAATATTTCACAGTGCATTTTATCCATCTGTTTTATTGTCAAAAACAATACTGCAGGGAAATGTCGAGGGTGGGGGGAGCAGAGGAGGACAAATAAAGACATGGACAGACAAATTCAAGGATTCGCTGGAGGACTCTGTGTACTGAAGCATCCAATGTGGTACCCCTACGTCCCTAAAGGGTTACGTGTTTATTGATTGATTGATTGATTGCCATCAATCACTTCAAAACCGCAACAATTCATTTATTGTTATTGCCAACAATCACTTCACCTTCGCTCGACTCATCTAATTTTCCAGAAATACCAAACCTTTTTTCCGATACTCAACATCCAGTAGTTAATTCAAATAAAACGTACAAATATGTCAACCAATGTGTGATGGTAGAAATCTGTCAACCAGTGTGGAATGTTAGAAATCTGACAACAAGTGTGGAATGTTAGAAATCTGACAACAAGTGTGGAATGTTAGAAATCTGACAACAAGTGTGGAATGGTATAAATCTGACAACAAGTGTGGGATGGTAGAAACCTGTCAACAAGTGTGGGGTGGTAGAAATCTGTTAACAAGTGTGGGATGGTAGAAATCTGTCAACAAGTGTGGGATGGTAGAAACCTGTCAACAAGTGTGGGATGGTAGAAATCTGTCAACCAGTGTGGGATGGTAGAAATCTGTCAACCAGTGTGGGATGGTAGAAATCTGTCAAGTGTGGGATGGTAGAAATCTGTCAACCAGTGTGGGATGGTAGAAATCTGTCAACAAGTATGGGATGGTAAAAATCTGACAACAAGTGTGGGATTATAGAAATCTATCAGACAGTGGGATGGTAGAAATAGCTCACCCCCACTCCGGACAACCACCCACCGCTGACCTAAGTAAAGTTTATCATCTTGATCAAGGGAGTTATTGTTAGAAATGAGGATATGTCTATAAATTACATCAACAATTCAGGGAAGGGGGGGGGGAAGTGACTGTTTGTTAAAGATACACGTTGACAGCAAGCTGGAGCAGTAGGGAGATCAACGACTTGCTTCAAATGATGAAACGGTATTCTATTTTTTAATATGAATAAAAATTATGATGTTCGTTTTGTTCGTGTTTATGCTTCAATATTTGGTTTGTTTCGTACTTGTTTCTGCTGAAATATTTTGTATACAGAGGGAGGGATATATAATGTGTTAACATTATTAAATAACTGTGGGGGGGGGGGGGTTAGAAACGAATTATTAATAGTGTATTGACAATTGTCGGGAAGAAGTCGACAATTGTAGATTTATGTTCTATATAATCCATGTGTAGATTTTATATTTAACATTTGTAATCAAAGCTCTGTATCCTTTCCTCCATGTTTGCAGTAAATGAACATGCAATTTTAGCAATTTTCAAACAAAAATCAATGGTGAGATTCTGGAGAAATGTAAAACCAATTTTTTCTATCATATGCCGAATAACAAGAATGCATATGCATAACTGAGGTCAATCCGGACATAACTGAGGTCAATCCGGACATAACTGAGTTCAATCTGGACCCAAAAATCGTCAAGTGCACTTGAAACAGTATGAATAATTCGCTAACTTGCAGATATTTGACGAGCACACCGAAAATCAATTGCTAGAATGATGTATGATGGCGTAATATGGTGGATGAGTACGCAAATAGAACACAGTTGAAGATCTTGACATCAGAATGTACATATCAATATGAGACATTTTGTGATCAGACATACAGACACTCGAATCTTGTCTACATTTCATGCTCAGACATACAGACACTCGAATCTTGTCTACAATTCATGCTCAGACATACAGACACTTAGATTGTGTCTACATTTCTTGCTCAGACTTACCGACACTTAGATTGTGTCTACATTTCTTGCTCGGACTTACCGACACTTAGATTGTGTCTACATTTCTTGCTCAGACTTACCGAAACTTAGATTGTGTCTAAATTTCATGCTCAGACATACAGACACTCGAATCTTGTCTACATTTCATGCTCAGACATACAGACACTCGAATCTTGTCTACATTTCATGCTCAGACTTACAGACACTTAGATTGTGTCTACATTTCATGCTCAGACGTACAGACACTTAGATTGTGTCTACATTTCTTGCGTAGACGTACAGACACTTGAATATTGTGTAAATTTCTTGCTCAGACGTACAGACACTTAGAATGTATCTACATTTCAGTTTCAGGGGCACATACACTTCGATCTTGTCTACATTTCATTATGAGACACTGGGATCTTGTCTACATTTCATTATGAGACACTGGGATCTTGTCTACATTTCATTATGAGACACTGGGATCTTGTCTACATTTCATTATGAGACACTGGGATCTTGTCTACATTTCATTATGAGACACTGGGATCTTGTCTACATTTCATTATGAGACACTGGGATCTTGTCTACATTTCATTATGAGACACTGGGATCGTGTCTACATTTCATGCTCAGAGAAACAAACCAAACACATATGTAACATCGGACAATGAACTACGAAACATTGACTGTATAGAGAGCCCATGTGTAGTCTTGTTGAAGTCACTCGCCCTCTGATCAGTTGATAAGGAATTTCCAGTTGTATTGTTAATCATAGTTCGACAAATGATCTTCCATATTTCCAAGAACAATTTCCAAGCAAATGAATACCAGGACTCATGCGCTGAACGATTGAGGAATGTCAATATCGTAATGGCATGTCCATAAATTACGTCTTAAATTACGGGGGTGGCAGGTCTGAAAATGTGTGGCAGATATTGAGAAGGTGAGAGTAGAATTTGAGAAAATTTATGTCAACAATCCGTATTTGCATCATCATGATGTGGCATATAATTTCCAGGTCGTGATCTTCCTTATAGATTCTCTGAACACTCATCGATTCTGGTGGAGTTAACCGCAGATACACCGAAATATATAGAAAAACATCGATTTTTATATTGTACGAATATATTGTAATTTTATTATTGAGCATCCATTTATGCACATTTTCCTTAAAATATTTTTGTCGTAGCATTAATAGTTTTTGAGATATAGGCTTTTAAAATAGGTGGGGGTGGGTCAAAAAATGTAAGAAATATTGCAAAAATGCTCAGTGTGTTCTAGAAAAACAGTGAACAGTTCATATTAATTAAAACAATGAACACCTCCCGATATATCGTTGCAACGATTTCCGGAATAAATAAGTCTATTTGTACATATTTGTTGAAGCACATGTGACGACGAATTTGTTACAATTTGTTATTAAAGTCATTAATCGAAATGTCAGAAAAGAAATATTCCAGACACTCAAGAAAACGTAAGTTTTGTGGAAATAGATTTACTAATAAAAGTTGTCTGTTCAGCGAAGTTGATGTAGGTACAGATATAAACAATTCCACTGACCATACGCATAATGCTAAAATTAGTAGTACAGGTATAGATAATATTAATACATTTGATTGTTCACATCATAGTCATACATCTACTCATAAGGACACGCCCCCTTCAAGCAAGTCAGAAAGAAAGCTGAAAGGGATGTATGGATTATTATATGACTCTGACAGTGAATATGAGAATATACAAGACATAGACCTAGCTAGTGAAAACCATTGTAAGGAAGCATGGTGTGGAAACAGGATCATTGATTTTGAAATCTTACAACAACAAATATCTTCACATCTTGTATGTCAGTACTGCTTTAGCAATGTTGATTTTGTGGAAACAGAGAGGCATGGACTAGGCAGCCAGTTTGTATTTAGTTGTAGGAATAAGAAATGCACTAAGCAAATACCTTTCAATTCAAATCAACAAATATCAATAAGCAATAATCTACAAATACATTCAATCAATCGTAGATCTGTATTTGCTATGCGCTGTGTCGGAGGAGGACTTGCTGCTTTGGAAACTTTTTGCGGAATGATGTGCTTACCACCACCCATTAAAAAGAGTTCATACAAACTAATCAAGGAATCCATTGCCAAATCTGTTTTATCAGCTCAGTTTGAAAGCATGAATAAAGCAGCACAGATAGAATATAAATTAGCAGAAGTTCCAGATATAGAAGATGTGTGTAGAAATATTGATGTATCTGTTGATGGGACTTGGATGACTAGAGGTCACACATCACAAATTGGAGTCACTTCACTGATTGGGTGTGTTACTGGCAAAGTTTTAGACACAGGAGTACTTTCCAAGGCATGTAATCATGTGATTATTGGGAAAAGCAGGACAAAAAATCACAAGAATACCAGCTGTGGAAAAATAAGCATGAGTCTCAATGTACGGCTACACATAAAGGGTCATCTGGAAGTATGGAGGCATCAATAGCCGTGAATTTATTTTCTAACTCCGAAGAAAAGTATAGATTGAGATATATAAGATTTGTAGGAGATGGTGATACCAACAGTTTTAAACGTGTTTCCAATTCAAACCCATATGGTGATGTTAAAGTGGAGAAAATAGAATGTGTAGGACATGTACAGAAGAGAATGGGCACACGATTGCGCAAGATAAAATGTGCATGGTCAGGTAGAAATTTAACAGATGGAAGAAAAATAGGAGGTAAAGGTAGACTAACAGACAATCAGATAGATAAAATTCAAAACTATTATGGGAATGCTATTAGAGGAAATAGGAATAATTTGAAAGGAATGAGAGAATCTGTATGGGCCATTTATTTTCACAAGTTATCAACTGACGAGAAGCCGATGCATAACCTTTGTGGTGACAGTTGGTGTCCATACAAGATAGCACTTGCTGCCAATAAGCCATTCACACATCGAAACAGTATATCAGAGGCAGTATTGGATGTAATCAAGCCTGTGTTCAAAGATCTCAGCCACCCAAGCATCTTGACAAAATGTTTAGAATGCTACACACAAAATGCAAATGAGTCCTTCAACAGTATGATATGGCAGATCTGCCCAAAGCACTTATACCATGGTTTGACTGCTGTTAATATTGGTGTTGGCATTGCAACCTTAGTTTTTAATGATGGGTCACAAGCTCTGCAAGCTCCACTGAGGTTGTTGGAAGTGACTTGCGGAAAATTCACATTGGATTACTTCGCAAGAACCGATTCTAAGAGACTATTAAATGCACAAAATAAGGTTACCGAGGCAACCCTAGAAGTCAGAAGAGCCAGGAGAAGGAGGAGATTGGGTCTAGATGAAGCACAAGTTGAAGCCGAAGGATATCCTTACCTTGCAGGGGGTTATTAAGGTAGGAAATTATATTTTTAATGTGTAAATTTTCTTTTCGTTCGTTTGCGAAATTTTGATGTTATTAACAAATCCGTTCTCATAACTTTTTCAAATATTAACCAATATTAATAAAATTTGGCATGCATATTCCTAACATAATTCTATATAGCGCAAACTAAGAACTTTGCTATCTATCTATATTTACAATTTTTACAGCCATTCAAATTTGGAAAATTTACGCCCAAAATTGGTGAACTTTGAACCAGCCTGTATGAAAAGTTAGAAAATATATTCTAATATCCTTAGTTTGCGCTATAGCTATTCCATTTCTATGCATATATTTTAAATTTTAACTCATTTGTGCGTACTATTTTCTCAAAAAGTTTACCGTTTTGACTGTACCATTTTGAACATGAAAATTTTAACATTTGTGTTAAAGACCAAATAATGTCTATTTATTTTTATACTGAAAGAACCATTTTACATTAACATAATCGAGTATTCATTCAGGTATCTACTGTGAAAGTTGCAGCCTTGTAACTTTAACGGTTTTTTAGATATGAATTTTTTTGTGCCCCTACCGTCTCCTAGGTGTACCTCCCCCCTTAATTAACATGCTGCAGATAGAGACATGTTTAAACAAGCTGGTATATCTCTGCACAATCGTCTTCTTGGGCGCCCTCTTCCCCTGTTGCCTTTAACTCTGATTTCGACTATTAATGTCTTCATGCTTCTTCGACTATTAATGTCTGTTTATGTGACCTAAAAACCAGATATTTTTCTTGTAAGTATGTCGTTAAGGAGCCAGACCTCTTCGACGTTTATTGAACTTAACCCTTCTTGATTTGTATTTTAGATCTTTTGTATTTTGTATCTGGGCAGCACATTGAGATACGACAACAAACAAGAAGCAGAAATAAACGCAAGATGTAATTAGGCCTGTCAGATCATTGGTCAATTAACACCTTTACTAAGAAACAAAGATATTACACTAGAAACAAAGAAAGCGCTTTTCAACACCATTTTCTTACCAACATTGTGTTATCAGTGTCAAACTTGGACATTAGATTTTAGAACAGTACATAAGATTAACACCACTGAAATGAAATGTGTGAGACGTATGATTGGAGTTAGCTTGAGAGACAAAATCAGGAATGAAACACTAAGGAAACAATTAGAGATCAAGTCAACATTAGAATATATTCATAAACAACAAGTTAAATGGTTCGGGCATATAACCAGACAGAAAGAGCAAACTATTATAAAAAAAAACCCTTAACAAACGATAAGAAAACAGGAGACCTATTGGACACCCTCGTAAAAGGTGGATAGATAGTGTATTAGAGACACTCGGAGATATACCAGCAGAAGAGGCAAATAGAAGGGCAAAAGACCGTACACTCACACTCCTCTCAGCAGGTACACTCACACTCCTCTCAACAGGAAAGGTACATGAGAACAGAAAGAAGAAAAAGAAGAATGTCAATGCCTCGTAACCGTATATTGGCACTTGGAATAAGCATGATCTGGTCATACATGGTTTGTCTATGCTGCTGATACCGTGCTAAAGATTTTGTATACACCAATTCAATAGTTTGTATTTTCAGAATTTTTTTGCAAAAATTAGAAACGTGTAGTTTTCTATGTAGAAACATATGTAGTTTTCTATGTACAAACATATGTAGTTTTCTATGTACAAACATATGTAGTTTTCTATGTAGAAATATATGTAGTTTTCTATGTAGAAATATATGTAGTTTTCTATGTAGAAACATATGTAGTTTTCTATGTAGAAACATATGTAGTTTTCTATGTAGAAATATGTGTAGTTTTCTATGTAGAAATATGTGTAGTTTTCTATGTAGAAACATATGTAGTATTCTGGCACGCGTGTGCTACAAAATGTGGGAGTGCATGTTCTTTTGTTTGTGTGGACACAAGCAGAGGGTTCCAGAATTATTGACAGTGGCTTACAAGGAGGACGGTTTGCAATTGTGATAATAGCTGTTGACGTCATACATGTCCAGCCCCTTACATACGTCACTCATGGGCAACTCCCATATTGACGTCATTCATGAGCAACCCCTTACTTACGTCATTTATGGGCAATCCCTTACACACGTCATTCATGGGCAACTCCCATATTGACGTCATTCATGAGCAACCCCTTACTGACGTCATTTATGGGCAATCCCTTACACACGTCATTCATGGGAAATTTTCCAACTGACGTCATTAATGAGCAAACACTTACAGAAAAGTATTGATGGCAGCATTAGATGAACTTTATACCATGTACGCATCAAGTACACATTAATACAGACAAATCACGCACCACGCTACATTTCAACAAGGTCCGATTAGATGGCACCCACTCGCCTCGCAACTTGAGTCAACACGGTATCCGTCTTCAACCACATGGCATCCCTAAAAAGTATTTCGATTTTAGGAAAGATTTCCAGCGTATATTCTCAAGCCCATAGAAAGCCTTCCTGTACTACTTGACATGAAAACATGCAGTAACAACACTTTCTATTTCATCAAGCTACAGCACTAAGTGCGATGTGTCAGTCCACCACTGGTTATGAAGCAGTGAAGTTATAGGAAAATTGATATAACGAGGAATCATAAACATTTACTTGATAAGAAACATTACAAACGCATTTACTAGACGTTCACAATCAAATTAGACGCATGAATGTTCGCTGGAGGTGCACAATCAAATTATAAAGTCGATAAATGTTTTTATTAGAATTGTGCAATCAAAGCGGAAAGTAAAAACAACGATCATATTTTAAAAAAACAACACATTTTAAGTTCATTTATGTTAACTTAATTCACACCACACGACATCCAGTGCATTCCAGACTTTAAAAAAAATCAAAACAAGTTATTCAAGTATTTTATAGATGTATTCAAACATACAAGGTCAATTTTTTTCTATATTTGACTGAATTATTTTCTCTTTGAACATGGGAACTTGCCTGACATATTTACCTGAATATAGGAACTTGCCTGACATATTTACCTGAATATAGGAACATATTTCTCCTGCAAACAGGTTCAAACTTATCTTGTCAAAGATCTGGATAAAACGTGTTTCATTGTACACAGAAATAGCCCCATTATTTTTATTTCTGAAATATTTATCTCATCCGATACCAACACATTCCAAATGTAGATCGGTTCAATAACACAACACTCCAAATGTTGATCGGTTCAATAACAGAACACTCCAAATTTAGATCAGTTCAATAACACAGCACTCCAAATGTTGACTGGTTCAATAACAGAGCTCATCAAATGTTGATGTCATCCTATAACAGCGGACTTCAAATGTTGAAATGATTACGTCATGTTTTTAATGTCATTATGGCGTAATATTTGATCCCAGTCAATTTTTGAACCATCATGTCCCAGTCAATTTTTGAAACACCATGTCCCAGTCAATTTTTGAAACACCATGTCCCAGTAAATTTTTGAACCGCCATGTCCCAGTCAATCTTTGAAACGCCTTGTCCCAGTCAATCTTTGAAACACGATGTCCCAGTCAATCTTTCAAACACCATGTCCCAGTCAATCCTTGAAACGTCATGTCACAGTCACTTTTTGAACCACCATGTCTCAGTCAATCTTTGAAACACCATGTCCCATTCAATTCTAGAAACACCTTATCCCAGTCAATTTATGAAACACCATGTCCCAGTCAATCTTTGAAACACCATGTCCCATTCAATTCTAGAAACACCTTATCCCAGTCAATTTATGAACCACCATGTCCCAGTCAATCTTTGAAACACCATTCCCCAGTCAATCTTTGAAACACACTGTCCAGTTAATCTTTGAAACACCATTCCCCAGTCAATCTTTGAAACACACTGTCCAGTTAATCTTTATAACACCATGTCCATCAAGCAATACAAGCCATGTAAGGCACGACTTGAAGCATTTAAAGATATAGTAGCTTCTGGCTATTCTCTTTCATCAGTTGGTAATATCTGCGGTCGACTATTTCTTGAGCAGTGGGTTGTGTTTCTTTCATCAATTGGTAATATCAGGGGTCGACAATGGATAAGTCTACCCACATATTTTGAAACGTATTTGAGAGTAATAATATCACTTAGCAGGGAATGCAGAGAATGGTGTCCCACAGCTGTGGAGAAAGAAGTGCAGGCCTTGGTCAGTGAGAATGCCAAAGAGGGGGATGTGATTAAATACACTGATGGATCTGTAATTAGGCATGTTCGCATTGCTTGGGCCTTCACAACTCAGTGCGCAGGTAAAACGATCAAGGAGGAAAGTGGTGCCTTTGCGGTCACTACGAGTAGTATGACCATGGAGACTATGGCGGTGACCAGGGCATTTGAGTGGGTATGCACACAGAAGGTAACGCAGGTTTGCATCTTGAGTGACTCTATGAGTATGATTAGGAAGGTACAAGTGGGTCTCGTTCGCGAACAGTGGATTGAGGTCTTGAGAAAGGCTTGGTTGAAAGTGGTTATATTTATTTCTGTGCCGGAACATGTCGGTGTTCGAGGTAATGAAAGAGCGGATCAATTGGCGTCATGCGCGATTGTGGCACTGGACGATGGGGCAATAGATGGAGCTGCAGTTTTGAACTCCTCAAGATATATAGCACGCGAGAGTGAGACTCGTGTGGATGATGATAGCTTTTCAATGTCCAGGATTAAAGATTAGGGATTGAAATGTGTTGCTGCTAAAAGTGAACTTTTTAGAGGGCACAGAAGAATGATGGTCAACCAGGATAGGACCGATACTTTCAGCAGAAGTGTAATGGCGGATACACTCAAGGAGAGATCGGAGCAAATATGGACGTGTCCATTTTGCAGTGATGATGATCCGACGACTAACTAACTAACTAACTAACTAACCAGTGGTCGACTATTTCTTGAACAGTGTGTTCTATTCCTTTCATCAATTGGTAATATCAGTGGTCGACTATGGATTGTGAATCATGATCGTGATGTGATGGCCTGGAGTTTGTACTGAATAAGGGGATGTACTACAGATACATCTATTGTGAAAATAAGAATATATTTGCGCTATTGTCACTATGTTCCCTTCACACTGTAATACAAACAACAGCATACAAGCATTTCATCAGTAGCCACAGATACCCATTGGACACCAACAGTGATGGAATGGGCTACCATAATTAAGCGCAGGATGTCATGAATTGCGCAATCTGAACAGAAATTGATGACGGTAACCCGTCTCTAGCATGTCAAGAGATAAACAGTAGCTCGTTTGTGATAAAACCACGATAATCTACCACACGTTCAACAGATACATAGTGTAGTGTTAATATTTTGCAGAAAAATCAATATGATTTGATGAAAGTTTCAGGTAAGATGTTTAAGATGTGCGAAGTTTGGTGGATATAGGAAAGTTTCGTGAAAGAGATTGGATAAAACCTCTGAAAAGATGATGTGAATTGACTGTCAACAAAGTAGAGATAATTAGGACAAGAGTAGGTCCAGCACAAAAGTTTAATGATCAGCTTGCTTATTAGCACCAGGTTACAATGCGCCAGGTTCGAAACCGAGTCGGGACACAAAGTTTGTCTCCCCCCCCCCCCCACGTCCCCCGTATTTGATTATTTCCCTTGCCTATGTTCATCATACACCGGAAACTTATTTTACAAATTTAAAAATTACTTTATTTAGAGTTAGGGTTAGTTATGTAACTCATAACTGTCATAAACCTTTCCGAACCCCAACCCTAAATAAATTAACATTTCAATGTATAAATAGGTTTACTGTTTCTGATGACCAAAGGCAAGGGAAATAATCATTCTGTCATTGTTTCCAAGAAATTAATAACAGAGAACACAATTCAATTATCGTTAACGGTTACCTACATCATCCGACTTCAGTACAAACATTCAACGCCTACACTCCTGAATAGCTGACATTAGTATTCCACATTTTCGACACAACGGTATATACTATACACACATACTACACACACATACTACACACACACATACTACACACACACACACTACACACACACACACTACACACACACATACTACACACACACACATACTACACACACACATACTACACACACACATACTACACACACACATACTACACACACACATACTACACACACACATACTACACACACATACTACACACACATACTACACACACATACTACACACACATACTACACACACATACTACACACACATACTGCACACACATACTACACACACATACTATACACACATACTATACACACATACTATACACACATACTATACACACATACTATACACACATACTATACACACATACTATACACACATACTATACACACATACTATACACACATACTATAGTTTCTCTCAAACTAGTGCGCTAACGCAGTGGTTCTCACACAGTTTTGGCCCGTCGTCCGGTTCCCTAAAAAAAGATTTTTGACTTTCGTTGTAGAGTTACCGAACTTGCCGTTTGTCGTCTTTTAGCGTTCATTCTCAAACTCCCATCTGATCTCTCTTGTAGCACGATGTTCTCAAAGATTTCCATGAGGACTTTGGCCACAGAACGGAAATACAGTTTGTAGCAGTTTTATTTGCGCCAATGACCCGACACATCCAACTCTGGCCATGGTAACGAATGCATCCAGTAGTTTTACCACTTCCGCTGATTAGTTGCCGTCTGTAACCATATCTCTAGTAGGTAAACCTGACGTACGACAAAACTGGTTTTCGTATTTACGCGCTAGTTACCACAATGAAAGCTGACTATGGTCAAACATGTTTGACATTTCCGTTGGTTTCTGTGTCGGTTTATCGTTCAAGTAGTTACATATCTGTGGCTCCCCTTGACTAGTCAGTGCATCCTCCATCAATTTCAAAATTTTCTCCCTGCCCCTTCAAATCTTCAATCCATCTAGGGGGAGGGGACATACGACTAGCTTTGAGAAGCATTGTGCTACATACAAAGGAGAAAATGTGACTTGAAAAGTGAACAGACGACAAGACGAAGAAGCATCTCCTTGTGTGTGGTATATGCTGCCAGAACAAATCTTAGCATACCTTAACAATGTGAATAGAATAATTGTTCATACCTGGCACACGCTTCCCGGCCGTATGCTATAAGTCAGTTATCTACGCCACTGAATTGTCATCGCAGTCACTCTTGGCCACGGATTTTAAGAGGTTTAGCACAAACTCGATTTGTAGAAACACATTTCAGGAAAAAGCTGTTAGTTGTGAAGCCATAAATCTGTCATATGTTTGTACGGTAGTTACACATTCTATGTGTAATTGTGGCACTCATTTGTTTAATGTCTACCTCATCTTGTACATACCTTCTGCCACTGCTTTTATTTTCTTGGATTGTGTTCCAGAATTGTCTTGTTTCTGTTGTAGTATTTTCGCTCCAGTTTCACATCAAGTGCCTACCAATATATGCTACATTTGATTATTTCCCTTAATATATGCTACATTTGATTATTTCCCTTAATATATGCTACATTTGATTATTTCCCTTAATATATGTATATCACTTTATGTTTATCAATGACTGATTGTGAAACATTAATTGATTGAGGGCTATAGTTAACTATTCAGATGCCAATTTAATCATAAATTCAAACTTCCGCTAGAATTTTCTTGTAGCAGGACATAGATTTTGCTAGATTCCCCTCAGAATATATATGAGAGAATTAAGGTTTGTCCTGTCACTGTATTATTTGTGATATTGGCAAAATATATCCGATTTCGGCGATGCTATGTAAATACGTTCAGTGATTTGCCATTTCCAATGAACACTTGACGCCCAACAGCAATATGACTAGTAACTTTTTGGTCACCAATTCGAAATGTGGTCACTGTTATCTTTGCTTGACCATTTCTGTCGTTATGGTAGTTGCTACCTAGATGAAAACAGACACCCCATGATAAATGCTTGTACCTGGCAGGAAATGCAGGGTGTCAGGACGCAACTTGGCAGAAAAAAATAGTAGAGTGACAGGACGCAACTTAACTATTAGATACAAACATAGCACGCATTCGTACAGGTTGTTTCCCGTTTACTATAGGTGCCTCTGAAATCTTTGACATTGTTAACCTGGAAAAACAAGAGAGACATGAATGAATCGGTCAACTGGCTCCGAATGAGTAACCCTGTTCTGTACATTCAAGTGTCTAAAGCTTACCATCGTGACTGCTAACTGCTTGTTCAGAGTAAGAATCTGCTTTCTGGGAAATATGACCGAATAATTCGAGTTTCAATCGTTCATACAGCAGTACGTTCATATGAAAACTCTTACACATAATGCTACAGGGAACAATCTCTACAACAGATCGTCTTGTACAATAGAGAACAATCTCTACAACAGATCGTCTTGTACAATGCCAATATGATGGCATGTGTATCCTCTTAATAGAAATGCAGTGGCACTGAATCAGAAACGAGTTGAAAAACATGATCTATTTCGTTCGTTAGAACAGCGGGGTAACGAAGATACACCAGGGAGAATGAGAAAGTGTGGAAGTTCAAAATCAAAAGCCATAAATCCAGATAAGGCTGCCATATTTCAGATGGAGTCTGTGCATCATTGTTTCTCAATATTGGAAGAATGTACACCACTGATGTTCTATACATGACCAGATAATTGTCCTGCACTTCTCGCCACTGATGCTCTACACATGACTAGACAATTGTCCTGTACTTCTCGCCACTGATGTTCCACTCAAGATCAAACATTTTATTGTCTACTACAACCATGTAAATACAGGAGTGAAGCACGGATGTGTCATGTCACCGATGTTATTTAGTATTGCAATGGATTGGGTCATGCGAAATTGCACAGCCGATAAATATCGTGATATCGAGTGGCTCGGAAATAAAAGTCTGAAAAATCTCGACTTTGTAGACGACCTAGCGTTACTTAACTCAACTCACAAAGATGCCCAAGAAAAAACAAACAGCCTGCAATTCATCTCTGCACAATTTGGGCTTGAAATCAACACATCCAAAGCAAAAATATTTGACCTTACCAACAAACCAACGGACATCACACTAAACGACAACACTCTTGAACAAGTCACCAACTTCACATACCTTGGCAGTAAGCTATCAACAATAGGAATATTCATCAACAGAAATATCACACAGTATTGTACTGGCTGCTAACTCATTCAATAAACTATCAAATATCTTGCATTCAAAAACATTAAAAAATAACACAAAAAGTCAAAATCTTAAACGCTTGCATAATTCCAACATTACATATGTATGCGAAAGTTGGAAAGCAACATCAAACTTAGAAAATTATACATCTTTGAAAATAAATGTCTTAGAAGGCTACTGAACATACGTTGGTCAGACTTCAAAGCAAACACAGTTGTCAGACAAGAAACAAAACAAGAGTATGTATCCACCTATATTAGAAAGGGGTCGTTGGAATTACATCGGACACGGGCTACGAATTTTTGTTTGTTGTTCGTCCATCACAAGTGATGATGACCATTTGTTACATCCACTTTTGAAAATTCAATTTTAGTTATGTCCTTGGTTATGAGTTCGTAGATGGCTAATGAGCCCTATTCGAGCTGTAAATGTCCTTGGACAGTTCGGACATGGCATGACGACTGTAGACGGATCTTGGTCTATCCGTAACTTTCTAGCTGCTCTCCGCTGTTGAGCTGCTGCATTTCTCTTCTTTTTACAAGATGATGTGCTCTTATTGATTTTAGAACCCCATGTAGATCTATTTTGTGCAAGTTCATCCGATGTATTGTGGTCTATTTCAAAGGCTTTCAGTGAGTTCTTTAACGAGTCCTTGTAGCGCTTCCTATCGTAGTGGTATTGGGCTACGAATGGATACTGAAAGACTCCCCTGTCAAGTTTTGATGTGGTCACCAAAGGGCAAGAGAAAACGAGGAAGACCAAAAGAAACTTTACGTAGAAACTACTACAAGAGAACGTTTTACCATCGGTATCAGAAACAATGAAGACCTAAAGCAAATTGCAATGAAACGAGAGACATGAAAATCTATGACATCCACCATATGTGCCGTCTTTGGCCCTAAAGGAATAACTAACTAACTAACAACCATGTACAATAAATTGGGGAGGGAGTAGATGGGTACAATCCCTACCCCCCTCACCCCCATCTCCGAAAAATATAAACAATACATCGTATAATGCAAATAAACAAAAGTGACATCTCCTCAATCTCCCCTCTTTACTCTAAAACATCATCATGGAAACAAACTCCGAAGTACAAATATTTAATTAAACCCCACCCCTTCTTTTGTTTCTTCAGCTTAAGTCATGTGAACTGACCTGTCTGTAACCAACATTTGGAACACACTAAGTCATAAAACAAGAATACGTAACGAACATCATCTGAAAACGCCGCTGGACATACATCGGCCACGTACTTAGAATGAAAGAAAACATAATCCCACGACAGTCCTTCATGTGAACACCAGACGGGAAAAGAAAACAGGAAAGACCTAAAAACAATGCTCAGAAGAACATTTATGAATGAACTAAAATCAACAGGTATAAATGCACAAAACCTGCAATCCTTGGCAACTGACTGACAGGCATGGAGAACTATGACAACCGCCTTATGTGCCAAACGTGGCAACTGAACGACAGGTATGGAGAACTATGACAACCGCCCTATGTGCCAAACGTGGCAACTGAACGACAGGTATGGAGAACTATGACAACCGCCCTATGTGCCAAACGTGGCAACTGACCGATAGGCATGGATAACTATGGCAACCGCCCTATGTGCCAAACGTGGCAACTGACCGACAGGCATGGATAACTATGACAACCGCCCTATGTGCCAAACTTGGAAAAGAGAAATTGACTGACTGATCTAAGTCGTACCGTACAGTTAACACTGTGCGCTGTGTTACTCGTACCGTACACTTGACATCGACTAAATGCTCTTAGTTAGTTACTCCTCTAGGGTCAAAGACGCCACATAGGGCAGTCATAGATTGTCATGTCTCGCGTTTCATTGCAATTTGTTTTAGATCTTCATAGTTTCTGATACCGATGGTAAAACGTTTTCTTGTAATAGTTCTACGTAAAGTTTCTCTTGGTCTTCCTCGTTTTCTCTTGCCCTTTGGTGACCACATCAAAGCTTGACAGGGAAGTCTTTCAGTATCCATCCGTATCCGTAACTCGTGTCTAATATAGGTGGATGCATATTCTTGTTTTGATTCTTGTCTGACAACTGTGTTTGATTTGAAGTCTGACCAACGTATGTTCAGTAGCCTTCTAAGACATTTATTTTCAAATGTGTTTAGTCTTTGTTCTAGGTTTGATGTTGCTTTCCAACTTTCACATCCATATGTTAATGTAGGAATTATGCAGGAGTTGAAGATTTTGAGTTTTGTATTATTTCTTAGTGTTTTTGAATGCCAGATATTTGATAGTTTATTGAATGAGTTAGCAGCCAGTGCAGTGCGGTGTGATATTTCTGTTGACGAATCTCCTGTTGTTGATAGCTTACTGCCAAGATATGTGAAGTTGTTGACTTTTTCAATTTTTTCTTTGATTCCGGCATCTGAATTCCATATGTCCGTTGGATACGTTTGTTTGTTGTGATAATTTTTCCATTCCTCATCTTTTGATGTTTAGCGTGTATCTTGATAAAGACCTTTTGGTTGAAACGCTGAATATGATTTGTATATTGTAATATGTATGTTTTCTTGTGTGCATATTATTTCCCACTAGTTTTAGATATAGTCTGTCGTGTCTGATTGAAGCGATCATATTAACACGTGTAATACGTAAGTTCAATTGACTTTTTCAAGAGTGTTGTCGTTTAGTTTGATGTCCGTTGGTTTGTTGGTAAGGTCAGATTAAATAATTCACAAATAAACGAGCTACTCCCAGAGAGTCAGTGCGGTTTTCGTGCAGGTCGTGGTACAGTTGATATGATATTCACTGCACGACAAATTCAGGAAAAGTCACAAGAGCAACATTGTGAACTCTTAGCAACAGTTGTGGACTTAACTAAAGCATTCGATACCGTTAACATAGAAGGACTGTGGAAGGTGCTTACAAAGTTCGGATGCCCCCCCAAAACTTGTCACTGTGATACAATTTCATGACGGTATGATGGCTAGTGTTATCTGCGACGGAGGAGTATCTCCTGCATTCCCTGTCACAAATGGTGTAAAGCAGGGATGTGTGCTGGTCCCTACTCTTTTCAGCCTGTTATTTACGGCCATGTTAACGGAAACACACCATAGTAATGAAACAGCTGGCATAATGATCAATTACAGAACGGATGGTGGTCTTTTCAATTTACGTCGTCTAAAAGCAAACAGGAAAACTAAATCTAGTACTGTTAGAGAATTACTTTATGCTGACGACTGTGCATTGTATGCTGACTCTGTCGTAAACATGCAGAACACCATAGACCGCTTCTCAAAGGCCTGCAACAACTTTGGTCTCACTATTAACACCAAAAAAACAGAAGTCATGCACCAAGCAACATCAAATAGCCAACATACTGCTACTTCCATCATCGTCAATCAGGAAAAACTGCAGGTAGTCGACAATTTTACTTACCTTGGAAGCACTCTCTCTCTCGCGATGTCAACATTGATGTGGAAATTAACAATAGACTGGCAAAAGCTAGTGCTGTATTTGGCAGATTACGCAACAATGTATGGGACAGAAGAGGTATAAGAACAACCACCAAACTACAAGTATACCATGCTGCTGTTATACCAACCTTACTATACGCCTGCGAAACGTGGACAGTGTATGCTAGACATGCAAGAAAGTTAAATCATTTCCATCTTACCTACCTAAGTAAATTACTAAACATCCATTGGTGGGACAAAGTACCAGACTACGAGGTCTTGGAAAAATCAACCTCAATAAGCATCCACACAATACTTATGAAGGCGCAGGCACGCTGGGCAGGCAATCTTGTGCGTATGGAGAACTCGCGTATGCCAAAACAAATATATTATGGAGAACTCAAGGCAGGATTTCGAAAAGCTGGTGGACAGAAAAAGCGTTTCAAAGACACGCTCAAGTCATCATTGAAGCATCTTAACATTGACGTAGGCGCTTGGGAGAGCCTCGCTCAGGATAGAACATCATGGCGTTACAGGATTAGAACGGGAGTACTAGCGGCGGAAGAATTCAGACAAGAAACTGCAAGACTGAGGCGGACACGTAGAAAAGAAAAAACATCTCAACGTCACACAGATACCTTCTATTGTTGTCAATTCTGTAAAAGAACATTTTGTGCGCGCATTGGACTTGCTAGTCATTTAAAAACGCACTATTAACTTTATTATTTTATTATTTATTGATATTATTATTATGGTTGAGTTTTTGGTCATCGTCGATCACGACGGACGAACATTAAGGTCAGATATATTTGTATTGGATGTGTTGATTTCAAGCCCAAGTTGTGCAGAGAATAATTGAAGGCTGTTTGTTTTTTCCTCTGCATCTTCATGAGGTGGGCTAAGTAAGGCATATTGAAAGTCAACAACGTTTATAATCAGCTGTGATTGGTGTTCTACTGATTCTTCTATTATTGTCCTGAGTGTAAATATGTGGTCAACACATGGCATGTTTGGTTTAAAACCTGCCTGTTCTTCTCTTAATCTTTCGTCTATTGATGTTTTAATTCTTTCCATTACCATACTACAGAACACTTTTCCTGGTATTGATAGTAATGTGATGCCCCTCCAGTTGTTGCAATCGGTTAGGTCAACTTACGTCTTTAAAATACGAGTGGCATTGGAGAACTTCATATTTGTGTGATGTCAATGTTAACATTAGCGAATATATTAAATATCAATGTTGACATTTCCGAATATTTTAAATGCCAATGTTAACATTAGCGAATATATTAAATGCCAATGTTAAAATTAGCGAATATATTAAATGTCAATGTTAACATTAGCGAATATATTAAATGTCATTGTTAGCATTAGCGAATGTATTAAATGTCAATGTTGACATTTGCGAATATATGGAATGTCAATGTTAACATTAGCGAATATATTAAATGTCAATGTTGACAGCAGTTTACAATTTGAACAGTTGCGTACACATAATTTGTTCATGATATCTCTAATGGAAGTGTCAAAAGTCTATCACTAGTGCAACGCCCACATGACAACCGGTGCCTGAACTTGTAGTTTAGGTTGCAAATAATAGGAAAGTTGGGGATGGAGTGACATGCAGTCAACGGTGGGGAAAATTATTATCACTACATATTTTGACTCAATTTCTTACTTTTTACTTCTATAAATTTCTGACTATTTACTTCTATCAATTTCTGACTTTTTACTTCTATCAATTTCTGACTTTTTACTTCTATCAATTTCATACTTTTCACTTCTTTCAAATTCTCCCCATAGATGACGGATAGATACAAGTTAGTGAACATTACATCATTGTCATAATGTGGCAGCCTCCTAGGCAGAGGAAATGTTCGATGTGTCATCACTACAAATTGGTCAACAAGCTGATGGAGTAGAAAACTGTTACCTCGCTGTAAATGGTCAACAGATCTCATGGAAGAATGATGAACTTGTTCATCGAGACGTATATCCTGCAATCCTGGCATGATGCGATGATCCCGGAATACTGCCAACCTGGAATGTCTCGCTGCGGGGACTAAACAAGCTTCCATAAACTCCCTTTACCACAAGTACGCCTGTGAGGTAGAACACTTTATAAGTGTGCGTGTCGTATCGGTTGCTACACTGAGGTTGAACGATACTTTTGCCAGAAGGGCTATAGACTGCTAAGAGCTACCTGCTTACAGCTAAAGGGATTATTTCATGAACATCACCAGTTCACACATCAAATGGCAATGTTATAACTAGTTCACAAATCACATGAAGATATTATCACTAGCCAAATATCAAATGTCAATGTTATTACTAGTTCACACATCAAATGTCAATGCTATAACTAGTTCACACATCAAATGTCAATGTTATCAATAGTTCACACCTAAGAAGTCAATGTTATAACTAGTTCAAACATCAAATGTCAATGTTATCACTCGTTCACACATAAAATGTCAATGTTATCACTCGTTCACACATCAAATGTCAATATTATCACTCGTTCACACATCAAATGTCAATGTTATCACTCGTTCACACATCAAATGTCAATGTTATAATTCTTTCAAACATAAAATGTAAAAGTTACCACTAGTTCACACATCAAATGTCAATGTTATCAATAGTTCAAACATCAAATGTCAATGTTATCACTCATTCACACATCAAATGTCAATGTTGTCATTCGTTCAAACATCAAATGTCAATGTTATTAATAGTTCACACATCAAATGTCAATGTTATCAATAGTTCAAACATCAAATGTCAATGTTATCACTCATTCACACTTCAAATGTCAATGTTATAATTCGTTCAAACATAAAATGTCAAAGTTATCACTAGTTCACACACCAAATGTCAATGTTACCACTAGTTCACACAACAAATGCCAATGTTATCACTAGTTAACAAATCAAATGAAGATATTGTCACTAGTGAAATATCAAATGAAGATATTATCACTAGTCAAATATCAAATGTTAATGTAATCACTAGTACACACATCAAATGTCAATGTTATCACTCATTCACACATCAAATGTCAATGTCATCACTCATTCACACATCAAATGTCAATGTTATCACTCATTCACACATCAAATGTCAATGTCATCACTCATTCACACATCAAATGTCATTGTTTTCACTAGTTCACATATCAAATGTCAATGTTATCATTAGGTCACACATCAAATGTCAATTTTTTTTCACTAGTTCACATATGAAATGTCATTGTTATTACTAGTTCACATATCTAATGTCAATGTTATCACTAGTTCACTTATGAAATGTCAATGTTAACAGAAGTGCACATATAGAATGCAGGCGAAGTATTTGAGATGTTATAATTATTGATATGACTGTGCGCCTACTACAGTGTTTGCTGCGAATATTTCCGTTACAAATGCGCTGTCATGCACACGATCACTGACTGACTGTTAAGAGGTTTTTGTGTAATCAAAGTCACAACTTAGAAAGGAATCGAATTCTAATTACCGGCCTTACAGTGTTGCCATGCGGATGAAAATAAATGCTAACGATGACAGGAACGAATTCTTGCATCTTATCCAAGTATAATCCTTTAACTTTCATATCAGGATAACATGTTATTGTGGATTATACCGTGCGGAGATACAGAGAAGGCAGAAGATTTAGAGATTAGAGGGAAGAGGATTTAGGAGAATAGACAACACGCGGGGAAGGGGAGGGTAACTTAATTAGAGAGAGAGAGAGAGAGAGAGACAGAGAAACGTATTTAACATAGGGAGAACTATAAGGTTTAGAGATTACGGAGATATATAACGTTCAGACATAACCCGTTGGGAGAAATGTACTCAGTCAGTCAGTTTCTCTTTTGCCAAGTTAGGCACATAGGGTGCATGTCAAATTTCTCTATGTCTGTCGGTCAGTTGCTAGGAATTGCAGGTCAGACATATACTACTCAAGAGATATAACATGTGGGAGAGATATAACAGCATGTGGGGGAGATATAACAACATGTGGGGGAGAAATAAGAACATGTGGGAGAGATATAAGAACATGTGGGAGAGATATAACATGTGGGAGAGATATAACAACATGTGGGAGATATATAACAACATGTGGGATAGATATAACAACATGTGGGAGAGATATAACAACATGTGGGAGAGATATAATAACATGTGGGAGAGATATAACGACATATGGGAGAGATATAACGACATGTGGGAGAGATATAACGACATGTGGGAGAGATATAAAAACATGTGGGAGAGATATAACAACATGTTGGAGAGATATAACAACATGTGGGAGATTAAACATGTGGGAGAGATATAACATGTGGGATAAATATATCAACGTGGGAGAGATATAATAACATGTGAGAGAGATATAACAACATGTGGGAGAGATATAACAACATGTGAGAGATTAAACATGTGGGAGAGATATAACATGTGGAATAAATATAGCAACATGTGGGAGAGATATAACAACATGTGGGAGAGATATAACATGTGGGATAAATATAGCAACATGTGGGAGAAATATAACAACATGTGGGATATATATAACAACATGTGGGAAAGATATAACAACAAGGGGGTGAAGATGCAACATGTGGGAGAGATATAAAACATGTGGAAAAGATACAATATGTGGGAGAGATATAAAAACATGTGGGAGAGATATAACAACATGTGGGAGAGATATAACAACATGCGAAAGAGATATAACAACATGTGGGAGAGATATAACAACATGTGGGAGAGATATAACATTAGGAAAGATATAACATGTGCTATAGACATAACATTGGAAGAAATATACCGTTCAAAGTTATAACATGGGGGAGCGAAATAACTTTTGGGAGACATATAACATTGGGAGAAATATTCTACGTGGGAGAGATACAATTTACTGATGTAACATGTGTAAGAAATATAACATTCAGCGATATAACATGTTGGGAGGTATAATACTTAGTAGAGATATAACATCTAGGAGAAATATAATACTCAGAGATATAACATCTAGGAGAATATAATACTCAGAGATATAACATCTAGGAGAAATATAATACTCAGAGATATAACATCTAGGAGAATATAATACTCAGAGATATAACATCTAGGAGAATATAATACTCAGAGATATAACATCTAGGAGAATATAATACTTAGAGATATAACATGTATGAGAGATATAATACTTATAGATATAACATCTAGGAGAATATAATACTTATAGATATAACATGTATGAGAGATATAATACTTATAGATATAATATGTTGAATTAGACTTCATTGTGAACAAATAGACTACAAGACCCATGCTAGGATACAAACCAATACAAGAACGGTATCATACGAATACAACTGAAAAGAAAAACACGAAACATAACAATAATTCAAGTTTATGCTCCAACATCTGCAGCTGAAGTACAAGAGCCAGAAGTTTTCATAGAATGTCATGAACAGAAAAATGAATTAAAGTAGATGTCCGCACAGATCTGAACATTGAAGAACTAACGCAGATGTCCACAAAGATCTGAACATTGAAGAACTAACGCAGATGTCCGCACAAATCTGAACATTGAAGAACTAACGCAGATGTCCACAAAGATCTGAACATTGAAGAACTAACGCAGATGTCCGCACAGATCTGAAAATTGAAGAACTAACGCAGATGTCCGAACAGATCTGAACAGTGAAGAACTAACGCAGATGTCCACAAAGATCTGAACATTGAAGAACTAACGCAGATGTCCGCACAGATCTGAACATTGAAGAACTAACGCAGATGTCCGAACAGATCTGAACATTGAAGAACTAACGCAGATGTCCACAAAGATCTGAACATTGAAGAACTAACGCAGATGTCCACACAGATCTGAACATTGAAGAACTAACGCAGATGTCCACACAGATCTGAACATTGAAGAACTAACGCAGATGTCCACACAGATCTGAACATTGAAGAACTAACGCAGATGTCCGCACAGATCTGAACATTGAAGAACTAACGCAGATGTCCGCACAGATCTGAACATTGAAGGAGACTGGCTCCTCAAAACTATCAACTAACGCAAACTGACATTTTTCCGACATATAAAAAGACATTGTGGATTGGAGAAATTAATCATGGAGAGGAAGTTCTAGGGAAGAGAACAAAAGGCAGACCAAGATTGTGCAGATTACGATGGACATATTATAGTGAAGACCTTCTGACCATCGCACTAGGAGTATATTGGTAGCTCGAACATAACTGTGAGGCTTACAGAGTGGCAGTGTCACATCATATATAGAGAGATAAGATGTGGGAGAGATATAACTTTCAGAGATATATCATGTGGGAGAGATATAACTTTCAGAGATATATCATGTGGGAGAGATATCATGTGGGAGAGATATATCATGTGGGAGAGATATCATGTGGGAGAGATATATCATGTGGGAGAGATATAACATTATAGAAAGAGAGAAAGCACGGAAGAGAATCATGATAATGATGATAGAACGCTGAAGAAGCAGGCACGAGCTGGACACTCGTGTTCCCTACGCCAGCAGGTCGTGTTATATTTTCAGCCAAAATTAGTAGTTCTCTGAGATGTTTACGGTGAAGGTTTCCAAAAGTTATTCAAAACCTCATGTCACTATTTGACGTAAAGTGCTGTTGAAATGCAATGTTATGTGCTGAACAGGCTGATACTCCGGAAGGAACATTGTCATAACTCTCTTACAACTCCACCCATGCTGCATTTTTTAGCGTGTTCTCACACTCTTACTGGTTCTCACACCCCCACCGGTTCTCACACTCACACTGGTTCTCACACTCCCACTGGTTCTCACACTCTTACTGGTTCTCACACCCCTACCGGTTCTCACTCTCACACCGGTTCTCACACTCCCACTGGTTCTCACACTCTTACTGGTTCTCACATTCACACTGGTTCTCACACTCCCACTGGTTCTCACACTCACACTGGTTCTCACAATCCCACTGGTTCTCACACTCTTACTGGTTCTCACATTCACACTGGTTCTCACACTCTTACTGGTTCTCACACTGGTTCTCACACGCACACTAGTTCTTACACTCTTACTGGTTATCACACTAGTTCTCACACTCTCACTGGTTCTCACATTCACACTGGTTCTCACACACTTACTGGTTCTAACACTGGTTCTCACACGCACACTAGTTCTTACAATCTTACTGGTTCTCACACTCACACTGGTTCTCACACTCACACTGGTTCTCACACTCACACTGGTTCTCACATTCACACTGGTTCTCACACTCACACTGGTTGTCAAATTCACACTGGTTCTCACACTCTTACTGGTTCTCACACTGGTTCTCACACGCACACTAGTTCTTACACTCTTACTGGTTCTCACACTGGTTCTCACACTCTCACTGGTTTTCACACTCTCACTGGTTCTCACACTGGTTCTCACACGCACACTAGTTCTTACACTCTCACTGGTTCTCACACTCACACTGGTTCTCACACTCTCACTGGTTCTCACACCCACCTGCTCTCACACTCTTACTGGTTCTCACTCGCACACTGGTTCTCACACTCACACTGGTTCTCACACTCACACTGGTTCTACACTGGTTCTCACACTCACACTGGTTCTCACACTCACACTTGTTCACACACTCACATTTGTTCACACACTCACACTGGTTCACACACTCACACTGGTTCACACACTCACACTGGTTCACACACTCACACTGGTTCACACACCCCACCGGCTCTCACACTCTTACTGGTTCTCACTCGCACACTGGTTCTCACACGCACACTGGTTCTCACACGCACACTGGTTCTCACACGCACACTGGTTCTCACACACACACTGGTTCTGACACACACACTGGTTCTCACACTCTTACTGGTTCTCACACGCACACTGGTTCTCACACTCTTACTGGTTCTCACACGCACACTGGTTCTCACACGCACACTGGTTCTCACACGCACACTGGTTCTCACACTCTTACTGGTTCTCACACTCTTACTGGTTCTCACACTCTTACTGGTTCTCACACTCTTACTGGTTCTCACACTCTTACTGGTTCTCACACTCTTACTGGTTCTCACACTGGTTCTCACACGCACACTAGTTCTTACACTCTTACTGGTTATCACACTAGTTCTCACACTCTCACTGGTTCTCACATTCACACTGGTTCTCACACACTTACTGGTTCTAACACTGGTTCTCACACGCACACTAGTTCTTACAATCTTACTGGTTCTCACACTCACACTGGTTCTCACACTCACACTGGTTCTCACACTCACACTGGTTCTCACATTCACACTGGTTCTCACACTCACACTGGTTCTCAAATTCACACTGGTTCTCACACTCTTACTGGTTCTCACACTGGTTCTCACACGCACACTAGTTCTTACACTCTCACTTGTTCTCACACTGGTTATCACACTCTCACTGGTTCTCACACTCTCATTGGTTCTCACACTGGTTCTCACACGCACACTAGTTCTTACACTCTCACTGGTTCTCACACTCACACTGGTTCTCACACTCTCACTGGTTCTCACACCCACCTGCTCTCACACTCTTACTGGTTCTCACTCGCACACTGGTTCTCACACTCACACTGGTTCTCACACTCACACTGGTTCTACACTGGTTCTCACACTCACACTGGTTCTCACACTCACACTTGTTCACACACTCACACTTGTTCACACACTCACACTGGTTCACACACTCACACTGGTTCACACACTCACACTGGTTCACACACTCACACTGGTTCACACACCCCACCGGCTCTCACACTCTTACTGGTTCTCACACGCACACTGGTTCTCACACGCACACTGGTTCTCACACGCACACTGGTTCTCACACACACACTGGTTCTCACACACACACTGGTTCTCACACACACACTGGTTCTCACACTCTTACTGGTTCTCACACGCACACTGGTTCTCACACTCTTACTGGTTCTCACACGCACACTCGTTCTCACACGCACACTGGTTCTCACACGCACACTGGTTCTCACACTCTTACTGGTTCTCACACTCTTACTGGTTCTCACACTCTTACTGGTTCTCACACTCTTACTGGTTCTCACACTCTTACTGGTTCTCACACTCACACTGGTTCTCACACTCACACTGAATCTAACATTCTCACTGGGTCTCCCACTCTCACTGGGTCTCACACTCTTACTGGTTCTCACACTCACACTGGTTCTCACACTCACACTGAATCTAACATTCTCACTGGGTCTCCCACTCTTACTGGGTCTCACACTTACACTGATTCTAACACTCTCACTGGGTCTCACACTTCCAGTGATTTTCTCTTGAAACAAGACAATAATCCTACAACATTTCCAGCAAGATGTGCTACAGAAAACACAACATTGCTTGGTTTACCGTTTTATTCACACCAATGACCCACAATACCCGACGCTCTCGTTCACATATTGCTAATAACGTGTTTCCCACCTTATGTCAGCCCATATCATTGGTCATCATCATGTTTCATAACATCGGGGTGGGGGTTCATGGGAGTAGACAGATAAAATATGTCGTTTCTGCTTATTCTCGTGTTATCACATTTATGACACGTGCTAGAGCTAATATTCGTCGCTCCCTGTCGCACCCGTGTAACACCATGGATTATACAAATATATTCATATGAAACAGAGAGAGGATCTAATACTAATCAAGAAATATATTTAGACACAGGGAAAGTAGGAAAGATGAAACAAACGAAACAGAAATAATGTTCAGTATTACAAACTTTGACAGAAATAATGTTCAGTTTTTACAAACTTTGACATAAGCACTACTCGCTTCTCATTCTCCATCGAAAACAGAGAACTAGATCGAGTTACTAGTTTCAAGTACTTTAACTCTCTTGTAAGCAGCCACTGGGATTTATATGCCATTGCATCAAATCTATTGATACACATTAAAAAACATATGGTTGGTTTGAAAAACACAATTAAATTTCATTAGAACCAGCACGTTCCCAGGTGCAATATATGAATGTGAATCTTCGACAACCGCCAATAAGGTAAGAAATAAAATTATAGAATTTTCAACAAAATATTACAGAACAATCTTCAGTGTCCCATAGACCAAAAAATGACATTTTGGGAGAATTGGAAGTTAAATAAAACTTGTTAAACTTCAAGGTGTGCCCTAGAAAACTACAATGTTTTGGCAAAATTAAACGACAAGACAGATTAGAAAAAGCTATAATAGAGGGGATGATTCAAATGAAAAAAACGTGAGTCCATGTAGAAGATTCATGCAAGATCACGTGTATCAGGTTATCAAAGATCACATGAACATGCAACTGATAGAAGCAGAAGGATTAGCTCAAGATCTGTACAAGTGTTGGATAGATGTGATAACAGCTACACTATGTCCAGGATATGCCACATGATGATGATTACAGAAACGCAAAATTAAGATAAACAGGAAAAAATAACATGATGGATGATTGCCAATTGATTCACAAAAAAAGTGTAAAATATCGAAGATTCGACATTGTAAGTTCATGTTTGAATACATAACTGGCTCGTGTGTGGCCGTTCTGCATGTTTTATTAAGTTAATGTCTTACACACATGTCTACACTTTCAGGTAGGAAATGACATCCTGGTCGAGTGTTTTAATATCAATAAATGTTTAGAAATGTCCAGAATATTTATCTTAGAACATCAATCTCAAACCTACAGTCTACACATATTTGTCAATTAGTGCCAGCATTTGATCACATATTCATATTCATGTGTGAAACTGGTACATTTTATACACAAGTTTCCATCTGCATATAAAAACTGTATGAAAACAGAGCAGGGACGTAGATAGTTTTACAATAAGGAGGGAATTGTACGTATAGAAAATGTTTATAGTCTGCTTTCGTGAGAAATGTCATCTAGCTGATGTGATATGATGTGTGATGTGATATGATGTGTGATGTGATATGATGTGTGATGTGATATGATATTTTTTGGTAATAAAACATACGATAGGGATTTACCCATGTTATTGCTACATCCATGTTACTACAAGTCATGCAGTCATTGTCTACTGTAGTAGAGGTGTATGAATCACACCCCCTCCCCACCTACGTGAACTACGGATTAGAAATAGAGTACTACATCGTTGAATCTCATATTTTATCACATAATTTCACATTTTTATGAAGTCATTTTGGAACACATCTGTATTACATTCTTACCTTTAGTCATTTCTTCTTCTGAGACATTCTTATATTTAGTCATTTCTTCCTCTGAGACATTCTTACATTTAGTCATTACTTGCTCTGAGACATTCTTATATTTAGTTATTACTTGCTCTGAGACATTCTTTGAGACATTCTGAGACATTTTGTGTTAAGATAAGGACAAACACACAAACTGATCTTGACAAAGGCCTATGTATCGAAACGTTGATTTGTGTTTTCGTCCAATATACAAAATTAATATTTAACCATTTTTTGTGGTGATTATTTAAAAAAATTTCATTTATCACGTGATAAGATATTTTACTGCATGTTTCCTGTGATTATAAAATCTGTGTAACGAAGACAGTCTCGTATTGTGATTGTATTAACCGAGGTTAATTCCCCATTATTAATTATCTAACAGTTTCAATAAACAGATTCAACAGTAAACAGGGTCGGCCACCCAGGGTGCAAGAATCATAAGCAATATTCAGACTCCACAACCGAAATGAAATTAGCTGTGGCAAATAGGAGAAGCTCTTGCGGAGGGCACCAAAATTCTAAGTTTCTGGGCAGTCAATAAATGAAGTATAATCAGTAGAATAATACAACATGCTGGGGTCTACTGTAGCAATGATAAAAAAAGTGCTAAGAAAACCAAGTCATATGATTCTCTGCGTTAACTGAAACATGTGGATTACCATCACGTGGGAAGGTATCATATTTTCGTACCACACGACAGATAATGAGATATATCGATTTCATCTGCATGTTATTTACAGAACAAGTAGTATCATTGTTAACAATTTGTGCTAGCGTGTTATCAACAAAGTATTAACTATCATGTTGTCAGGAAAGAGAGAATGAGTTTGATATGGATGCAACCGAGGAGAAGATAGTTGTCTTCCGATCTCAATAACAGCAGATCTAGACGTCGGGACACGCTTACATGTCTGTTAAGTAATCGGGACACGCTTACATGTCTATTAAGTAATCGGGACACGCTTACATGTCTGTTAAGTAATCGGGACACGCTTCCATGCCTGTTAAGGAATCGGGACATGCTTACATGTCTGTTAAGGAATCGGGACACGCTTACATGTTTGTTAAGAAATCGGGACACGCTTACATGTCTGTTAAGGAATCGGGACACGCTTACATGTCTGTTAAGTAATCGGATTCCATCTGTAAGTTAAGGTTCTGTTACAGTATAGTTAAGTTGACTTCATTTATATCTAATTTGGGAAGGGGTTGGGGTGTGGAATGAAACTATAGCATAAGATAATTAAAACTTCTCGAGAATGAGACAGCTAGAGAGAGAGAGAGAGAGAGAATGAGACAGCTAGAGAGAGAGAGAGAGAGAATGAGACAGCTAGAGAGAGAGAGAATGAGACAGCTAGTGAGAGAGAGAGAGAAAATGAGACAGCTAGAGAGAGAGAGAGAGAAAGAATGAGACAGCTAGAGAGAGAGAGAGAGAGAATGATATTGTATTATAAGATTTCTTCTTACGTTTATATTTATTTGCCGTCGATCGTGTTTTATGAATTTATAAGATTGTATTGTGTGAGGCGATAAGATTGTATTGTGTGAGGTGATAAGATTGTATTGTGTGAGGTGATAAGATTGTATTGTGTGAGGTGATAAGATTGTATTGTGTGAGGTGATAAGATTGTATTGTGAGAGGTGATAAGATTGTATTGAATGAGGTTATAAGATTGTATTGAATGAGGTGATAAGATTGTATTGAATGAGGTGATAAGATTGTATTGAATGAGGTGATAAGATTGTATTGAATGAGGTGTTAAGATTGTATTGAATGAGGTCATAAGATTGTATTGAATGAGGTGATAAGATTGTATTGAATGAGGTGATAACATTGTATTGAATGAGGTGAAAAGATTGTATTGAATGAGGTGATAAGATTGTATTGAATGAGGTGATAAGATTGTATTGAATGAGGTGATAAAATTGTATTGAATGAGGTGATAACATTGTATTGAATAAGGTGAAAAGATTGTATTGAATGAGGTGATAAGATTGTATTGTGTGAGGTGATAAGATTGTATTGTGTGAGGTGATAATATTGTATTGTGTGAGGTGATAAGATTGTATTGAATGAGGTGATAAGATTGTATTGAATGACGTGATAAGATTGTATTGTGTGAGGTGATAAGATTGTATTGTGAGAGGTGATAAGATTGTATTGAATGAGGTTATAAGATTGTATTGAATGAGGTGATAAGATTGTATTGAATGAGGTGATAAGATTGTATTGTGTGAGGTGATAAGATTGTATTGAATGAGGTGATAAGATTGTATTGAATGAGGTGATAAGATTGTATTGAATGAGGTGATAAGATTGTATTGAATGAGGTGATAAGATTGTATTGAATGAGGTGATAAGATTGTATTGAATGAGGTGATAAGATTGTATTGAATGAGGTGATAAGATTTAATTGTGTGAGGTTAGAAGATTGTATTGTGTGAGGTGATAAGATTGTATTGTGTGAGGTGATACGATTGTATTGAATAAGGTGATAAGATTGTATTGAATGAGGTGATAAGATTGTATTGAATGAGGTGATAAGATTGTATTGAATGAGGTGATAAGATTGTATTGAATGAGGTGATAAGATTGTATTGAATGAGGTGATAAGATTGTATTGAATGAGGTGATAAGATTGTATTGAATGAGGTGATAAGATTGTATTGAATGAGGTGATAAGATTGTATTGAATGAGGTGATAAGATTGTATTGAATGAGGTGATAACATTGTATTGAATGAGGTGAAAAGAGTGGATTGATTGAGGTGAAAAGATTGGATTGGGTGCAATGATAAGATTGTATTGAATGAGGTGATAAGATTGTATTGAATGAGGTGATACGATTGTATTGAATGAGGTGAAAAGATTGGATTGGGTGCAACGATAAGAGTGTAATAGAATTACAGTACATTACAGAGACAAATTACTACGTCAATGAGAAAATTAAACAAATCGAACAAAGAGAAATAACTTAGAGAAAAAGAATTGACGATAGCAAGGAAATAGTAACATGTCCAATAGTAAGGAAATAGTAACATGTCCAATAGTAAGGAAATAGTAACATGTCCAATAGTAAGGAAATAGTAACATGTCCAATAGTAAGGAAATAGTAACATGTCCAATAGTAAGGAAATAGTAACATGTCCAATAGTAAGGAAATAGTAACATGTCCAATAGTAAGGAAATAGTAACATGTCCAATAGTTGCTATATATAAGCCAGTAGTCAAAACGAGACAAGAATAGATAACATAAAAATTAGCGACAGAATACAAATCGAACTTTCTCTTCTCTTGTTTTCTGAGTGCATTGTTGAGCAAAATAACGTTGAGATGAAAACAGAATAACGGTTAGTTTAATGTGGACAATTTAGATTGGAGAATACTAGTTTAACCAGGGAAACTCGAACAATGTGAGCTGAAGTAAACATCTTTGGTGAAAACAAGCACACATTTATGAACAAACTTCGAAAAAGCGGGGGAAATGATTGCCCGAGCCCGGAAAATGTGCACAGACAAAGTGTACAAATGGAAAACAAAATAATATAATGAGTTTAAACTCAGTCTTTCAATCTAGAAGTAATACTTATAGGGTAAAGTCGCAATGACTAACTCAGAAATATATCATTCAGAATAAACATTGCCGGCGGATCTCCCGTTTAGCAGAGTGGAAATGATGTGAATTGTCAAGAGTGAAATGATCTGAATTGTCAAGAGTGGAAATGATGTGAATTGTCAAGAGTGGAAAGGATGTGAATTGTCAAGAGTGAAATGATCTGAATTGTCAAGAGTGGAAAGGATGTGAATTGTCAAGAGTGGAAATGATGTGAATTGTCAAGAGTGGAAAGGATGTGAATTGTCAAGAGTGAAATGATCTGAATTGTCAAGAGTGGAAAGGATGTGAATTGTCAAGAGTGGAAATGATGTGAATTGTCAAGAGTGGAAAGGATGTGAATTGTCAAGAGTGAAATGATCTGAATTGTCAAGAGTGGAAAGGATGTGAATTGTCAAGAGTGGAAAGGATGTGAATTGTCAAGAGGAGCTTGTGTTGTTAGAAATTCATTGATTTTATTATGTGAAGATAAGGGTACTACCATCTAGGGCCATTTGTTATATATTTTGTAGTTTAGTCACCCATGGATTTGTAATTGACGGTTGCATGAATGTAACAACTTTTAATATGCAACGTGTTTCACACAAACGAATTGGACGCTAACAAGATGGTGGGGTATTATACGTATGTAAGTTGGAATGTTTAAAATGCAGATAAATCAGTTTTATGGAATTCAGAGTCTTGATTCGGGGTAACCACGCCTTCGCAACAAATGATGTTATTTCATTAGAGGGAGTACAGTCTGAATTGATAGACGGACTTGTATTACTACTGAGCTAAGTAGAAGAGCATGGATTTAATTGATAATATTTTCTACGTGATGAACTTAGACCCTTTGAGAAACGCCGAGATTTGGGGTCGATTGATGTTCGAAGAATTGAGATATTGGGAATATATATCAGAGGCGGAAAGACAATTATTTTGGGAGTAAACCCAAAAAACATCATACGAAACTTTAAATGACGTGTAGAGAAATAGACACATCAACCATCAGTTTCCCACTTGAACAATGTGTTGGTTATAAGAATGGAAACTGTGACTAATGTAGAAGTTAGAGAAAGGCCAAAACAAACATTTAAAAAATCAAAAATTGTATGGAATGACTATCGATTAATAATGATTTAACGGAACTGAACCAATCAGAAATCAGGTAATACAATATGAAATCATTGGAATGAACATTTCATCATGACTTTGTCAATAAATATATGAGTAATACAAATGAGAAAATATATTGTGTAGTATGGCCTTGTCACTAGAGGTGAGGAAAAGAGTTTTGCGGTGTTATACAACTCCTATACTAACATATGGGTGCGAGTCCTAGACAATAAACAAACTGGAAAGTATGAAATTAATATCAACAGAGATGTGGTTCTACAGAAGAATGCTGAGAATACCATGGACTGTCAGAAAAACTCACCTGGAGGTGTTGAAAGAGTCAAATGCGACACGGACCTTAATCAACAATATAAGAAAAAGACAATCTTCATTTTTTGGCCACGCTATGAGACAAGGATGTATGGAGAACATACAACAGACAAGTTTGAAGGCACCAGAGACAGAGGGCGAGAACGTGATAACATATTAGACAGTTTGACAACCTGGCACGACAGGGAAACAACAACGATCTTGATACATAATGCTGGAGATAGAGAACTGTGGGTGTAACTGATCAGACATCAGGCTACTGTTCGTTCGTCCGTATGTAGTCTAATCTGTAATGATTGCACCAAGACGCCCCTCCCACCTACCTATTCAATTTCATAGTTAGTCTTGAGACAGATTGCATGTTGTGAGCGATTGGGACTGAGTGAAAGTTGGTTGTTTGAGAAGTGGTCAGTTTAGTAATACAGTTAGTCTTTTTTGCACACGGGCAGTTTTTGAACGGTTGAGTTTTAGACAGTTAGTTTTTGAGAGGGTCTTGGTAATGATCAGTGAAAGTTCAGTTCTTATTTTTGGAGTTGGAAGTCAGTTTGAGTAATCACTAGCATCACGAGTTAGTCTGAGATATACTACCAAGTTACCTGTATGCAGTTCATGGGTACTATCTTGTACGTGAAGGATTGTATCTGTATTCTGTCAAAGTCAGTATCGTGTTGAAGTTAAACTTAGGATGGATTCATACGATAAAGTGCAGCAATCACTAGCTTCACGAGTTAGTTATGTCTATCTTGTACAGGAATCACGACCTTTGCAGACAGTGCAGTTTGAGTAACGGAAAGTGAAGTTTAAATGAGTGTTTATTCATTGTCGAGTTGGCGCTGAATAAATTTATTTTCAGAGTTTGGAGTTTGTTGCGTTGGTGTGTGGGATAGTTCAAGTCAACCTCAGGTATTAAGCTGGGCACGGCACCAGTATTCCAGCCAGTTTCCTACGAGGCGCATACAGCACACTATCATCATCTGTCACACTATCATCAGCTGTCATTTATTGTCACACTTTATTGTGACGACCTGCCTATCGAGGACACCACGTGCAGATTTATTTTCTGTCACATGGGGAGTCATGATCGTCTACGCCAGCCAGCATGACACTTGATGATGATGAATATACGTTGTATAGACATTGACACTACTAGATACCATACATGGCTCGCGTATAGAACGACACTGACACTAATAGACCCATACTGGAATCTCCTATAGAAGGACACTGGCTCTACTAGATGTCTAGAAGCACGCAGTCCGTAGAGACATAGATATTTGCTGTCGAAGTTTTAACTACGATAATAAACCGCGGGACATGGAGAAAAATAACTTCTACCCAAAGTGCAGTCATTGACACAGAAACACAATTAACTAATGGCCTGAAGCATCAGGAAGTCGGTGTGATACTCGATTGAACATGTGATTGAACATGTGATTGAACATGTGATTGAACATGTGATTGAAGATCGGATTGGACGAATAGTAACTAAGTGACATGTTGTGTCTTGAGTGATATTAAACTGAGGTAATATCAATATTTTGGCTTGTATGACATTAGACTGAAGTACAAACAATAGTGCTGTATTGGATGACATTAGACTGAAGTAATGTACACTATTTTTGGCTTTGATGACGTTAGACTGAAGTACTAACAATATTTGTTTCTTCCATTTATTCTTTATCCTATCTCTTTCTCATACCCTCCACTCGCCCCACTCCCCCATTACCCGCCCTCATCTTCCACGATCACCCTCCACTTTCAAACTCGCCCCTCGCTCTCAAACTGTCTTTCTCTGCTGCACTCGTTCTCAGTTCCCTACCTCATTCTCCACTCCTACACTTTCTCTCCACCCATAAACTCCCTCTGCTACCCCTCACATAAACTCCCTCTGCTACCCCTCACATAAACTCCCTCTGCTACCCCTCACATAAACTCCCTCTGCTACCCCTCACATAAACTCCCTCTGCTACCCCTCACATAAACTCCCTCTGCTACCCCTCACATAAACTCCCTCTGCTACCCCTCACATAAACTCCCTCTGCTACCCCTCACATAAACTCCCTCTGCTACCCCTCACATAAACTCCCTCTGCTACCCCTCACATAAACTCCCTCTGCTACCCCTCACATAAACTCCCTCTGCTACCCCTCACATAAACTCCCTCTGCTACCCCTCACATAAACTCCCTCTGCTACCCCTCACATAAACTCCCTCTGCTACCCCTCACATAAACTCCCTCTGCTACCCCTCACATAAACTCCCTCTGCTACCCCTCACATAAACTCCCTCTGCTACCCCTCACATAAACTCCCTCTGCTACCCCTCACATAAACTCCCTCTGCTACCCCTCCCATAAACTCCCTCTGCTACCCCTCACATACGGTCCTCGCCCCGTGAAATACAATATGATATGTTACCGTATATTTCGAATAACTTTCAGACATCTTGACCAAGAAGTGGACGCGTCCTGATGTACGAGCCAGACCCATATCTTGAGAGTCTCAGTGCAGACTGTCTGTACCTCTCGACAAGACATGACATTTGAGGTTATCTCACAGAAATATTTCTCTTTGATACAGACACACTCAATGATTTATATGCCATCTCTTTCTAAACGTGCTTCACACCGCAGTAAATATCTTGTATTACTGGTGGGAACGGTTCAGTGCAATCAGCAGATGAAAACTATGGATTAATAATATCCATCTATCCAGACTCATATTAACACATATCCTTCTATCCAGACTCATATTAACACATATCCATCTATCCAGACTCATATTAACACATATCCATCTATCCAGACTCATATTAACACATATCCATCATCATTCTGTGTTTCATGACTACACACCTTCCACATTGCTCCATGTCCAAACTCCAGTAAGCTAAATTTAAGTAGGAAGCTTGAGGACAATTTTTAAAGATTCTTGAGACCAACGGGAATTGAACCAGTCCGTTGAATGGCACCAAATCGCCTAGCAACTATTCGCATGGTATTGAATATACCATGACACATTTAGCAAATATACGCGTGTTCAATAGGTGCTAGGCGATTTGGTGCCGTTGAACGGACTGGTTCAATTCCCGTTAGTCTCAAGAATTTCCAGTAAGCTAACAGGATATGGTATACAGTAAGCTAACAGGATATAGTATACAGTAAGCTAACAGGATATAGTATACAGTAAGCTAACAGGATATAGTATACAGAATATAGCATTCATTAAATATGCAAGTACAATGAGCGATACCGCTATCTGTGTGGCCTATCCCATGCAGAAGTCATACCTGTCCCATGCAGAAAGTTGTCCTGCCTGTCCTATAGAAGAATGTTGTCCTCATTACCACTCCCTGAACCACGGGTTCTGCACAAGCTGTCTAATATCTTTAATTGTCATGTTCAGAAGGTCTTCAATATCATGTGTCCATCATAGTCTTCGTCTGCCTTATGTTCTCTTACCTGGAACCACACCTTCCATGGTTAATCCTTGTAAACTATTGTGTCTTTTTATTATGTCCAAAATATGTTAGTTTTCGTGATTTGATAGTTTTGAAAAGTTAATGTTCTTCTATGTTCAAGTCTATGCGGACATCTGTGTTGTTTCGTCTTTCTCTCCATGTCATTCATAGAACCTTTCTATACAATTTTATTTCAAATGCCGATATGTTTTCTCTATTGCAGACGTCACTTCCTACATCTCACAACAATATGTTGCCACTGGAACAATTGTCATATTCAATAGTTGTTGTTTCTCTGTCTGCCTATTGTCATATTCAATAGTTGTTGTTTCTCTGTCTGCCTATTGTCATAAATTTTTCATTCGTGATGTTTTTTTTGTATGGCAATTGATAATTTCTTTTCAATCTCTGCTTAAATAGAGGTTAGTTAGTTAGTTAGTCGTCGGGTCATCATCACTGCAAACTGGACACGTTCATAGTTGCTCCGATCTCTCCTTGAGTGTATCCGCCATTACACTTCTGCTGACAGTACCGGTCCTATGCTGGTTGACCATCATTCATCTGCGCCCTCCAAAATGTTCACTTCTAGCAACACCGCATTTTAAACACTGATCTTTAATCCTAGCCATTGAAAAGGAATCATCATCCACATTAGTCTCACTCTCGCATGCTATATCTCTTAAGGAGTTCATAACGTAGCGCGATCCATTGCCTCATCGCCATGTGCCACAATCGCGCATCACGCCAGTTGATCCGCTCTCTCATTGCTTCGAACATCCAGATGTCCTGGCACGAAAATAAATGTAACCACTTTCAGCCTCGCCTTTCTCAAGGCCTCAATCCACTGTTCGCGAACGAGACCCATTTGTACCTTCGTAATCATACTCATAGAGTCACTCAAGATGCAGGCCGTCAACATCCAAACACATCACAACATCCAAACACATCACAACATCCAAACACATCACAACATCCAAACACATAACAACATCCAAACACATCACAACATCCAAACACATCACAACATCGAAATACATCAGAAACATAGTGATCAGAATTATTCAATGTTGCGTATTCACATATACCTGTGTGTCGGAATGAGCTGGTAGTTTGATCGCCGATCTTCCAAATTGTTGTGTCAATACTATTGGACAAATTTATAAAGAAGTTGGGCAGTGATGTTACACAGATCCGGCGGAAGTACACACACTAATATAACGTATGTCTTACCAGCAATGTAAATGACTGCACGCTGACTTGCTATACATACTGTATTAGTGGTACCTTACAATTCAGCAAACGTTGAATAGTACTGTAGATGAGTCGTCAAATGATTTTTCATTTTTCTAAAAGAGAATTTAGTTACGCAGTATTCTTGTTATCTTTCGTCTTGATGAAGGCCTTCTTAGTCGAAAGGTCGTCTGTCACTGTGTATCGTTGGTAGTATATTTTGTTTTAAAATTTTTTGTAACAGGTGTACAATTTTCGTTTAATTTTACACAGTGACCAATGGACATTAGGGGAAACATAAAATGACATCACTGTAGAATTATTACTACCAATGAGCCCACAGGGCTTTGTTATATCGCGCAGGAATATTGTCGAAAAAAGAGGTTTTCCATGCATGCTGGTAAGCAGAGCGTCAATAGAAAATAAACTGATGTCTATATAAAACAGATTAGACAGAGGTTATGGTTAATGGTTAAAGGTTATGTTAGAGAAGTGTTCGACCTATAATCTTTCAATTTGGCTTATCTATTATCAGGGCAAGGTCAACAAATTCGATACTTTCCGTATGATTTTTGTGTGCATGCGATTAAACCGTGCTCGTGCTGTGTAAGCATATTAGAACAGTGGAAAATGTGATACAAATTGTAGTCATTGATGTAATCAAATGAGCCCCGTGCTGGTTTGATTGGAACGTTTTATTGAATACTTGTCTTGTGTAGTTTGTGTTTGCCTGTTTGAAATTTGCATATTTTATGTTTGTGTGTTTCAATGTCTGTATGGCTGTCCTTGTTTCTGGTTATTGAGATGAAATATGTTACTGAAGTGATAGTTTAATGTGTGATAGTATGCTGTGTGTGTGCTAGTATCATGTGTGTGTGCTAGTATCATGTGTGTGATAGTATGCTGTGTGTGTGCTAGTATCATGTGTGTGATAGTATGCTGTGTGTGTGCTAGTATCATGTGTGTCATAGTATGCTGTGTGTGCTAGTATCATGTGTGTAATAGTATGCTGTGTGTGTGCTAGTATCATGTGTGTCATAGTATGCTGTGTGTGCTAGTATCATGTGTGTCATAGTATGCTGTGTGTGTGCTAGTATCATGTGTGTCATAGTATGCTGTGTGTGTGCTAGTATCATGTGTGTCATAGTATGCTGTGTGTGCGCTAGTATCATGTGTGTGTGATGGTACCCTGTGTGTATGATATTACCGTGTGTGATATTATTGTGTATGATAGTATCATGTGTGATATTATTGTGTGTGATAGTATCATGTGTGTGATAGTATCCTGTGTGTGTGATAGTATCTTGTGTGTGTGAAGATATCATGTGTGTGTGATATTACTGTGTGTGATTGTATCGTGTGTGTGTGAAGATATCATGTGTGTGTGTGAAGATATCATGTGTATGTGTGATAGTATCATGTGTGTGTGATAGTAGCATGTGTGTGTGTGATAGTATCATGTGTGTGTGAAGATATCATGTGTGTGTGATAGTGTCCTGTGTATGTGATATTATTCCGTGTGATAGTAGTATGCATGATAGTTGCTATATGTATATAGAAACCGTGAAGAAACTGTGTACATGTGTGTTAGTATTGCATACATGTGTGTGTGTGTGTGTGTTATTAAAGTACTTTTTATCTTTCCTTCCCTCTTATCCCATATCTAACCCGGTTACATTAACTGTCCCATTCACTCTTTCACCTTCTCCCACTCTCTTCTCATCTTCTCTAGTCCCTTCTCTGTGTTTATTCCTATCTGTATGCATCCCTTTTACTCATATCTTTATCTACTTTTTATTCCTATCTGCTAGATCTCACACTCCTAGATCTCACACTCCTAGATCTCACACTCCTATATCTCACACTCCTAGATCTCACACTCCTAGATCTCAAACACTCCTAGATCTCAAACACTCCTAGATCTCACACTCCTAGATCTCACACTCCTAGATCTCACACTCCTAGATCTCACACTCCTAGATCTCACACTCCTAGATCTCACACTCCTAGATCTCACACTCCTAGATCTCACACTCCTATATCTCACAATCCTATATCTCACACTCCTAGATCACACACTCCTAGATCACACACTCCTAGATCTCACACTCCTAGATCTCACACTCCTAGATCTCACACTCCTAGATCTGACACTCCTAGATCTGACACTCCTAGATCTGACACTCCTAGATCTGACACTCCTATATCTCACACTCCTATATCTCACACTCCTATATCTCACACTCCTATATCTCACGCTCCTATATCTCACGCTCCTATATCTCACACTCCTAGATCTCACACTCCTAGATCTCACACTCCTAGATCTCACACTCCTATATCTCACATTCCTATATCTCAAACACTCCTAGATCTCACACTCCTAGATCTCACACTCCTAGATCTGACACTCCTAGATCTGACACTCCTAGATCTGACACTCCTAGATCTGACACTCCTATATCTCACACTCCTATATCTCACACTCCTATATCTCACACTCCTATATCTCACACTCCTATATCTCACGCTCCTATATCTCACACTCCTATATCTCACACTCCTATATCTCACGCTCCTATATCTCACGCTCCTATATCTCACGCTCCTATATCTCACGCTCCTATATCTCACGCTCCTATATCTCACACTCCTAGATCTCACACTCCTAGATCTCACACTCCTATATCTCACATTCCTATATCTCAGACTCCCAGATGTGACACTCCCAGGACTCACACTCCTAGATCTACACTCCTATATCTCACAATCCTAGATCTCACACTCCTAGATCTCACACTCCTAGATCTCACACTCCTAGATCTCACACTCCTAGATCTCACACTCCTAGATCTCACACTCCTAGATCTCACACTCCTAGATCTCACACTCCTAGATCTCACACTCCTAGATCTCACACTCCTATATCTCACACTCCTATATCTCACACTCCTATATCTCACACTCCTAGATCTCACACTCCTATATCTCACACTCCAATATCTCACACTCCTATATCTCACACTCCTAGATCACACACTCCTAGATCACACACTCCTATATCTCACACTCCTAGATCACACACTCCTAGATCTAAAACACTCCTAGATCTCACACTCCTAGATCTCACACTCCTAGATCTCACACTCCTATATCTCACACTCCTATACCTCACACTCCTATATCTCACACTCCTATATCTCACACTCCTAGATCTCACACTCCTAGATCTCACACTCCTAGATCTCACACTCCTAGATCTCACACTCCTATATCTCACACTCCTATATCTCACACTCCTAGATCTCAAACACTCCTAGATCTCAAACACTCCTAGATCTCAAACACTCCTAGATCTCACACTCCTAGATCTCACACTCCTAGATCTCACACTCCTATATCTCACACTCCTATATCTCACACTCCTATATCTCACACTCCTATATCTCACACTCCTAGATCACACACTCCTAGATCACACACTCCTATATCTCACACTCCTATATCACACACTCCTAGATCAAACACTCCTAGATCTCAAACACTCCTAGATCTCACACTCCTAGATCTCACACTCCTAGATCTCACACTCCTAGATCTCACACTCCTAGATCTGACACTCCTAGATCTCACACTCCTAGATCTCACACTCCTAGATCTCACACTCCTAGATCTCACACTCCTAGATCTCACACTCCTATATCTCACACTCCTATATCTCACACTCCTAGATCTCAAACACTCCTATATCTCAAACACTCCTAGATCTCAAACACTCCTAGATCTCACACTCCTAGATCTCACACTCCTAGATCTCACACTCCTATATCTCACACTCCTATATCTCACACTCCTATATCTCACACTCCTAGATCACACACTCCTAGATCACACACTCCTATATCTCACACTCCTATATCACACACTCCTAGATCACACACTCCTAGATCTCAAACACTCCTAGATCTCACACTCCTAGATCTCACACTCCTAGATCTCACACTCCTAGATCTCACACTCCTAGATCTCACACTCCTAGATCTGACACTCCTAGATCTCACACTCCTAGATCTCACACTCCTATATCTCACACTCCTATATCTCACACTTCTAGATCTCACACTCATATATCTCACACTTCTAGATCTTACACTATATATCTTACACTCCTTGATATTACACTCCTAGATCTTACACTCCTATATATTACACTCCTATATATTACACTTCTATATATTACACTCCTATATATTACACATCTAGATCTATCATCACCCGATCTCATATTCCTAAAATATCAAACTTCTAGATATCACACTCCCAGATCTAACACTCCGAGCATCTCACAACTTTTTCAAGATGACACCCCTATATGTGAACATTGGAACGTGTGCCTTGTCCGACGGATATCTTCCCATCATATTTCCTTATGTTGCACTACAAGATCGGAACATATTGGTAGCATATTCTACTCGGGACACTGCAATCAACCATTTTTGGCACTGACGGTAATCTTTAGGAAATATTTATGTTTAGCAAGTTGCTAATGCGTTGTAAAAAATCAGAATGCTCAGATATCTGTAACTCAATGTCGGTACACAGATTCCCAGATATCTGTAACTCAATGTCGGTACACAGATTCCCAGATATCTGTAACTCAATGTCGGTACACAGATTCCCAGATACTTGTAAATTAATGGCAATGTGTGACTTTCTTAGACCAGTAACTAATAGGAGCGACACACACGCACGCGCATGTACACATTATATATATATAATGTTGCCTAGTCAGTGGTTGATCAGAAACATAAGTGTTCAGCTGCCTAGTCAGTGGTTGAGCAGAAACCACCTGCCTAGCGTAGATTACCACTCTCGCTCAGTGGCACCATTCCTCGACCTTTCCAACGCCGCATGAGCCTTGGTCATCTACTTCTTGGTGGCTGGATGAATCACCTAGACAATCTTTAATTCAGATCACGATTAACGAATTGGTTCAAACCCGGGATTGCTTATCAGCCGGCGAAGGACCTGACATTACCACGGTTCTCAAAAATGAAACTACTGATAAAGTGTTATACGCTTTCTAAATGACTGCAGACTGATATAATTTTATATCACATTTTTTTTACATTACAAGATTTATATTTAAATGTAAAATTATAAACAATACTTATATAGTGGCATCTTCCATTCCCAAGCTAAAGTCTAACAAGATATAATCTTCCAAGGCACATACATTACTTCTAATCCACCTAGCACACACATTACTTCTAATCCACCTAGCACACACATTACTTCTAATCCACCTAGCACACACATTACTTCTAATCCACCTAGCACACACATTACTTCTAATCCACCTAGCACACACATTACTTCTAATCCACCTAGCACACACATTACTTCTAATCCACCTAGCACACACATTACTTCTAATCCACCTAGCACACACATTACTTCTAATCCACCTAGCACACACATTACTTCTAATCCACCTAGCACACACATTACTTCTATTCCACCTAGCACATACGTTTCTTCTAATCCACCTACGCGGAATATCAAGATACAAAGGTAAATTCAGATTTGAAAATCAAGCCCGTATCAACTGACAAAAAGCATGACTTACAAAACCCCACTTTATAAATGTACCTACTCCGCCCTTGCTTATTTGAAGTAACTGCTAATTGAGATTTTATAGGACCTGGTCCGAACTTTTAATCGTGATGGAAGTCGTTTACTCGCGAGAGAAAGAAAGAAGAAAGACCAGATAAGTCTGAGACAGGAAGCCTGCGAGTTCTGCGTAGACAACAAACAACACCCGAGATGAGTATGTACTGGAATGTTAACACCTTACAACGATTAACATTTTCTCGCTGTCGGGGAAATCGGAAACTTATGGCAGACGCGATCGGCAGACGTCCTCAATTAAAGATCACAAAACTTGGTGGAATGACTCTCCCTTGCTGTAGACTTGAGATAATAGCAGCCAAGGGCCATAGTTAGCATTGTCCAAATTAATCGACATCGCATCTGGAATGTAAGCAATGATTCCTGCCACTAGATAATGATATGTATAGATGGTTTTCTGTTGTAATAAGGTTTGCATTTGCGTTTCTTGAACGCATTGTGTCTTCGCTCATTGTTTGTCAATAACGCCCACTTCATGACGTGATGTTGTATTACTTCGTCATCGATAGACGTTATATCACGTGATACTCCGATCCTCATCGATAGACGTTACATCACGTGATACTCCGATCCTCATCGATAGACGTTACATCACGTGATACTCCGATCCTCAGCGATAGACGTTACATCACGTGATACTCCGATCCTCATCGACAGACGTTACATCACGTGATACTCCGATCCTCATCGATAGACGTTACATCACGTGATACTCCGATCCTCATCGATACACGTTACATCACGTGATACTCCGATCCTCATCGATAGACGTTACATCACGTGATACTCCAATCCTCATCGATAGACGTTACATCACGTGATACTCCGATCCTCATCGATTGACGTTACATCACGTGATACTCCGATCCTCATCGATAGACGTTACATCACGTGATACTCCGATCCTCATCGATAGACGTTACATCACGTGATACTCCAATCCTCATCGATAGACGGTGCATCAAGTGATCAAGATGTATTTTCTTTCACATGCCACGATACCTCATTACAACCGTATATATGTGATTCGTTCGCAATCATCAAGTAATCAAACATTCAATCAATCAATCAGTCAATAAAATAATCAATCAACCAATCATTAATTAAATCAAGCAATCGATCACTAATACCAACGTCGTCATAGACAGCATGAACCTTCCGAGCAAACGCAGACGTCGAGTCGCAGATATCGATGCTCAATACACATTCTAAATACACACCTTGAATACACACCTTGAATACACACCTTGAATACACACCTTGAATACACACCTTGAATACACACCTTGAATACACACCTTAAATACACACCTTAAATACACACCTTAAATGCACACCTTAAATACACACCTTAAATACACACCTTAAATACACACCTTAAATACACACATTTTCGCAAAAATATTCGCTTGTATAATATCTCTTCTTATTTTGCGTCGATGGGAGCACAATTTTTTGGTCTGACAAGGTCGAGGTCCATATATTTTAAAAGTTCATGGACAAACTTATCATGGATCTTCTCATATACAACCGCCATACAACAAAGTTCCACAGTTCGCTCAGTTGTTTGTTTTGGACAGTACTCAAGCAACAGATGTTGCATAAGCAGCAAATGCTACATGCGAAAGAGAAATACTTTATAAAATCGATCGACTTTTTCCGTCAACACAATAGACTAGCACAGTCGTATCAGCTAATGCGTGATATCGAAACAAGAGATTCAGAATGCTGCTCAAACTGGAAGAGAAATCGCAATAGTAAACATATGGTCTTCAAGCGCAATCGTCAATCTCATCAACGTCGCTATAATGAACCAACTTCTAACGAGGCTGCAATGGTTTTTGTCAACGAAGATGAAGAACCACTTTTTAACAGCCACATTCGCATTTACCCATTGAATTCAGACAATCCAACAAAGAAATTCATTCATATCTATATACTTAGTTCGAGTATGGATCCAATGTCATCCTCGGTTTTGTTCCCATACGGTGAGCCGGGTTGGCAAGCACATTGGCAATGTGAGGCACATTATGGTAAGCAATGCAATAAATTCGTCCCAACGGGACTACAGGACACGAACGAAACTAGTCGTCTATAAATCTTGACGTTGACGACTGTTGGACTTCATTATTTAGTCAATAATGATGGGCAGGATAGGGGGGGGGGATGTGTTAGAACTGCACATTTTTTTTCCTTAAAATCTGATAATGTTTCTCAGTATTTGGAGTGGTAATTTTGTTGAAATAATTTAGAACAGGTACCAAAATTATTTGACAGGGGGTAGGGGGGAGGGGAATATGGGGAGGTTCTAAATTTGGCAAAAATATGCTGATGTAATCTGTAGGTAGACGCAGCTACAGCAGCTACAGCACCGTCTACAGCACCGTCTACAGCACCGTCTACAGCAGCTAAGCAGCTACAGCACCGTCTACAGTAGCTACAGCACCGTCTACAGCAGCTAAGCAGCTACAGCACCGTCTACAGCAGCTACAGCACCGTATACAGCAGCTACAGCACCGTCTAAAGCACCGTCTACAGCAGCTACAGCACCATCTACAGCACCGTATACAGCACCGTCTAAAGCACCGTCTACAGAACCGTCTACAGCACCGTATTCAGAAGATCCACATTTTTTTCCTCTGACCATGTTATAATCATTTCTCAACTGTCCATGATATTGTCATGTCTCAACTGTCCATGATATTGTCATGTCTCAACTGTCCATGATATTGTCATTTCTCAACTACCCATGATATTGTCATGTATCCACTGTCTATGATATAGTCATGTTTCCTCTTTACTATAAAATTCTAATATCTACAAAACACTTGATGACTATTTGTGCTAACGATGCATACTTCACATACATAGCACAACTGTATGCTGGACTCAAATCTGATCATGTCTGCAAGATCTTATAGACAATTAGACGTCCTGTCTCCTTCATTGTCGACATGTCAGGTTTTAACACAGAATTTGATACAATATAAATGTCACTCGCCACGATATTTCTCGTTTAGTCATTTGTGTAATTCAAAAAAAAAAATCTATTATTAAAATGCATTTAAGTTGAAAAAGTTCACAGTTGAAGCCATTTTGCACACGGAATTGTCACTCAACTATGTGGCTGCTTGCCGATACTGTTTTAATGGCTATTCCAAAATGTGCATTGAACAAACTACGTATAATTGTGTGAGTGTTTATATACTCATTATTAATATCTCATGACATTAGTCGTCGATGCCCGGCTGCTCAATACAACGACATACGGTTGTTTACTAGTATCGTTCATATGTCTGCTGTTTCCGTATAAGTGTTTGTGACAAACTGTTACACATAAAGTCCAGATGTTGGTCATGTTTAGAGCGTTTTGTTTTATGTGATCTAGGTTTCCATACAACCTGTATAGTTCATGTAGTTCCACCTGTGTAGTTCATGTCAGCCAGATAATTGTTCTGTCAACAGTGAAACAGTGTAGTTCATGTCAGCCAGATAATTGTTCTGTCAACAGTGAAACAGTGTAGTTCATGTCAGCCAGATAATTGTTCTGTCAACAGTGAAACAAACAGTGTAGTTCATGTCAGCCAGATAATTGTTCTGTCAACAGTGAAACAAACACACATTATTCTTCTAATATGACATTCTGTAGTAATTCCTCGTTAATTAGACATTTTGTAGTATTTCCTCGTTAATTAGACATTTTGTAGTATTTCCTCGTTAATTAGACATTTTGTAGTATTTCCTCGTTAATTAGACATTCTGTAGTAATTCCTCGTTAATTAGACATTTTGTAGTATTTCCTCGTTAATTAGACATTTTGTAGTATTTCCTCGTTAATTAGACATTTTGTAGTATTTCCTCATTAATTAGACATTACGAATTGATTGCACATTTCGCCACAGTAACAATTTGCTCATCAATTATTTTACGCTAGCATTATAGTTGAGTCATCAATTGTTGTGTGGTACAAGTAGAGGTGAGTCATTGATTGCTGTGTGATACAAGTATAGAAACGTCATCATTTGTTGTGTGGTACAAGTATAGAAACGTCATCATTTGTTGTGTGACACAAGTACAGATTGTAATGTCATCAATTGTATTGAAAGACGTAGTGACGTTCTGCGAATCGTTGGAAACACGTAAAACACAGATAGATACGTTGGCAAACAGAACTTTACACAGAACATGTCGGATCACATTAGGAGAAGTAAATGTCGGCAATGAGATTCTAGTAACGAAATATCATTATACGTATATAAACGTCATCAAGTATTGTGTAGAAGCAGTTATTGATGCGTCATCATTTCTTGTGTAGTATCAGTACAGAACACTTGCGTAGCAGCAGAAGAGATTACTATATCTGATTAATATAAGAATAACGGCGTCTTTATGAAGATGCTTCTCAAAGTTGGTACGGGTGTCCTCTACTGTCAATGGCTGGAGTTATTGACACAATAAATAGTATATGTATATTCATGCCAGGACATGCGAGCGGGTGAGGGTAAGGTGCAAGCCAATACACTAGGTAGCATGACCACATCTTAAATAGGTGCATCATTGACTTGATCTGACATAGTTAATGCGGTAAGCGACCTCATCTGATCACAAGATTATCAAAAATTTGAAACATGGTCACTCTCAAAACTGCTAGAGATTGGTGTAGAGTTTGCAACACCTCGCACAGAGACACATAACAGATATATGGAAAGTGTAATAAATCAATACTGAACTGTACATGACAGCCGCTGCACTCTGACAGAAGTAGTGAGACCGGAGTATCTATGAACTTGTGTCCTGTGTGCACAGATGTTAGCTTGCAGTAATAAAAAACTCAGAGACATCACCAATTATTGTGTATAAACATTGCTATATCGCCATCACACGTGATGTAGCTATACAGTGTAATACAAATCTCGCTATAACGCATCATACGTGATATAGTTAAACAGTGTAATACAAACCTCGCTATAACGCATTACACGTGATATAGCTAAAAAGTGTAATACAAACCTCGCTATAACGCATTACACGTGATATAGCTAAACAGTGTAATACAAACCTCGCTATAACGCATCACACGTGATATAGCTAAAGAGTGGAATACAAACCTCGCTATAATGCATCACACGTGATATAGCTAAACAGTGGAATACAAACCTCGCTATAACGCATCACACATGATTTAGCTAAACAGTGTAATACAAACCTCGCTATAACGCATCACACGTGATATAGCTAAACAGTGGAATATAAACCTCGCTATAACGCATCACACATGATTTAGCTAAACAGTGTAATACAATATCTTCATATCTGTTTCTTAGATTCTAGACTACAGGTAAATTCCAGGTAATTTTCTGCCGGCGTTTTCATACTGGATAAGTAGTTGTACTTTCCAGGAGGTTGGAAACGGCTACAAATGACATCTACAACATCAGCGGTTCTCATAGTGGGTCATATGGGCCCCCCCCCCCCGCTAGGAGTGATGAACTATTAGGAGGGTCAGGAAAAACAAGTTTTAAATTGGAGGTACAAGGACCCAAGCAATGGGACCGCTGGAAGGTGCCCACTTGAACGATAAAGAAGATGTATAGAGATAAAGCTTCAAAAATGTGGTGACTTGAGAAGAAATTCATTGACCTGTTTCTTGTTTGTAGGCACCAGTTGAGAATATGTAAGGCGATATACGAAAAACTGGCAGCTATAACAGATGGTCAGCATGTGGACTGATCAGCTATAACAGATGGTCAGCATGTGGACTGAGCAGCTATAACAGATGGTCAGCATGTGGACTGATCAGCTATAACAGATGGTCAGCATGTGGACTGATCAGCTATAACAGATGGTCAGCATGTGGACTGAGCAGCTATAACAGATGGTCAGCATGTGGACTGAGCAGCTATAACAGATGGTCAGCATGTGGACTGAGCAGACATACTTGATGAGCTTCGTGATTCCATACGATCAGAGGATTTTAAGATATTTGAAAATGAGTTAGTATAGAGATTGCACGAACTGGAGGTGATGATTGGAAGTGATGATTGTGGGTGAGGATTGGAGGTGAGGATTGTGGGTGAGGATTGGAGGTGAGGATTGTGGGTGAGGATTGTGGGTGAGGATTGGAGGTGAGGATTGTGGGTTAGGAATGGAGGAGAATTGGAGGTGATGATTGGAGATGAGGATTGGAGGTGATGATTGGAGGTGATGATTGGAGGTGATGATTGGTGGTGATGATTGGAGGTGATGATTGGAGGTGTTGATTGGGTTGGGGACAAGTTCGGGGATCTCACAAGTAGGCAATAGTTTGGGAAGCTGACCAGTACATCATCATCATCGTCATCAAGTACCGTCTCCGCAACGAAGGGTGGCTGCAACAGACCTCCAACATCCCATATCTCTTGTCATTGTGGGTGCACTCTGCTAGACTGTAACTTGTCCATCGGTTGATGTTACTCTCCCACTTGTATCTCTGCTTACCTCTTGCTCGCTTCCCTTTGACTTTACTCTCAAGTAAGGTCTTCAATAGGGTGTCATGTCTTGTAATGTGTCCAAAGTATTTTATTTGCTTGATCTTTATTTTTCTTAGTAGTTCTTTCTTCATATTAAGTGTTCTTAGTATATCTTTATTTGTTTTCTCTTTCCACGATGTTCTTCCTATTCTTCTATATACCCACATCTCAAAGGCATCTTGTCTTCTATTTTTGTATTTAGTGTCTATGTTTCTGAGCCATACATTAATATATAATAGATGTAGCCTTTTTATAATTCTCATTTTTAGCTTGTTTGTAATTTGCTTAGATGTTAATAATTTCCTCATGTCATTGAAGGTACTTTTAGCCATTCCTATTCTCCTTTTAACTTCTGTTTCACATCTGCCATCATTTGTGACTATGTGTCCAAGATATTGATAATGTTTTACTTGTATTTTCTCTCAACGTAGGCTTATGATTAGCTCTTGTTCTTGACAAGTACAGCAATCAGTAATATCTGGGGCCTCACAAGTAACCAGCAAGATTAAGAATCATAGAATCATGATGTCTGAGCAACCTAACATCACCATCACAAACATCACTAGTATCTCTCGCCTATTACTGCACCTGGTATATGTCTCATACATGGAAGAAACATGAAACACCAGAAGACTGGAGAAACGCAACAATCATTCTCGTATGGAAGAAACAAGAAACACAAGACTGGAGAAACGCGACAATCATTCTCGTATGGAAGAAACAAGAAACACCAGAAGACTGGAGAAACGCAACAATCATTCTCGTATGGAAGAAACAAGAAACACCAGAAGACTGGAGAAACGCGACAATCATTCTCGAATGGAAGAAACAAGAAACACAAGACTGGAGAAACGCGACAATCATTCTCGTATGGAAGAAACAAGAAACAGAAGACTGGAGAAACGCGACAATCATTCTCGTATGGAAGAAACAAGAAACACAAGACTGGAGAAACTCGACAATCATTCTCGTATGGAAGAAACAAGAAACACAAGAAGACTGGAGAAACGCGACAATCATTCTCGTATGGAAGAAACAAGAAACACCAGAAGACTGGAGAAACGCGACAATCATTCTCGTATGGAAGAAAAAAGAAAGAGAAGACTGGTGAAACGCGACAATCATTCTCGTATGGAAGAAACAAGAAACACCAGAAGACTGGAGAAACGCGACAATCATTCTCGTATGGAAGAAACAAGAAACACAAGACTGGAGAAACGCGACAATCATTCTCGTATGGAAGAAACAAGAAACACAAGACTGGAGAAACGCGACAATCATTCTCGTATGGAAGAAACAAGAAACACAAGACTGGAGAAACGCGACAATCATTCTCGTATGGAAGAAACAAGAAACACAAGACTGGAGAAACGCGACAATCATTCTCGTATGGAAGAAACAAGAAACACAAGACTGGAGATACGCGACAATCATTCTCGTATGGAAGAAACAAGAAACACAAGAAGACTGGAGAAACGCGACAATCATTCTCGTATGGAAGAAACAAGAAACACCAGAAGACTGGAGAAACGCGACAATCATTCTCGTATGGAAGAAACAAGAAACACAAGACTGGAGAAACGCGACAATCATTCTCGTATGGAAGAAACAAGAAACACAAGACGACTGGAGAAACGCGACAATCATTCTCGTATGGAAGAAACAAGGCAGTACGAGAGATTGTACACAATACAGAGTGATATCTTTACTAAGCCACACAGGGAAAATATTTAACAAAATATTAGAATAACGATTACGATCATACATTGAACAAAAACTTAAAAACATCAAAATGTGCTTCCGTAAGAAGAAAATCTGACAGAAAAAGCCACAGAAAACAACAAAGAATTAAAAATCGCATTCGTCGACCAAGAAAATGTCTTCAACAGAGTGGACTGACAACAACTGTGGAAAACACTATCAATATACGGAGTTCCAGAACATTTAATCAATATATGGAGTACCAGAACATTTAATCAATATACGGAGTTCCAGAACATTTAATCAATATACGGAGTACCAGAACATTTAATCAATATACGGAGTACCAGAACATTTAATCAATATACGGAGTTCCAGAACATTTAATCAATATACGGAGTACCAGAACATTTAATCAATATACGGAGTACCAGAACATTTAATCAATATATGGAGTACCAGAACATTTAATCAATATACAGAGTACCAGAACATTTAATCAATATACGGAGTTCCAGAACATTTAATCAATATATGGAGTACCAGAACATTTAATCAATATACGGAGTTCCAGAACATTTAATCAATATATGGAGTTCCAGAACATTTAATCAATATATGCATGAACATTTATACTAATAGCCAATGTGACACAAGAGCAAATGCAGGAGTGTCTAATAAGTTCCAAATTCAACCAGGAGTTCGCCAGGGATGTGTCCAAAACCTTCCTACTTTTTATAACATATATCGACCACATCTGTAAACTAACAAGTACTAAAGAAGAAGATAACATGTAAGATAAATTGAAAGAATTGATATTTGCAAACAACCAAATACTAATAGCGTCATCAGAAGAACAATTTCAAGAACATATGAACAGACTCCACACAACAAAAGACCGAAATAATTCCAATAGCACTGAAAGAAAGAATTATCACTATCTCCATCGACAATAAACACCTTAAACAGACAAATGACTTCACGTAGCAAGCATTATATCGAGTAAAGGGAAAAACAGTAAAAAGACAATGCAAAATAGATACAGATAAACATACCAGATCCTAGGACAGATGACACGTATTTCCAAGAACAAAAATGTAAACATAGACACTAAAGTTGCATTATACAAGACTATTATTATCCCATCACTGTGATATCAGTGTCAAATCTGGACAATGACAGCACAGGACAAAAGAAAAATAGTGACAGCAGAAATGACAGGTCTAAGAAGGTTACTCGTAGTGTCATAAGAGATAGAATTAGAAACGATAATATCAGACAGATAACCACAACAATAGCAGTATTGGAACACATCAAGTAGTTTTTCACACGCTTCCAGACTACTAACAGACAGCATGCCACATATGGTCATGACACATAGACATAATGGCTATAAAGCCAGAGCCAGAACATGTAAAAGATGGATCACAGAAATTAAAGAAGCCACAGGAACAAGCTTACAAACAGAACACAAGAAGTCCATCACCAGAGAACTCTTCCACTCCTGACGCCGCAAAGCAAACAAGGGACAAAGTGTATAGATAGAAGTCACATAACAAAATGGCTCAAAGAGTATAGAGGATTGGCTGTAGTGTATTCGCGTTACCCCATATGTAATCCTTCCATCTCAACAAAGTGACACGCCGCCTGCTGAGAGTACCCATAAGAGCACGTGACTCTGCTGCTTCAAATAATAATCCACAGTGAGATCCGAATATATTCACTCTTTAAATATAGCGCCACCAGACAGATTCGAACCCGCCACCTCTTGAACACAGTGAACGGCTTCAACACTACTTTTGTCACAAGTACGTATATCAAGTACACATACACATGTCACTGTACATTGACTGAAACATGTATTTGACGGTTGTCACAAGTAGACATACACATGTCACAAGTATACATACACGTCACAAGTAGACATACACATGTCACAAGTATACATACACGTCAAAAGTATACATACACGTCAAAAGTAGACATACATGTCACAAGTAGACATACATGTCACAAGTAGACATACATGTCACAAGTAGACATACACGTCACAAGTAGACATACACATGTCACAAGTAGACATACACGTCACAAGTAGACATACACGTCACAAGGAGACATACACGTCACAAGTAGACATACACGTCACAAGTAGACATACACGTCACAAGTAGACATACACACGTCACAAGTAGACATACACACGTCACAAGTAGACATACACGTCACAAGTAGACATACACACGTCACAAGTAGACATACACACGTCACAAGTAGACATACACACGTCACAAGTAGACATACACACGTCACAAGTAGACATACACACGTCACAAGTAGACATACACGTCACAAGTAGACATACACGTCACAAGTAGACATACACGTCACAAGTAGACATACACGTCACAAGTAGACACACACGTCACAAGTAGACACACACGTCACAAGTAGACATGTGATTATTTCAAAATATCGTAGATCATCTGGCCATGTGAGAGTGTCGCCGCAAATCACTCAAGCTTTTAGGTTTGCCAGCGCAGGGTCTAGAATATCACTCAAGCTTTTAGGTTTGCCAGAGCAGGGTCTAGAATAACACTCAAGCTTTTAGGTTTGCCAGAGCAGGGTCTAGAATAACACTCAAGCTTTTAGGTTTGCCAGCGCAGGGTCTAGAATATCACTCAAGCTTTTAGGTTTGCCATCGCAGGGTCTAGAATATCACTCAAGCTTTTAGGTTTGCCATCGCAGGGTCTAGAATATCACTCAAGCTTTTAGGTTTGCCATCGCAGGGTCTAGAATATCACTCAAGCTTTTAGGTTTGCCATCGCAGGGTCTAGAATATCACTCAAGCTTTTAGGTTTGCCAGCGCAGGGTCTAGAATATCACTCAAGCTTTTAGGTTTGCCAGAGCAGGGTCTAGAATAACACTCAAGCTTTTAGGTTTGCCAGCGCAGGGTCTAGAATATCACTCAAGCTTTTAGGTTTGCCATCGCAGGGTCTAGAATATCACTCAAGCTTTTAGGTTTGCCATCGCAGGGTCTAGAATATCACTCAAGCTTTTAGGTTTGCCATCGCAGGGTCTAGAATATCACTCAAGCTTTTAGGTTTGCCATCGCAGGGTCTAGAATATCACTCAAGCTTTTAGGTTTGCCAGCGCAGGGTCTAGAATATCACTCAAGCTTTTAGGTTTGCCAGCGCAGGGTCTAGAATATCACTCACGCTTTTAGGTTTGCCAGCGCAGGGTCTAGAATATCACTCAAGCTTTTAGGTTTGCCAGCGCAGGGTCTAGAATATCACTCAAGCTTTTAGGTTTGCCAGCGCAGGGTCTAGAATATCACTCACGCTTTTAGGTTTGCCAGCGCAGGGTCTAGAATATCACTCAAGCTTTTAGGTTTGCCATCGCAGGGTCTAGAATATCACTCAAGCTTTTAGGTTTGCCAGCGCAGGGTCTAGAATATCACTCAAGCTTTTAGGTTTGCCAGCGCAGGGTCTAGAATATCACTCAAGCTTTTAGGTTTGCCAGCGCAGGGTCTAGAATATCACTCAAGCTTTTAGGTTTGCCAGCGCAGGGTCTAGAATATCACTCAAGCTTTTAGGTTTGCCAGCGCAGGGTCTAGAATATCACTCAAGCTTTTAGGTTTGCCAGCGCAGGGTCTAGAATATCACTCAAGCTTTTAGGTTTGCCAGCGCAGGGTCTAGAATATCACTCAAGCTTTTAGGTTTGCCAGCGCAGGGTCTAGAATATCACTCAAGCTTTTAGGTTTGCCAGCGCAGTGTCTAGAATATCACTCAAGCTTTTAGGTTTGCCAGCGCAGGGTCTAGAATATCACTCAAGCTTTTAGGTTTGCCAGCGCAGTGTCTAGAATATCACTCAAGCTTTTAGGTTTGCCATCGCAGGGTCTAGAACAACACTCAAGCTTTCAGGTTTGCCAGCGCAGGGTCTAGGATATCACTCAAGCTTTCAGGTTTGCCAGCGCAGGGTCTAGAATATCACTCAAGATTTCAGGTTTGCCAGCGTAGGGTCTAGAATATCACTCAAGCTTTCAGGTTTGCCGGCGCCGGATCTAGAATATCACTCAAACTTTCATGTTTGCCGGCGCCGGGTCTAGAATATCAGTACTGCCAATAAATGTTGGGATAAACGTTAAATCCAGACTACGGTACGTTAGTAACAGCAATATCCATCCCCAGGTCCGTCGGGAGCAGTTAAACTCATGCACGGGGTAATCTTAGCTCCGTTAAGAGGGTTGAACTCATACACGGGGTAATCTTAGCTCCGTTGAGAGGGTTAAACTTATACACGGGGTAATATTAACTCCGTTGAGAGGGTTAAACTCATACACGGAGTAATCTTAAGTAACCATCTCTACGGAGCAAAGATTACTCCGTGTATGAGTTGAACCTTCTGTTGAACCCTCTCTGCAGTGCTAAGATTAGTCCGTGTATACGTTGAACCCTCTGTTGAACCCTCTGTATACCCTCTGTTGAACCCTCTGTTATTCCGCCGAAGACGGATGTGTCGGGCCATTGGCGCAAATAAAACGGCGACACAACGCATTTCCATTCTCTGGACTGCATCCTGCTGGAGATCTAGTAGTACTGCTACAGGAGAGATCCAGCAGGAGTTTGAGAATGAACGCTGAAGAAGAAGAAGAAGAACCCTCTGTTAAACCCTCTGTTGAACCATCTCTGCGGAGCTAAGATTACTCCGTGTATGAGTTGAACCCTCTGTAGAACTCTCTGTTGAACCCTCTGTTGAACCCTCTCTGCGGTGCTAACAGTGACGCTAGTATGATGTAATAGAACCCTCTCTGCGGTGCTAACAGTGACGCTAGTATGATGTAATAGAACCCTCTCTGCGGTGCTAACAGTGACGCTAGTATGATGTAATATGAAACAAAATCTGACACTATTCGTCTTCTTCTTCTGCTTTCGTTCTCACTCTCCTGCAGATTTGCAGGTTTGTCCGGAGAACGAAATGTGTTTTATCATGGTTTACAGCTTAGCTGCGATATGTGCACCTTCTTGTGATGTGAAATAATATTTCAGAAAGCCTTGCGGATCACTATGACCCAGTTTGGGATTGAACACACCATAATCTCCTTAGTTCTCTCTTAGACATTTCATGAGGAATGTAAACATTGCTGCTATTCTTTGCTCCTATTTCTGATAATGGCTAAATACGGACTATGACGACACTCAAAATTCAAATGTTGAAAGCGATTATGTCGGGCACTAAAGATTTACATTAGAATCTAAGCTGTAAACTACAAGACAAAAATATACAAGCAAAATCGTCACATTAGCACGATAATGAAATCATCACACAGAAGAAGCAGTGGAAGACGCATATGTAGGAAAACTATCCATCTGTACACATTAAGCGTGTACAAATGAATGCTCGGCTTGTACAAATTGGTGCTCGGCTTGTAGAAATGCATGTTCGACTTGTACAAATGGGTGCTCGGCTTGTACAAATGGGTGCTCGGCTTCTACAAATGCATGTTCGACTTGTACAAATGGATGCTCGGCTTGTACAAATGGGTGCTCGGCTTCTACAAATGCATGTTCGACTTGTACAAATGGGTGCTCGGCTTGTACAAATAGATGCACGGCTTGTACAAATGTGTGCTCGGCTTGCACAAATGCGTGTTCGACTTGCACACATGGGTGCACGGCTTGTACAATTGGGTGCTCGGCTTCTACAAATGCATGTTCGACTTGTACAAATGGATGCTCGGCTTGTACAAATGGGTGCTCGGCTTCTACAAATGCATGTTCGACTTGTACAAATGGGTGCTCGGCTTGTACAAATAGATGCACGGCTTGTACAAATGTGTGCTCGGCTTGCACAAATGCGTGTTCGACTTGCACACATGGGTGCACGGCTTGTACAATTGGGTGCTCGGCTTGTACACATGGATGCACGGCTTGTACAAATGGATGCACGTATTGTACAAATGGATGCACGGCTTGTACATTTCAGAGAAGAATGCAGCAAGCATTGACCATCTAATCTCACAAAGTACTGAGGCTTCTCTCTAAGTACTATACCACTGCCTAATTATAAAATATAGATCTACCTCCGATTTTTATCCATGTCTGCTTGTATAGGAATTCACTTGTTATCGAACTGCCGCGAGTAGCTTTGCTGGAAACCTTATCCAACCGTCTTAAGTTCTCAGAAATCCTTGCATACTTTGTCTGGACTCACTAATTAACCTCATTTCACACGACCTCATTATTATTTTTTATTCAAAATGCAGATTTTTTGTGCACACTCCTCATGTACTTACCTGTCTTGTTAGTTTTAGAAATATCAATCATAGATTATTCATGACTCAAACACGTTTTTTTTCACTCGCCTGACGCTCGGTTTGTTCTAGCAATTTTGTGTGTTTGTGGTGGCACGAACTGGGGGAAAGAATAATTGTATTTCCACCTGTCATGTATGTTGTAATATGTAGCTAAGACGTTAAAGTGTGGGTTGACTACCTCACATATGATATTATATGTATCAGGCGTGGGTTGACTGCCTCACATATGATATTCTATGTATCAGGCGTGGGTTGACTACCTTGCATGTGATATTCGATGGAAAATGATGGCTAGATGACATCTACATGATGACTAGATGACATCTACATTATGACTAGATTACATACACATTATGACTAGATTACATACACATTATGACTAGATGACATCTACATGATGACTAGATGACATCTACATTATGACTAGATGACATCCACATGATGACTAGATTAGATCTACGTAATGACTAGATGACATCTACGTGATGACTAGATGACATCTACATGATAACTAGATGACATCTACATGATGACTAGATGACATCTAAATGATAACTAGATGACATCTACATGATGACTAGATGACATCTACAGAGTCGCTTGATGTAAATGACCTTGATTCTATTTATTAAATTTTGCTTAACAATGGTTGTTTTCATAGGATCGTGGTTTCTGTAAATAAAATCTCACGTTTTGTTCTTGTCTGTCAAACATGTCGATTTTTTCGTGTGCAGGTTATTGCAATATCAGTGTTGCCACTGTGTATGTTGTGCTTATTTGTAGCAATGAGACGGTTTTTCATAGGAATTTATTTACAACATTCGGTCAGGTGTTCACATGTCTGTATATTTACAACATAGCGTCAGGTGTTCACATGTGTGTATATTTACAACATTCGGTCAGGTGTTCACATGTGTGTATATTTACAACATAGCGTCAGGTGTTCACATGTGTGTATATTTACAACATTCGGTCAGGTGTTTACATGTGTGTATATTTACAATATAGCGTCAGGTGTTCACATGTGTGTATATTTACAACATTCGGTCAGGTGTTCACATGTGTGTATATTTACAACATAGCGTCAGGTGTTCACATGTGTATTGGGTATTGTAAGTTATTTGTGCGTTTGTTATTTTTAAGGACTTAAATCTATGTATTTAGTTTTGTAGATGAAACCATATACGAGGACTCGAATAGACAAACTACTCATGAATTCATCCTTATTTACACTCACCGATAGTGTCCGCCAGCAAGATGAAGCACCATTACCGGTAAAAATTATCGTTTAGAGAACAGGTGAGGGTGGAAGAAGACAAAGGAAAGTATGCATTGATAATATGAAAGACCGGACAGGGTTAAGACTCACCACACTTGAACATGGGATCTGAGAGGAATGGTCAAACATTCTGTGTTGATTTCTTCAGTGTTACACCCCTACGACACTGAAGTGTGATGGGTTTCATTGTGAAACTCAACATCGACAGTTATTCTTGTATTTCTGAGATATCTTGGTTATATCCCGTACAACATTCCATATTTTTGTATTGAAAACGCATGCATTATTTCTGATATCATTATATATTGCCAACGTACAACATTTTATCCATCTGTCTATGTCCCTTCAGCGCCGAATGTTATGCATAGGTCAAAAATCAGAGCTGTCCAGTTTGAGCAATTTTATGCCGCAGTAATTCTTGCATGTTGGTGAGTCACCTAGGCATACACTCTGTGATGGCTGTTCTGCAAGGACTTTCTTTTGGTCTTTCTCTTTTTCTGTTGCCATCTGGTACCCATTTTAATGTTTGTAGTGGTAGTCTGTATTCATTCTACGTACATGCTCGATATAGGCACAATGTATTTCTTCTTATTGTTGTATAAACACATTGCAGTTTGCTCTATTCTCTGACTTGTTTGTTTGACATGAATTCTTCCCAACCAATATTTAAGTCTTCTCCAGGACATAACAAGATTACGTTTATATGTGTATATATACCGAGTGGTCAGAACTCAAGACCTTATCAGAGCTCAGTCTGTGAAAATCGTATCTAAGATTGTTGTGGTTCAGACGGCACGCCAAAACTGCACATTCCAAGAGGGATTTGTGAGGTTTTTTGAGCGGCGCACGTTCTGATCTGCCGACGAAAAGAACTTTCCGGAACGTGGTTGTTTATCAAATACGGTATTTGATTGAGTTTTAGATGGAATGAAATGTAAAACAAATATAGCCAGGATATAGAACAGTACTATACTATGATATAATCTCAGATGTAACATAGGGGTGAGGGGTGAGTGAGTCAGTGAATGAATGAATGAATGAATGAGTGAGTGAATGAGTAAGTGAAAGTGTGAGTAAATGAGTACGTGAATGAGTGAGTGAATGAGTAAGTGAATGAGTGAGTGAAAGAGTAAGTGAATGAATCAGTAAGTCAGTGAATGAATGAATGAGTGAGTGAATGAGTAAGTGAGTGAGTGAGTGAATGAGTAAGTGAAAGTGTGAGTAAATAAGAGAATGAATGAATGCATGAGTGAATGAGTAAGTGAGTGAGTGAGTAAGTCAGTGAATGAATGAATGAGTGAATGAGTAAGTGAGTAAGTGAATGAATGAGTGAATGAGTAAATGAGTAAGTGAATTAGTGAGTGAATGAGTAAGTGAGTAAGTGAATGAGTAAGTGAGTAAGTGAATGAGTGAGAGCATGAGTAAGTGAATAAGTGAGTGAATGAGTGAGTGAATGAGTAGGTGAGTGAGTGAGTGAGTGAGTAAGTGAATGAGTGAGTGAATGAGTAAGTGAATAAGTAAGTGAATAAGTAAGTGAGTAAGTGAATGAGTGAGTGAATGAGTAAGTGAATGAGTGAGTGAATGAGTAAGTGAATGAGTGAGTGAATGAGTAAGTGAGTGAGTAAGTCAGTGAATGAATGAATGAATGAATGAGTAAGAGAATTAGTGAGTGAATGAGTAAGTGAATGAGTGAGTGAATGAGTAAGTGAGTGAGTAAGTCAGTGAATGAATGAATGAGTAATAGAATTAGTGAGTGAATGAGTACGAGAATGAGTGAGAAAGTCAATGAATGAATGAATGAGTGAGTGAATGAGTAAGTGTATGTGTGAGTAAGTGAGTAAGTGAATGAGTGAGTGAATGAGAGAGTAAGTAAGTGAATGAATGAATGAGTGAGTTAATGAGTAAGTGAATGAGTCAGTGAATGAGTAAGTGAATTAGTGAGTGAATGAGTACGTGAATGAGTGAGATAGTCAGGGGATGAATGAATGAGTGAGTGAATGAGTAAGTGAGTAAGTGAATGTGTGAGTTAATGAGTAAGTGAATGAGTGAGTGAATGAGTAAGTGAATGAGTGAGTGAATGAGTAAGTGAATGAGTAAGTGAGTAAGTGAATGAGTGAGTGAATGAGTGAGTGAATGAGTGAGTGAATCAGTAAGTGAGTGAGTGAATGAGTAAGTGAGTAAGTGAATGAGTAAGTGAGTAAGTGAATGAGTGAGTGAATGAGTAAGTGAATTAGTGAGTGAATGAGTAAGTGAATGAGTAAGTGAGTAAGTGAATGAGTGAGTGAATGAGTAAGTGAGTAAGTGAATGAGTAAGTGAGTAAGTGAATGAGTGAGTGAATGAGTGAGTGAATGAGTAAGTGAATGAGTGAGTGAATGAGTGAGTGAATCAGTAAGTGAGTGAGTGAATGAGTGAGTGAATTAGTAAGTGAGTAAGTGAATGAGTAAGTGAGTAAGTGAATGAGTGAGTGAATGAGTAAGTGAATTAGTGAGTGAATGAGTAAGTGAATGAGTAAGTGAGTAAGTGAATGAGTGAGTGAATGATTAAGTGAGTAAGTGAATGAGTAAGTGAGTAAGTGAATGAGTGAGTGCATGAGTAAGTGAGTTAGTGAGTGAATGAGTGAGTGAATGAGTAAGTGAATGAGTGAGTGAATGAGTAAGTGAATGAGTAAGTGAGTAAGTGAATGAGTGAGTGAATGAGTGAGTAAGTGAATGAGTAAGTGAGTAAGTGAATGAGTGAGTGAATGAGTAAGTGAATGAGTAAGTGAATGAGTGAGTGAATGAGTAAGTGAATGAGTGAGGAGATGATGAATGCTAAAATATTTTATTTGTGTGGGTGTGGGGATATGGATGTTCAGTAGAAAGCAAATGGAACAATACATGAGCTGTGGGACAATACATGAGCTGTGGGACAATACATGAGCTGTGGGACAATATATGAGCTGTGGGACAATACATGAGCTGTGGGATATTGTCTTGTGATAATATGTACTTACTGCAGCAAAACTGAAATCCAACAGGTAAATCCAGGAACGAGGAAGTGAAGTGTTGCTAATCACTCAATACACATAAATCGACGTTTCGATCAAAAGGCTTTATCAAGACAACAATAAATACAAAATTAAAACATGCAACTGAAAACGTATAGTAAGGATATGGACGCTCACACCGGCATGTGTAATGTAGAATAACATATAGAATCTATATTACAGAAACCGATGTGAACGCTGATAACTCTTGTGACGTGTCGTGAACAAGTGGACAAAGTCAGGTTTAGGTGTCCATGTTTGACATAAAACGATTGTGTACCTGCATATCCTGGTGGGTGTTAGTGGCTTCTACATGAGATTTTTGCCAATTTTTATGTGAACATTTAGTACATAGATTTGAGGCGGGGGAGGGGGGAGCGGGAAGATAAGACAGGTTAGTTTAAAATGACTTCATAAATCAAACCTGTACAGAAAATGGAATAATGTGTATGCTAAATAAATTAACGCTAGAAACAAAGAAAGCGAGGTCACCTGTTGACACACAGGTAGCTATGTGTAAGGTAAACATACAGGATATATATATATATATATATATATAGACAAATTTGTTGAGAATATTGACAAAAATGTGTGTTGTCTGGTAGCGGCACGCCGCCACCACTGTCTTGACTGTCAAAGGCACGCCGCCACTCTGTGTTGTCTGTCATTGGTACGCCGCCACTCTGTGTTGTCTGTCATTGGTACGCCGCCACTCTGTGTTGTCTGTCATTGGTACGCCGCCACTCTGTGTTTCTGTCAATGATACGCCGCCACTATGTGTTGTCTGTAAGCGGCATGTCGCCACTCTGTGTTGTCTGGAAGCGGCACGCCGCCACTCTGTTTTGTCTGTCAATGACGCGCCGCCACTCTGTGTTGTCTGTCAATGGCACGCCACCACTCTGTGTTGTCTGGAAGCGCCACGTCGCCACTCTGTGTTGTCTGAAATCGGCACGCCGCCACTCTGTGTTGTCTGAAATCGGCACGCCGCCACTCTGTTTTGTCTGGAAGCGGCACGCCGCCACTCTGTGTTGTCTGAAATCGGCACGCCACCACTCTGTGTTGTCTGGAAGCGGCACGTAGCCACTCTGTGTTGTCTGGAAGCGGCACGCCGCCACTCTGTGTTGTCTGGAAGTGGCACGTCGCCACTCTGTGTTGTATCTCAATGGCACGCCGCCACTCTTGTCTGTCAATGATACGCAGCCACTCTGTGTTGTCTGAAATCGGCACGCCACCACTCTGTGTTGTCTGGAAGCGGCACGTAGCCACTCTGTGTTGTCTGGTAGCGTCACGCCTCCACTCTGTATTGTCTGGACGCGGCACGCCACCATTCTGTGTTGTCTGGAAGCGGCACGTAGCCACTCAGTGTTGTCTGGTAGCGTCACGCCTCCACTCTGTGTTGTCTGGACGCGGCACGCCACCACTCTGTGTTGTCTGGAAGCGGCACGTAGCCACTCTGTGTTGTCTGGTAGCGTCACGCCTCCACTCTGTGTTGTCTGGACGCGGCACGCCACCACTCTGTGTTGTCTGGTAGAGTCACGCCTCCACTCTGTGTTGTCTGGTAGCGTCACGCCTCCACTCTGTGTTGTCTGGTAGCGTCACGCCTCCACTCTGTGTTGTCTGGTAGCGTCACGCCTCCACTCTGTGTTGTCTGGTAGCGTCACGCCTCCATTCTGTGTTATCTGGACGCGGCACGCCTCCATTCTGTGTTATCTGGACGCGGCACGCCTCCACTCTGTGTTGTCTGGTAGCGTCACGCCTCCACTCTGTGTTGTCTGGTAGCGTCACGCCTCCACTCTGTGTTGTCTGGTAGCGTCACGCCTCCACTCTGTGTTTATCTTGTTATAAAACTGTCATGTTGATTTTGTGCACCTTCCTCAAGGTCACAGTGAAATTGTGACCGAGAAGGCGATCGAAAGGAGCAGAGGATTGACTTCGCTGTACTCGGGTAATTCCCATATGTGCTCCGTCCCTCTTAATGAAACGGTATGCCCTTGCTGAAAGTACCCAGCATAGCACGTAACTCGGTATCTCCAAGTGATAATTCCCTAGGATCTCCTAAAAACCCACTGTGTAAACAAGACGACGCTAGCCGCTATTCGAACCCAAAACTCTTGAGCACAAAACGAGCGACTTCAACACTAAAGTACGGCGAGCCCCAGGAACATTGTTACTGTTGAAAATCTATATATTTTAGGTTGCAATTTTCCTGATCATCACTTAAGTTCTGCCTTCTCCAGACATCCCCCATCTCCAGACATCCCCTTCTCCATACATCCCCTTCTCCAGACATCCCCTTCTCCAGACATCCCCTTCTCCACACATCCCCTTATTCACACATCCCCTTCTCCACACATCCCCTTATTCACACATCCCCTTCTTCAGACATCCCCTTCTTCAGACTTCCCCTTCTCCAGACATATCCTTCTCCAGACATATCCTTCTCCAGACATCCCCTTCTCCAGACATCCCCTCCTCCAGATATTCCCTTCTATACATCTCTTCCTCAGCCGTCAAAAGAATGTGGTATCAGCCATCAATAAGCGTTCTGGCTGGTTTATCAGCCGTCAAAATGGCGCCCTAGGTGGCGTATAAGCTGTGAAAAGGCGCCCTAGCTGAGCTATCAGCTAATATCACTTCTAGTTTTAAAACAATTTTTTTTAAACACATCAAGGAATATTTCTAAATACTCGAAGACACAATGTCAAAATTCATGAAGATATTCCTCACTGTTGAAAAGTCCTCATCTCAGGACATGTCGAAAACATTCTATTAGCTTGTCATCTGTGCCATTCAAAAGCTGGATCGGCTTGAAGGGTCTGAGTACATCTGAATTGCTCGTAGAAAGAAAATAGAGATCAAGATTGGACCACGATGGAGACAAATTAATTGACAAAACTGTTCCGTTTTTCTTCATCCGAGTCTGTCTTCGCGAGTTACATTCTGTTTCCGCCATCGATTTCCTGAAGTTTCCATCTATTTTTCTTTTTTTCTTCCCAGCATCTCTCTTTGATACCACATATCCGGACTGGAGGCCACGGGTCCGGTCTGGAAGTGCCAGGAATACATGTTACGCATAAATAATTCGTGGTAGGTTGAAGTAGTTGAGACTGGAATCGAACTGAAATCAAATGCGAATTGGAGAAACTAACTTGCCAACGGGGGAGATGTAATATTACGGTAGTCTGGTAACAGTATCACCGGGCAATCACTGTCGTGGAGTCCCCAGGGAAGAGTGACGGCCTGGGGAAGGCAGTATATACAAGTATATGTCTGAATACTATGGAACAGTTCAAGTCTGCATGCGAGAACTGTGTGTGATAATAACCTATATCATATAGGTCTACATTGTGAAGATATGGCAATGGCATATGCATCCTTGGATGATAATCAAAGTACAAATAAAGTGTTGTTTGCTGCCCTTAAATTGCGTCATTAATTAGGGGGTTGGGGAACTTTATAGTTTGACAGTTATTATGTCAGGAGTGGGGAGCTTAATGGTTTGACATTTATTGTGACATGGGGGAGCTTAATGGTTTGACATTTATTGTAACAAGGGGAGGAGCTTAATAGTTTGACAATTATTGTGACGGGAGGGGGGGGTGTGTTTAATAGTTTGACAATTATTGTGAAAGACGGAGGGACTGACATCAAGTTGAGGTTTTAAAAAATTGAGTGTTGAAAAAATTGCTGATTAAGAAAAAAACCTATTTTTGTGAACAAATTGACGATTCTCTGACGTAAAAACATTTTTATTGAAATCGGATCAATTATTACGTTTATTCGTACTATTTTTCTAGAAAAAATAATTGTTGGGACAGGGGGGGGGGGATTTTGATATAACTAAGCAAATAAACGGTGGGGATAAATAGCAGATGTTAACAGGGGGGGGGGGAATGCAGAGGGATCAAACATTGGCAAATAATTGTCTTCGTAATTTCTGAACAACCGCTTACTGTTGAAATCTAGTGAAGAATTGTACTCATATCATGATTATGCAGTAGCTTGTAGTTGTTGTTCTATTTTATTTTACTGTGTCCGCTTTTGGGATAATATTTATTACTCGTGTATCCTACATTACAACAAATGTAATCAGGAGATTGGAAACATTTCGCCAAGGTCAGCGTACTTTCTTCTTGTGTGCCAGGGGATGGCACAAAGATATGAGCAGAACATACTCAGGGGATTCCTTGTCAAAAAGAATACCGCAGGGAACTGCCGAGGGTGGAAGAAGAAGAGGAAGGTAAATGACAAGATAGTCAAAATGTGCCCTCATCCGCATCATTGAATATAATAATCGTCGGAGGACTCTATGTTGATGCATTTAATGTGGTTACCTCCCCCCCCCCCAACATATGACCCTGAAGGGTTAGGGGACCATAAATAGATAGACAGACCGACGGAAAGTTGAATATAATTAATGGATATATAGATATACATACATACAAGAGAGCCATATACACAGACAGACGCAGGCACAGAAAAACATACAGACAGACAGGAAGGTAGGCAGGCAGACGGACAGTCAGACAGACAGGCAGGTAAGCAGACAAACCGACAGACCAAAAGGCAGGCAAGCAGATAGACCGACTGACCTGACAGGCAGGCGGGCGGGCGGACGGACGGACGGACGAACGGACAGACAGACATACAGTCAGGCAGGAAGATAGATAGACAGACAGGCAGACAGGTAGACAGACAGATAGACAGACAGATAGACAGACAGATAGATAGATAGAAAACTCCGTTGGTTGTGTCATGGTTTCCAACATGGAAAGCGATATTCTTAAACTGTTTTTCTATATTTCACAGTGTGCTGATGATTGATTCCTTGTGGCTGAAGATGTGTACAAGCATCCCCCAAGTTGAAGTTTCATGTTCAGGTAACACCGGATCAACAGTTTCAACTATTCTGAAATAAGGATGGTGCACATACAATATTTTGGACACATTAAAAGACATCACACTTTGTTGAAGACCTTAGTTGAGGGTAAAGTCGAAGGGAAGCGAACAAGAGGTCGGCAGGACATACAAGTGGGAGAGTAACATCACACGATGGACAGGTTACAGTCTAGTAGACTGCAGCACGAAAACAAGAAATATGCGATGTTGGTAGTCTCTTGCATCCAACCTTCGTTTCGGAGACGGCACTTAATGATGATAATGAAAACTGGAACTGGACTATTCATCTTGTGGGTGGTTTTCTTTTTTTTCATTTAGATAGTCATGTCCCTACTTTTTTACTTCCCGAGATCCTTCTATTGGCTTTCTCAGTGGCAAGCATTAACCACAAGTATGTTTGCATAAAACAAGTCATATATCCATCTCATGTTTGCATAATACAAGTCATATATCCATTTCATGTATGCATAAAACATGTCATATATCCATCTCATGTTTGCATAATACAAGTCATATATCCATCTCATGTATGCATAAAACATGTCATATCTAATAGGATATTGCCATAAATTACGTCGACAACTTTTCTATGTTACTATTACAATTTTGCACATGTTTGGATTTGTTGGTATAGTTTGTCTTAGAGATATTTTGTCTTGGAAATATTTTGTCTTGCAGATATTTTTTCTTGGAGATATTTTATCTTATGGATACTTCGTCCTGGTGATATTTTGTCCGGTATATTTTGTCTGGGAACATTTTGTCTTTGAGATATGCTGTGTTGTGGATAATTTTTCTTCCGGATATTTTGTCGTGGAGGTATGTTGTCTTGGGGATATTTTGTTAGGTATATTTTGTCTTGCGAATATTTTTTGTCATGGGATATTTTCTCAGGTATATTTTGTTTGTGGGATATTTTATCTTTGTAATAGTTTTTCCTTGGATATATTTTATCTCGTTGATATTTTATCTTCGGGATAATTTGCCTTGTGGATATTTAGGCTGGTATATTTTATCTAGAAATATTTTGTCTAGAAATATTTTGTCTGGGCATATTTTGTCTGGGGATATTTTGTCTGGGCATATTTTGTCATAGATCCCTTGTTGACATCTTTGTCTGTATCATTTGGTGGGACAGCCAGTTCTACCGTAAAACATCCTTAGTTGTCTCTTCCAACTATGTAGGCAGATAAAACTATCGCTATTTGTTATTTCCTTTTTCGGGCACCGGCACCACAAACGGAGTATATGTGTACATTGTCAAAGAGAAAAAGATACCAACAGAATGTAATGAGTGATCAAATGTCCATCAACTTAAGAAATGTGATTTACTGGATTGTGCAGATGAATAACAAGAATGAAGTTTCCTTTATTTGTGATTAAGGTTATCGGTGGATACAGGTTTGGGTCCATTTTGTTCATTAAAGTACGGAATACTTGGTACCCATTTCGTTAGGATGCGTGGACATAGGAACAGCTAGTAAGTTAAACATATTTCCAGTTCAATTGGGAAGTGAACATAGATCCTCTGAAAGGGAATCCAGTACACTAACAGAGTGTGCATAATGTTGAGTACACATCTAATTCTAATAAAGTCAGAAAACATATCTAAATACCATTCTTCTAGGTAGATTACAGAATACAGGTAGATTACAGAATACAGGTAGATTACAGGAAACAGGCAGATTACAGGAAACAGGCAGATTACAGGAAACAGGTAGATTACAGAATATAGGTAGATTACAGAATATAGGTAGATTACAGAATATAGGTAGATTACAGAATACAGGTAGATTACAGAATACAGGTAGATTGCAGAATACAGGCAGATTACAGAATACAGGTAGATTACTGGATACAGGTAGATTACAGAATATAGGTAGATTACTGAATACATGTAGATTACAGAATATAGGTAGATTAAATAATACAGGTAGATTACAGAATACAGGTAGATTACATAATACAGGTTGATTGCATGTTTGTTAGAACACGTAGAAATATTTGATAGTTTATATAACAGAAACATTTGATAGTTTAGCCAGAAGAAAGAATTAATAGTTTAGATAGAAGGAGTATTTGATAGTTTAGACAGAACAAAATATTTGCTAGTTTATATTGAACATACAAGAAAAGTTAACACGAAAATGTGATTTACATTTCCGACATATCGCAGCGAGCTGTTCTTTCTTCATGAAGTTGGAGGCTCACAATCGGACATCCGTACATTTTAGCGATACAATTTACTTATAGGCCTATATTTAGTTACGGAGTTACGTGCTTCTAGTAACGATCTATGTAGACAGCTCGCAGTTCTGTTGAAAGGGAGAGTACATTTGTGTAAACCCAGCTACAGTGTAATAAATCATGTACTTCTTGTGACCAGTAGTACTTTTAATATGCGCGGGTGAGAGGTCGAGCAAGTAATTAGATGATGCCGCTCACAAAATATAGACGCTGCTCACATTAAAAAAACCAACGAATTAGGTTTTATTTTGGAAAATAATCACCACCAAAAAAGCTTCAGATATTATCAAGTGAGAAAAGAATTACTAGGAACATACGTTGTGACTGTTTGAATCGGGCAGGGGGGGGGGGTGATATATATTTACAAGCAGACTTTTGATATAGAAGCAATTTGGGAAGTACAGCAAGAACTAACTGTATTCAAGATACAAAAAGAACTAACCGTATTAAAGATACAATAAGAACTAACTGTATTCAAGATACAAAAAGAACTAACTGTATTCAAGATACAATAAGAACTAACTGTATTCAAGATACAAAAAGAACTAACTGTATTCAAGATACAAAAAGAACTAACCTTATTCAAGATACAATAAGAACTAACTGTATTCAAGATACAAAAAGAACTAACTGTATTCAAGGTACAAAAAGAACTAACCTTATTCAAGATACAACATGAACTAACTGTATTCACGATACAACAAGAACTAACCGTATTCAAGATACAACAACAACTAACTGTATCCAAGAAACAACATGAACTAACCGTATTCAAGATACAACAAGAACTAACTGTATTCAAGGTACAACAAGAACTAACCATAGGCACGATACAACAAGAACTTACCGTATTTTCGATACAACTAGAGCTAACCGTATTCAAGATACAACAAGAACTAACCGTATTCAAGACACAAAAAGAACTAACCGTATTCAATATACAACAATAACTAACTGTATTCAAGATACAAAACGAACTAACTGTATTCAAGATAATACAAGAACTAACTGTATTCAAGATAAAACAAGAATTAACCGTATTCAAGATACAAAAAGAACTAACCGTATTCAAGATACAACAAGAACTAACTGTATTCAAGATACAACAAGAACTAACTGTATTCAAGATACAACAAGAACTAACTGTATTCAAGGTACAACAATAACTAATCGTATTCAAGGTACATGAACTAACCATGGACACGATACAACAAGAACTAACTGTATTAAAAACACAAAAAGAACTAACCGTATTCAAGATACAAAAAGAACTAACTGTATTCAAGATACAACACGAACTAACTGTATTCAAGATAAAACAAGAATTAACCGTATTCAAGATACAACAACAACTAACTGTATCCAAGAAACAACATGAACTAACTGTATTCAAGATACAACAAGAACTAATCGTATTCAAGATACAACAACAACTAACTGTATTCAAGAAACAACATGAACTAACCGTATTCAAGATACAACAAGAACTAACCGTATTCAAGATACAACAAGAACTAACTGTATTCAAGATACAACAACAACTAACTGTATTCAAGATACAACAAGAACTAACCGTATTTAAATAAAACAAGAACTAACTATTTAAGATACAACATGAACTAACCGTATTCAAGAGTTACTGTGTAATGTAAAGTATTGGTTAGCATGACTGAATTAGCATATAATATTTAAGAGCTGGCATTTAACATATAATACCTGAGATGTGACATGCAGGAGCTGACATGACATTTGACATATAACACCTTAGATTTTACATGTAGGAACTGAGATGACAGATTTGACATATAATACTTGAGATGTGACATGCAGGAGTTGACATGACAGATAAGAGATAATATAATGAATGATACAAAATAATGAGAGAAAACAACTGAAAGATAATTAGTGAACAATAAGAAAAAAATTGGCATTTAGATCGAGATTTCTGGAAAAATTGCCAAGTCTAATGAAATGCGTGATTGACTCATAGATTCAGTGAATGGCTGGTGGAGTGAGTGATTGACTGAGTATTTGACTCATAGGCTGAGTGATTTACTGATGGAGTGAGTAATTAAATGATGGAGTGAGTGGCTGACTGATTGATATAGTGAGTGATTGAATTGATGCAGTGATGCAGTGATGCAGTGATGGAGTGATGGAGTGATGCAGTGATGGAGTGAGTGTGAAAGAATACAGATGAAAACCGTCAGTTGGAGAGATGGCAGAACACAGTTGATGTTCAATGTTATGAAAACTTACCAAGTTTTAAAACTTCAGGTAGACAACGCGAGCAGTGAACGAGAGCTAAACATAGAACGAGTGTAGACATGCGTTTCCAATGTGTGTTAGTCATTGTATATCCACCGTATTAAATCATCCAATCCAAGGTTCTCCACCTGATACTAACAATAATCACAGAAATACACTTCAATCCACAAAATTCATGTATCCAGGATCTGTATCTATGGACCTGTCATATCTGACACGGAGACTTGCACTGGATAGGTAGAAGTTGCATGCATGAGGGTAAGCCATGCCTGGGGCTGCCACAAGCAGATATGATGTTGAGAGGTCTAGATTTACGACAGTAATTACGGCTGTCTATAATATTAACATTAGCAGGCACACGGTGGTCAATTCTCGGATTTAAAACGTGTACCGGTGATCAGAATGGACCTGTAAATAGAAATAATAGATTCACTTATAACAGGAAAATCTATACATCCATGTATGGATAACATGCGTGGATATTATGTGTGGATAACATGCGTGGATAGTGTGTGTGGATAGTATGCGTGGATATGATGCATGGACAGCGTGCGTGGATATCAATCTTGTATGGATAGCGTACGTGGATATCATGTATGGATAATATGCGTGCAGAAATGAATATCTAAAACCTATTCTTCTAGGTTATCATTATCAAGTGCCTTGGCTGGCGTAGGCTACCACGACTCTCCGCGCTCTCTATCTCTAGTATTATGTTTCAATAACGTTGTTGTTTCCCTGCTGTGCCAAGTAGTTAAACTTTCTAATATTTTCTGACGTTATCACCCTCTATCTCTGTTGCCTTCAATTTTGGCTGTTGTGACAATGTTCTCCAATCTGTCTCATGAAGCGGCCAAAAATTAAGATTGTCTTTTTCTTACATTAATTATTGATTAAGGTTCGTTTCGCATTTGACTCTTTCAACACCTCTACATTAGTTTTTCTGGCTGTCCATGGTATTCTCAGCATTCTTCTATAGAACTACATCTCTATTGCCTCTAATCTCCCACTTTCCAGTTTGTTTATTGTCCAAGACTCGCACCCATATGTTAGTATAGTATAGCACTGCAGAACTCTCTTTCTCACCTCTAATGACAAGGTCATATTACAAAGTATATTTTTCATTTTTCTGAATGTTGTTTTTGCTGTTCTGCATCTTATTTCTGTTGAACTTCTTCCATCTGCTGTAATAATTGTACCTACATATTTGAATTGGTGGACCTGTTTTAATACTATATCATTCACTATGATCTTGCAAGGTGTGGTATTTTGTTTCTTTGAAATAACCATTACTTCTATTTTATTTTGCTATTTAGGAAGATGTCTTTCTCTTTACTTTCTGTGACTACTACATTAATTAAATCTTGAAGGTCTTCCACACTTTTTGCAATCAGAACAGTGTCAACCGCATATCTCAAATTATTTATGTTATGTCCTCCCACTGATATTCCTGGGATATCTACCTTTGCACGCATTATGTTTTCACTGTATAAAGAGAACAGGTCTGGTGAAAGCACACATTCCTGTCCAACTCCTTGTTTTATTTGTTGGAAAGGGCCAAATTGATTTCCTAATCTTATTGCTGCTGTTTGTTGCCAGTACATGTTCTTGATGATTCTTAAATCCTTGCTGTCAATGTTCAAATTCTCTAGCATGTGTATAATTTCGCTATGTTTAACTTTATCAAAAGCCTTTGTTTAGTCTATAAAACAGAGGTACAGATCTGCTTTATATAGATATCTCTATTATCTGTATATATATACAGAAGTATATTGTTGGCAGATATATATATCATTGTTGGTACCTTTGCCTTCTACACAGCCACATTGTTCTGGACTTATTTCTGTTTTTATTTTGTTTCTCGCTCTGTTCATGATGATTCTGAGAAGTATTTTGGTTATTTGGCTCACGAGGCTGATTGTACGGTGTTCTGTTCTTCACATTCGCTGGTCCCTGGTTTCTTAGGTAATGCTATACATATGAATCTGAATAAGTCATCGGGTATGTCCCCGCTGTTATATACGTCATTCAGCAATTTTGTGACTATTTCAACTTCAAAGTCACCAAAAGCTACCCATTCCTCTAATGTGATATTGTGCGATCCTGGGGCTTTGCCGTATTTCATGTGCCTTAAGGATTCCCTTACTTCTTCTGCGAGTATTGATGAATCCTGCCTGTTTTCTTGTATGTTTATCTCTGGTCTGTTGGCATCATAGAGTTTCACATATTCCGTCCATCTCTGTACTGTATGATCTTTGCCCATTAAAACCTGCCCTTTCTTAGATTTTAGACACTCTAACTTTTTCTTCTAGGTAGATTACAGAAAACATATCTAAATGCTAAACATCTAGTTAGATTACAGAAAACATATATCAATTTTAATCATATAGTTTGATTCATCATCAGGTGGCATATGCTGAACAGGATGTAGCAGTCATCACAGACTTTCAAAACTTCCGTTGATCTTGAGCTAGTCTTCCTGCTTCTGTTACTGTAATGTTCAGGTGGCCTTTGATATCTTAGATCCATCTTCTTCTTGGTCTGTCTCTTGTTCGTCTCCCTGGCATCATCTCCTCCATTATGTTCTTCTCTAGGTTGCCATGACTTTTGATATTGCCAAAATATTGTAGTTTTCTGGATGTCATTTACGTGATCATATCGTGAGTACATCGGGGAAACCGGCCTACGATTGAGCGATCGCTTTTGTAACCATCTTCATGCCATCAAGCACAGAACACCCACTCCTGTGGCCAGGCACTTCAACGGCGTTGGTGATCATGGTGCTTTGGATATTCAGGTCACCGCCATCAGATCTTGCACCACCGATGATCTAGGTATGCTCTAGAAAATCACTCATTTTTGAATTGGGTACACTCAAGCCATTTGGACTAAATTCCGACCATTCTTATGTCTAGTATTGGGTTGGTGTGGTCTTTGTCTTTATTCTTTTTGTTCCGTCATTTACTCATTTTTATGTTCGTTTCATTTCCACATAAATTTACGTTTTTTATGTACTTTCTGACCTTCCGGCATAGCATTTCCATATTTCCGTTTGATGTGAAAATTATTCCATTCGTCATCTTTTGATGTTTTGTTTGTGTCTTGATAAAGACGTTGTGGTTGAAACGTGAAATGTGATTTGTGTATTGTAATTTTTATGATTTCTTGTGTGCTCAGCATTGCCCATCATTACCTACTAGTTTTAGCTATAGTCTGTCGTGTCTCATTGAAACGAAATATAAACCTGTGTTTTACGTAGTCTCATATTTTTCTGAAAAGAACCATGCTGTTTAGTCAGTTGTCTTTTGCATTCATTTCTCTCAGGATGGCTGCATTGGTGAACTTTTTGGTGTATGGTATTCTGTGGATTTTTCTGTAGCAGTGTGTTTCAAATTCTGCTATTTAATTTTTCACTTTTTAGGTGATTGTCCAGGATTCACAACCATATATTATCACTGGGAATATACAAGCTCTCAGAAATGCTAGTTTTGTTGTTTTGCAGCAGCTCAGCCATATGTTGTTCATTTGTATCATCTTCTTTGATGCGATAGTCAACCTCCTTCTGTCTTCTTCATAGCAATCACCGTTACTGTTGGTGAAAGAATCAAGGTATTCAAATTTGGTGACTCTCTCTAATTCGCCATTGTTGATACTGATTGAAAACTTGCTAGTTATTTTATCTGTTGTCATTATCTTGGTCTTGTTTCCATTCAGAAATGGAGTTTATGAGTTGTTGTAGACCTGATTGACTGTGTGCTAATAATACATAGATTACTGTACACATATCTACATACCATTCTTCTGTGCAGATTACAGGAAACCATAGACTCGTGATTGTAGGTTTGCTAGTATACGAAGAGACATTTGGTAGTTTAAATAACATAAACTTTTGATAGTTTAAGATAGGAGAATATGGAACATATCCATGGATTATATGCAAAATAGGAACATATCCATGGATTATATAAACTAAATGCACGATTGTAGTTAAACTGTGAACCAATAGATAAGTAAATATAGAACAACATAATATAGAACATTTTGTTGAATAACAGTATTACCAGGAGTAATATACAGAATCCACGTGTCGACGGTCTACACCTGATGAAGATAAGAGGGATTAAACTTGATAAAACTTACACGACGATTCGTAGTGGATTTTTCTATCATGTTTTCTTATTTGTATTTTAATATTTTATTGCACTTTCTCTACATGTATCCACTCACATTCACGTCGTTCTCCCCTCTTATCGTCTTTGCTTTGTATTCCTGACCATAAGAAGAACATATGCCTGGAAGTCTCCGTAAGACTTTGTGGTTCCTGTTCTGTATATGTATGCCCCTATCGTGATAAACAACACAAGAGACAGAAAGTTCTGGAAAAGCGTAATCGCATACGCCACTCGTCATGGTACTTGATTTAATGATTTTGATAAAGTCTTTGTTGTCGAAACGTGGATCTGTACATCGTTACACAAAAAACTGCTAGTCACCAATTTTCTATATTTTTTTCTATATTTACTTACGGATTATATTAATGGATATATGGATACACAAATTAACTGAACTGACTCCACCAACTGGGTTTTCAAGAGTGCACGGTCTTCATTTGCGTTACCTTATAAAATCTAACGATACATGGAATGAGAGACGAACAACTTTCCATAGGAGCCCCATTCTAAAGCTGAGGAGATCAGAGGAAACCACAATGTTTAGGCTCCACACAGGACACCAAATTACAAACCACAATGTTTAGGCTCCACACAGGACACCATATTACAAACCACAATGTTTAGGCTCCACACAGGACACCAGATTACAAACCACAATGTTTAGGCTCCACACAGGACACCAGGTTAATCTAACCAAACACATCTCAAAATAAAGGCTCTCCAAACTGACTAGTCCATGCCAAAAAGGTCTTCAGACTCCAGAACACGTTCTGCAGACATGCTCACTCTTCGATGATTTTAGAACTAAAATATGATCCCTGGAAAAGATCTGAAGGTGAAGCTGTGGGGCAACCGTGACGACCTGCTGCTGAAGACTGAATTCATATAGGTGGCCCACCTTCCTGTACAGACTTACGAGGATAGAGGTGGTCCACCTTCCTGTACAGACTTACGAGCATAGAGGTCGTCCATCTTACTGTACATACTTACGAGCATAGAGGTTACCCACCTTCCTGTACAGACTTACGAGCATATGAAACTGATGGAAGAATATCTTAACGACGTTTTGGAATTAGTCAATCAGAAAAGAGAAAGACAGCGTTCCCTCTTTAAATTTTCTTTGCGTGTTCGGATTACACTGCGGTTTGAATAGTTACAATATTGTATACTTAACAACTATTTAATGATCAGTTCTAATGTTTGAAAAGGAAATTTGGTGAGCACAGATTGATATTTTGTTTATTGTACCCTCTCACGTTGTCTAGAAATTAAACTCTTTGGGTAAACTGGGGAACCAGCAAAGAGCTCAAGCTAACATGTTTTCTGTGATTCATAAATGCATAACTTTATCACAAATATTTATCGCTGATCAAGAAGATAATATATATATATTAGAATGTTTCACAATCTCATCCACTTCTTCATCTCTTTATAAATTATGTTTGTTTGTCAATTTCTCTGTTTCCTTATAAATTAGAGAGTTCTCCTATCAACGGCCATCTTTTTTTCCCAGTCATAAATTTAAAATTCTCTCACTTAAATGAATATCTGTCTCTTCCTAATAATTTAGAAATGCCCTGACTGAAACCAATCGGTCTCTTCTCTCAAGAAATGACAAAGTTCGTTACATCAATTTCTCGAGTTTTGTCTGCACTTAATGTTCTCATTCTTGCTTGTCTTAAACCAAACCAAATCGTCAAGTCACAACGAGAACATCCACATCTTCAACATCTTCACTTCTTGTGTATGTGTCTGACATCCACTAGAGCTGACACACAATACAAATGATAAATCGCTACCCCGGTGCCCCTCACATACAGAAGTTTAACCCCACCTCTGACCTCCAAACACAACACCGATGCCAGCTTGATCAACATTCAACAGCCACATTGCTGCAGCAATAAATTGCTTACATATATAGCTCTAGTTTCCAGACGATCTATCAGTTATGTCCATAGTTGCGATCAAAGATCTTACTCTTTATTTTGTGGAAACAAATCTATCTTTTCATATAATGTATAGCAGTGTGTCTCAATCTGTGTGAGAATGTCACATGATGGCAGTGGGTCTCAATCTGTGTGAGAATGTCACATGATGGCAGTGGGTCTCAATCTGTGTGAGACTGTCACATGATGGCAGTAGGTCTCAATCTGTGTGAGAATGTCACATGATGGTAGTGTGTCTCAATTTGTGTGAGAATGTCACATGATGGCAGTGGGTCTCAATCTGTTTGAGACTGTCACATGATGGCAGAGGGTCTCAATCTGTGTGAGACTGCCACATGATGGTAGTGGGTCTCAATCTGTGTGAGAATGTCACATGATGGTAGTGTGTCTCAATCTGTGTGGGAATGTCACATGATGGTAGTGTGTCTCAATATATGTGAGAATGTCACATGATGGTAGTGTGTCTCAATCTGTGTGAGACTGTCACATGATTTTCAAACGCCTTCAGATTAGCAGGATGTAGTCCACGAACGGAATTCTTTCTGTTATGCTTTACAGCTTAGCTGTGATATCTGCTCCTTTAGGTCTGAAGCATCCGATATCAAAATAAAATATGAATCAATTTGACCCTGTATGGCAGAGGCTCTCAACCTTCGCAATCGGCGAGCAATGCCCACATGTAATATTTCGTGATCGAGGGTATCATATAATCCTACATGTAATCGTTAGTGCTAGGGAGAATCATGTAATCTTACATGTAATCGTTCGTAATCGGGAGAATCATTCAATCCTACATGTAATCGTTAATGCTAGGGAGAATCATGTAATCTCACATGTAATCGTTCGTAATCGGGAGAATCATACAATCCTACATGTAATCGTTAATGCTAGGGAGAATCATGTAATCTCACATGTAATCGTTCGTAATCGGGAGAATCATACAATCCTACATGTAATCGTTAGTGCTAGGGAGAATCATGTAATCGTTCGTAATCTGGAGAATCATACAACTCTACATGTAATCGTTAGTGCTAGGGAGAATCATGTAATCTCACATGTAATCGTTCGTAATCGGGAGAATCATACAATCCTACATGTAATCGTTAGTTCTAGGGAGAATCATGTAATCTCACATGTAATCGTTCGTAATCGGGAGAATCATACAATCCTACATGTAATCGTTAGTGCTAAGGAGAATCATGTAATCTCACATGTAATCGTTAATGCTAGGGAGAATCATGTAATCTCACATGTAATCGTTCGTAATCGGGAGAATCATATAATTCTACAAGTAATAGTTCGTGCTAGGGAGAATCATATAATCCTACAAGTAATAGTTCGTGCTAGGGAGAATCATATAATCCTACAAGTAATAGTTCGTGCTAGGGAGAATCATATAATCCTACAAGTAATAGTTCGTGCTAGGGAGAATCATATAATCCTACAAGTAATAGTTCGTGCTAGGGAGAATCATATAATCCTACAAGTAATAGTTCGTGCTAGGGAGAATCATATAATCCTACAAGTAATAGTTCGTGCTAGGGAGAATCATATAATCCTACAAGTAATAGTTCGTGCTAGGGAGAATCATATAATCCTACAAGTAATAGTTCGTGCTAGGGAGAATCATATAATCCTACAAGTAATAGTTCGTGCTAGGGAGAATCATATAATCCTACATATAATAGTTCGTGCTAGGGAGAATCATATAATCCTACATGTAATAGTTCGTGCTAGGGAGAATCATATAATCCTACATGTAATAGTTCGTGCTAGGGAGAATCATATAATCCTACATGTAATAGTTCGTGCTAGGGAGAATCATATAATCCTACAAGTAATAGTTCGTGCTAGGGAGAATCATATAATCCTACATGTAATAGTTCGTGCTAGGGAGAATCATATAATCCTACAAGTAATAGTTCGTGCTAGGGAGAATCATATAATCCTACATGTAATAGTTCGTGCTAGGGAGAATCATATAATCCTACATGTAATCGTTAATGCTAGGGAGAATCATATAATCCTACATGTAATCGTTAATGCTAGGGAGAATCATATAATCCTACATGTAATCGTTCGTGCTCGGAAGAACTGTTGAACTTGTTTAGGACGAGCACACTTCCTTACAGGAAGACAAATGTGCTCGCAGACCTCCAGTGTTAAAAAGTCCATTATATGGGATAGGACACCCCATATGCACCTTAGTCGCCTGTAAGACATGCCTGCTAGGTAACACTATTGCTATTATGTACCCCTGTCAGCCCTGGCAACACACTGCGGTCTCCAACAAATGATATAGTCATAAGTAACTTCACAAATCCATAATCTCTCGTGGCCCTATCGACATGATGCTGCCGCCTGGAAGTTGAGAAGAACTTATACGAATCTTTTTAAAGCATAGCCTTTCTGTGGTATTTGAGTGCTGCAAGATACATCCAGCATGCAAGGATATTTTGGGCAAGTCATCCGATACGTAGGTCAGACCATAGCCAGATACTTCTCTATGGTGAGCAGCAGAAGGTTACACTACCTCAATTTGGTCAAAATAGGCTGTGAATGGGTGACATTTGACAATAAGAGAAAATTTTTGGCAACAGTAGTGATACAGATGGGAAGAGATTGTCGCGAATGGGCTGCCAACAGAACAGAGGAAATGATCCAAGAACTCATACTGCAGCACTCGAAGCCACACGATACAATAATTTACACAGATGGCTCAGTAACACAAGAAATAAACAGGTGTAGTTGGAATTTTGTGGCCTACCATAATTGCAAGAAATTAGCTGAGAAGTCAGCTGCCTACCCCACTACAACATGGAGTATGAGAATGGAAATAGAAGCGGTGACAGCAGCTCTCACTTGGCTGGCAACTCAACCACCAACAGACTCGGTTATTCTATCGGACTCTCAAAGTATGTTGCGCAAGAAAGAAAAGTGTATGGTCAGAACTGAATGGGTCACTCTTCTCGATAATGCGCATAGCATTACATGGATCTACTGTCCTGGTCATGCTGGGTTCAGGGGAAACGAAAGAGCCGATGTGTTGGCTTGTAAGGCTTTGGTGAACGGCACCGAGATAAGAAGAGACAGGATTGAATTTATTAGACCAGTCATGGATACCCTACGAGAAGACGAGGAGGAAGTCGAACGTGACAATGTACATATTCAGAGAATGTTAGAAATTGGAGTGAGTAGAGGTGATGGGAAAAAGTGCTCCCTCTCCAGAAAGATCTGAAGAACGCGTAATCAGCAAATGACTGGGACACCGAACTTGTACACCTTTAGATGCCTGACGGAACGGCAAGAATATCATATTTGGGAATGTCCCCAGTGCTGTGACGCTTGTTCCTAATCAAGAATCAAGAAATGTGGTCAAAAGAAGCGCTGCAATGACTCGTTAAAGGCATCACTGAAATCCTTTGAAATAGATCAAGATACATGGTACGAACTTGCACAAAATAATTGCACTTTAGTCAGAAAGAGCGCATCATCTTGTGAAAATTACACAAATGCAGCAGCTCAACAGCGGGAAGTAGCTAGAAAGTCACAGATAGACCACAGGCCGTCTACAGTGGTCATTCCATGCCCAAACTATTCAATAAATTTGCGGCTCGAACATGGTACATCAGCCATCAACGAACATGATACATCAGCCATCAACGAACAGGTTACATCAGCCATCAACGAACATGGTACATCAGCCATCAACGAACATGGTACATCAGCCATCAACGAACATGGTACATCAGCCATCAAAGAACATGGTGCATCAGCCATCAATTAACATGGTACATTAGCCATCAATGAACATGGTACATCAGCCATCAACGAACATGGTACATAAACCATCAATGAACATGGTACATCAGCCATCAACGAACATGGTACATCAGCCAGCAACGAACATGGTACATCAGCCATCAATGAACATGGTACATCAGCCATCAATGAACATGGTACATCAGCCATCAACGAACATGGTACATCAGCCATCAACGAACATGGTACATAAACCATCAATGAACATGGTACATCAGCCATCAATGAACATGGTACATCAGCCATCAACGAACATGGTACATCAGCCAGCAACGAACATGGTACATCAGCCATCAATGAACATGGTACATCAGCCATCAATGAACATGGTACATCAGCCATCAATGAACATGGTACATAAACCATCAATGAGCATGGTACATCAGCCATCAATGAACATGGTACATCAGCCATCAACGAACATGGTACATCAGCCAGCAACGAACATGGTACATCAGCCATCAACGAACATGGTACATCAGCCATCAACGAACATGGTACATAAGCCATCAATGAACATTGTACATCAGCCATCAACGAACATGGTACATCAGCCATCAATGAACATTGTACATCAGCCATCAACGAACATGGTACATCAGCCATTAATCAGACATCAATAAACATGGTACATCAGCCATCAATGAACATGGTACATCAGCTATCAATGAACATGGTACATCAGCCATCAACGAACATTGTACATCAGCCATACATCAGCCATCAATGAACATGGTACATCAGCCATCAACGAACATGGTACATCAGCCATACATCAGCCACACATCAGCCATCAACGAACTCATTGGCTTGGACATAGCACTAAATGAATTTCAAAAGTAGATGCAACAAATGGTCATCATCATCATGTGATGGACGAACGCACACATCAGATTATGGAACACTTTACTCACCAATTTTAAATGCACACCATCTCGCACCAAGCTCGCACCAAGCTCGCACCATGCTCGCACCAAGCTCGCACCAATTCATGTATGCACTCATACACATTCATATTTCACACAGCATCACATTTACACAGTCGCACATTTACACAGTCGCACATTTACACAGTCGCACATTTACACAGTCGCACATTTACACAGTCGCACATTTACACAGTCGCACATTTACACAGTCGCACATTTACACATCACATTTACACAGTCGCACATTTACACAGTCGAACATTTACACAGCATCACATTTACACAGTCGCACATTTACACAGTCGCACATTTACACAGCGTCACATTTACACATCATCACATTTACACAGTCGCACATTTACACAGTCGCACATTTACATAGTCGCACATTTACACAGTCGCACATTTACACATTCGCACATTTACACAGTCGCACATTTACACAGTCGCACATTTACACATCATCACATTTACACAGTCGCACATTTACACAGTCGAACATTTACACAGCATCACATTTACACAGTCGCACATTTACACAGTCGCACATTTACACAGCCGCACATTTACACAGCGTCACATTTACACAGTCGCACATTTACACAGTCGCACATTTACACAGTCGCACATTTACACATCATCACATTTACAGAGTCGCACATTTACACATCACAACATTTACACAGTCGCACATTTACACATCATCACATTTACACAGTCGCACATTTACACTTCATCACATTTACACAGTCGCACATTTACACAGTCGCACATTTACACAGTCGCACATTTACACATCATCACATTTACACAGTTGCACATTTACACATCATCACATTTACACAGTCGTACATTTACACAGTCGTACATTTACACACTCGCACATTTACACAGTCGCACATTTACACATTCGCACATTTACACATCATCACATTTACACAGTCGCACATTTACACAATCGCACATTTACACATCATCACATTTACACAGTCGCACATTTGCACAGTCGCACATTTACGCATCATCACATTTACACAGTCGCACATTTACACAGTCGCACATTTACACAGTCGCACATTTACACATCATCACATTTACACAGTCGCACATTTACGCAGTCGCACATTTACACATCATCACATTTACACAGTCGCACATTTACACAGTCGCACATTTACACAGTCGTACATTTACACAGTCGCACATTTACACATCATCACATTTACACAGTCGCACATTTACACATCATCTCATTTACACAGTCGCACATTTACACATCATCACATTTACACAGTCGCACATTTACACAGTCGCACATTAACACAGTCGCACATTTACACATCATCACATTTACACAGTCGCACATTTACACAGTCGCACATTTACACATCATCACATTTACACAGTCGCACATTTGCACAGTCGCACATTTACGCATCATCACATTTACACAGTCGCACATTTACACAGTCGCACATTTACACATCATCACATTAGCACATTTACACATCATCACATTTACACAGTCGCACATTTACACAGTCGCACATTTACACAGTCGCACATTTACACATCGTCTCATTTACACAGTCGCACATTTGCACCGTCGCACATTTACACATCATCACATTTACACAGTCGCACATTTACACAGCATCACATTTACACAGTCGCACATTTACACATCATCACATTTACACAGTCGCACATTTACACAGCATCACATTTACACAGTCGCACATTTACACAGCATCACATTTACACAGCTGTGCATTTTCACATCCGGACATTTACATAGCCGCACTTATGAATACATTTATGTAAGATTACAAACGTTATGTTTACTGTAGAATTTGAAGCCAACACTTTGAAAGATTGCTTATCCAAACTCCAAGTTTCAAGTGGTCACATTGCAGAGCTCTCGGGGATTTCGAGGGATATGAACAGCCAGAGTTTGACCCTCTGGATCGATTATCATGCTCGCAACATCGGACTCAACTGCGGCTTAACTCAATCATTGAAATGTTTTTGTTTTCCAACATCAACGTGGGAAGATGTTTGAAATATAGTACAGTCAATATTTTTTTTCCGGTTAAACATTTTTTTTTTCCGGTAAAACATTTTATTAATCGCCAATAAATCTATCACATTTTCAGAGATTTACGGGGATTCGATGTATTTTTTCACACGCGTTCAACAAATAACGACTCTCAATTCACATTTGTTGTCCTTTTTTGTATTCAAGAGCTAATGTCCATCTTATCTCTGAATTATATTTCTCTCACGTTTCTCCTGCAAGAAACGTCGGCGACGATAATATTTGTGAATACGACTTGTGCTACATAAGCGGTGCACACTCTAGAGTAGTGTCCACGGTCCTTTCTTACATAAGCGGTGCACACTCTAGAGTAGTGTCCACGGTCCTTTCCTAGATAAGCGGTGCACACTCTAGAGTAGTATCCACGGTCCTTTCCTAGATAAGCGGTGCACACTCTAGAGTAGTATCCACGGTCCTTTCCTACATAAGCGGTGCACACTCTAGAGTGGTATCCACGGTCCTTTCCTACATAAGCGGTGCACACTCTAGGATATTATTCCACTGTGATATCCTTCACTGTTATGTGGTAGTAAAACATGGACAATTGTTAATATTGCAAGAAAACTTCTGGAGGCTACAGAGATGTAGTTTTATAGAAGAATGTTGAAAATATCATGAACAGCTAAAACGAGTAATGCTAAATTTCTACAACTGGTCAACTCACATAGAGAACTTATAAACTGTATTAGAAGACGACAAACTGGAAAGATCGAGGGTATGAGAAACAGAGGAAGACAACGTGAGAAAATGTTGGATGACTTGAAAACCTGACAGCATGCAGAATCATCAGAAACTATATTTAAATGTATAACAAACAGAGGATTGTGGAGAGACATGATCGCCTACACCAGAAGGCATGCTACCAATGAATGAATGATTTCCGACATAAATCGTGTAATAGTTATTCTCTGGCTCTGGTCAGTGATGGGCCGAAAATTCACAGACTCCCCAGTAATAAAATGTTGGGTCATAGGATATGAGCCCATGGACCGCTGGATCAACCAACCAACGAACCAACCAACCAACCATCCAAACATGACGACAAGAAGGTTGGCTGTTAAACAGGTTGACGCCTACATACACTCGATCATAATAAGGAGGTTGAAAGCTAAACAAGATAGCGAAAACGTTGGTTCCTAAATATTCTAACAAGAAGGTCGGAAGGAAACAGATGTTTGCTTGGCATTATAATGCTGGAAAATGTGTGGAATTTCTACTCACTCATGGCCAGAGAGAGAATATAACTGTCACACCCACAAGGAAGGTATGTTTCTATCTATGCACTGTAGCCAAGACAGGGTTCACTGTGCTCATTCACCGCCACCAATTGCCCCACTGATTATGTCGAACTTGTCTATAGCTCCAGGCATGTAACCAAATGTTCAAAGAGAAAGGTATGTCACGTCCTGGAACCAAATGTTCAAAGAGAAAGGCATGTCACGTCCTGGAACCAAATGTTCAAAGAGAAAGGTATGTCACGTCCTGGAACCAAATGTTCAAAGAGAAAGGTATGTCACGTCCTGGAACCAAATGTTCAAAGAGAAAGTTATGTCACGTCCTGGGACCAAATGTTCAAAGAGAAAGGTATGTCACGTCCTGGAACCAAATGTTCAAAGAGAGAAAGGTATGTCACGTCCTGGAACCACATGTTCAAAGAGAGAAAGGTATGTCACGTCCTGGAACCACATGTTCAAAGAGAGAAAGGTATGTCACGTCCTGGGTCACTTTACCGTTATTATGAGCCTCATTGGAAAACAGTGCAGTAAGTCTAGATATAACAGTGCAGATATAACTGTATGAATGATATATTCTACAAAGCTTTTATATCAGTCACAATATAACGGCATGTCATCTACTAAGGTTTTCTATTGCATGGGCGGTGTGTCTAGCGGGACATTGGTGAGACCCACAGACGCAACACGTATAGATGAAGGAAGCAAGTGGGAGGAGCACATTACGACATGGATAAGACAAAGTGTATATGATTGCATCACCAACTCATGAGGCAGAGAATGGGTTTCCTTCGCAGCTAACTTTCGATAGAAATACGGAACATGATGATAGTGATGTTTCATTATTTTCAGGTCAGTTTCTTGAAGAAAACTTTTCTTATTTCTGTTGCATTTTGTGATTGAAATATCATAGATTTCTACCCGTCCAATTTGAGTGACCCAACAACAGATCTGTCAGTGCAAGTTCAGTAATCCATTAATAGATAAGTCCTTCTTAGCTGAGTGACCCATCAACATAGCTCTCACAGTTGAGTGACCCACCAACATTTCTGTCACAGTTGAGTGACCCATCGACATCTATGTCACAGTTAAGTGACCCATCAACATTTATGTCACAGTTGAGTGACCCACCAACATTTCTATCACAGTTGAGTGACCCACCAACATTTCTATAACAGTTGAGTGACCCACCAACATTTCTATCACAGTTGAGTGACCCACCAATATTTCTGTCACAGTTGAGTGACCCATCAACATTTCTGTCACAGATGAGTGACCCATCAATATTTCTGTCACAGAAGAGTGACGCATCAACATTTATGTCACAGTTGAGTGACCCATCGACATTTATGTCACAGTTGAGTGACTCATCAACATTTCTGTCACAGAAGAGTGACTCATCAACATTTCTGTCACAGTTGAGTGACCCATCAATATTTCTGTCACATTTGAGTGATCCATCAATATATCTATGCCTCTGTTACAGTTGAGTGATCGATCAATATTTCTGTCACAGTTGAGTGACCCATCAACAGATTTGCACTGTCTTATAACATCAATAATCTGACTAGTTTACGTTCTAATAATCACAATTTATACTCGTGTTTTACAGTTGGCTGAGACAGCTTATGACATGATATATTTACTGAGCAATGAGTCTATAATACACATTTATTTTAAATAACTATGCTGCGCATATAAAAATTGTTTTGCGGGCCAGATTAGATGTGAGGGCCTAATGTTGCCTACACCTGATTTATCCGCTTAAAGAAAACAATAACAATAACAATAACAATAACAATTGACTGATAGAGAAGATGGAGACAAATCTCCATACAATATAATAGTTAGTCGCTGTAACATCACGGTCAACAGAAATATGTATATGTATTTGCTACGTGTTGCCACAGCTATCGCACTTCAAGTATCGCATTGTCACCCGATATTGGTGTATTATCTCTCTATAACATCACGGTCTCGATGTTATGAAACCCTACTGTCATAAAATATGGACATGACGCCACAACTGTCATAAAATATGGAACTGACGCCACAACTGTCATAAAATATGGACCTGACGCCACAACTGTCATAAAATATGGACCTGACGCCACAACTGTTATAAAATATGGACCTGACGCCACAACTGTTATAAAATATGGACCTGACGCCACAACTGTCATAAAATATGGACCTGACGCCACAACTGTCATAAAATATGGACCTGACGCCACAACTGTCATAAAATATGGACCTGACGCCACAACTGTCATAAAATATGAAACTGACGCCACAACTGTCATAAAATATGACCTGACGCCACAACTGTTATAAAATATGGACCTGACGCCACAACTGTCATAAAATATGGACCTGACGCCACAACTGTCATAAAATATGGACCTGACGCCACAACTGTCATAAAATATGACCTGACGCCACAACTGTCATAAAATATGGAACTGACGCCACAACTGTCATAAAATATGGACCTGACGCCACAACTGTTATAAAATATGGACCTGACGCCACAACTGTCATAAAATATGGACCTGACGCCACAACTGTCATAAAATATGACCTGACGCCACAACTGTTATAAAATATGGACCTGACGCCACAACTGTTATAAAATATGGACCTGACGCCACAACTGTCATAAATTATGGACCTGACGCCACATCTGTCATAAAATATGGACCTGACGCCACAACTGTCATAAAATATGGCCATGACGCCACAACTGTCATAAAATATGGACCTGACGCCACAACTGTCATAACATATGGACCTGACGCGACAACTGTCATAAAATATGGCCATGACGCCATTACTGTCATAAATTATTGACATGACGCCATTACTGTCATAAAATATGGACCTGACGCTATTACTGTCATAAAATATTGAGATGATGCCACTACTGTCATAAAATAATGACATGACGCCACCACTGTCATGAAATATTGACATGACGCCACTACTGTCATAAGATATTGACATGACACCTCTACTGCCATCAGATAGTCACATGACGCATTACTGTCATATAATAGTAATAGTTAGCACTAATGTAATGTAATAGTGATAGTGCGCGCTAATGTCATTTAATAGTGATATACCGGACTAATGTCATGTAATAGTAATAGTACGCACTAATGTCATGTAATAGTACGCACTAATGTCATGAAATAGTACGCACTAATGTCATGTAACATTACGCACTAATGTCATGTAATAGCACGCACTAATGTCATGTAATAGTGATATTACGGACTAATGTCATGTAATAGTAATAGTATGCACTAATGTCATATAATAGTACGCACTAATGTCATGTAATAGTACGCACTAATGTCATGTAATAGTACGCTCAAATGTCATATAATAGTAACAGTACGCACTAATGTCATGTAATAGTAACAGTACGCACTAATGTCATGTAATAGTAATAGTACGCACTAATGTCATGTAATAGTAATAGTACGCACTAATGTCATGAAAGAGTACGCACTAATGTCATGTAATAGTAACAGTACGCACTAATGTCATGTAATAGTATCAGTACTAACTAATGTCATGTAATAGTACGCACTAATGTCATGTAATAGTAACAGTACGCACTAATGTCATGTAATAGTAACAGTACGCACTAATGTCATGTAATAGTAATAGTACGCACTAATGTCATGAAAGAGTACGCACTAATGGCATGTAATAGTACGCACTAATGTCATGTAATAGTAACAGTACTAACTAATGTCATGTAATAGTACGCACTAATGTCATGTAATAGTAACAGTACGCACTAATGTCATGTAATAGTAACAGTACGCACTAATGTCTTGTAATAGTACGCACTAATGTCATGTAATAGTAACAGTACTCACTAATGTCATGTAATAGTAATAGTACGCACTAATGCCATGTAATAGTACGCACTAATGTCATGTAATAGTACGCACTAATGTCATGTAATAGTACGCACTAATGTCATACAACCATATGGCCTAGAGTAGTACTTATCAACTGAAAATATATTAAGATATAATACTTTGTACTATTTTCTATATTTGACAATAATATCTTTCCTATGCCACCAATTAAGTTCAACCACAAACTAGTTCAGCTATCTACGTTTCGACCATCTAAAACAATCATGAACGACCTGAGTGAAATTGTAATCAGAAATTTGAAATCTGAGATAGAAATTGTTGATCTCGAGAACCTTCTGCTGTTTCTCCAAACATCGAGCCAGTGACCAAGTTCTATTTCCGCGAGTACACCTCCCATATTTCTGTTCAACCCTGAGCATTTGTCTTGTCACACGTTTCCAAAATCGAGCCAGTTATACGAAGCACCCGCAGACATAAGAACACATCTCACAGAAAATTAATCACACTTCCAATATTGGCCTAGAACAGCTTGGATGACTAGCTTGAGGGCTTGTCTGAAGACTCCCAAAGGAGAGAGATAACTGGTGAAGGGGGAAACAGATTGAGCCGTTTTACATAAGAGCACTTTATTTTGGTTGAACCCTTTAAATAAATTGAAATCTGTGGGAAACGAGTGAAAAGGTGATCGTTGCTTTGTGAGAGTTGAATATATAATGTGATTCTGGTATGTAAGGTGGCTGAAGTGAGTATGTGCTCAGATGATGAGGCTAACAGTGATCACGAGGTGAGAGGCAGAGAGAAAGTGAACATTTACACGGAGTAATAGATGTGAGACATGAGCTACGGAGTGCTGCATTAAGTGCCACACTACAATGTCACATGCGTGCATTGCGCGAGTTTTCTGTGGCAATGACACACGCATTACGCCACAATTATGTCCATAAAACATGTGCATTACCCCAATAAAACATGTACATTACCTCAATAAAACATGTACATTACATAAATCAAAAATATGTATTACGCTTCTATTATAGGCCGTAGATGCTCCTTCATTAAGGAGAGAGACGCGGGCGGTGCGGGGGGGGGGGGAGTTAAAAAGCAATGACGTCACTTGGCTTCTGTTCTTGATGAGAAATGTGACAAACGTTTTGTGATAAATCATGATATATTGTGACAGTTGGTTTCACACCAAACTTTTGGATATCTATTCTTTGTACAGAAAGTCATATTGCGATTTGTTAACGAGGGGAGGTGGGGATTGAATATTAAATACCCCAATCTCCTTTAACAACGTGCTTAAATTTGGGTTGTAGAGTTCTCGTGACTTTTCACATCAAGAGAAAATAAACGTGTTACTTTAAAATGATATCACTAGAGATCCGGACATGTTACTGTAAAGTGATATCACTAGAGATCCGACATCATTTTAAAGTAACATGTCCGGATCTCTAGTGACATCATTTTAAAGTAACAGGTCCGGACATGTTACTTTAAAATGATATCACTAGAGGTCCGTACATGCCAGACATGTTACTTCTGCATGACTTCATGTCGAGATGTATATGTTACAACAAATGTTCATCACTGGAAATAATTTTTACATGAATAGCACAACTAAATAATCAGCAGAAAGTACATCACAAAATTAGCAGATATTACATCACAAGATTAGCAGATATTACATGACAAGATTAGCAGATATTACATGACAAAACCAGCAGAAAGTACATCTCAAGACTAGCAGATAGTAAGTCACAAGAACAGCAGATAATACGTCACACGACTAGCAGATAGTACATCACACGACTAGCAGATAGTACATCACACGACTAGCAGATAGTACATCACACGACTAGAAGATAGTACATCAGTTAGTACATCACAAGATTAGCAGATAGTACATCACAAGATTAGCGGATTTTACATCACAAGTCTAGCAAATAGTACATCACACGACTAGCAGATAGAATATCACAAAACCAACAGATAGTACATCACACGACTAGCAGACAAAACATCACAAAACCAGCAGATAGAATATCACAAAACCAACAGACAGAACATCACACGACTAGCAGATAGTACATCTCAAGCCTCACACTAAATACATTTTCACACCCAAAAAATTCTCACACTAAAAATAATAAACACATGTTTACACTGAACACATTATAACACTACACATATTCTCACACTTAACAAACACATTCACACACTAAATTAATTTATTCTCACACTAAACACAATATCACAATAAACACATTCTCATGTTAAATACATTCTCACAATAAACAAACACATTCTCACACTAAACACATTCTCACAATAAACACATTTTCACAATAAACACATTCCCACAATAAACACATTCTCACAATAAACAAACACGTTATCACACTAAACAAATATATTATGCATACATATTACACACATTACTGATAAACCAGCGTTTTAGGGACGCTGTATCACGTACTGTCAGGGACATTGTATCACGTACTGTCAGGGACATTGTATCACGTACTGTCAGGGACATTGTATCACGTACTGTCAGGGACATTGTATCACGTACTGTCAGGGACATTGTATCAGGTACCGCTACATACATTTTAGTTTGATAGCCAAATAGTTTGAAGAAACTCAAACACAATGGGAACTTTACAAGAAGACGTGCAGTGTTACAAGAAGACGTGTCTTGTTACAAGAAGACGTGTAGTGTTACAAGAAGACGTGTCTTGTTACAAGAAGACGTGTAGGGTTACAAGAAGACGTGTAGTGTTACAAGAAGACGTGTAGTGTTACAAGAAGACGTGTAGTGTTACAAGAAGACGTGTCTTGTTACAAGAAGACGTGTAGTGTTACAAGAAGACGTGTAGTGTTACAAGAAGACGTGTCTTGTTACAAAAACACGTGTAGTGTTACAAGAAGACGTGTAGTGTTACAAGAAGACGTGTAGTGTTACAAGAAGACGTGTCTTGTTACAAGAACACGTGTAGTGTTACAAGAAGACGTGTAGTGTTACAAGAAGACGTGTAGTGTTACAAGAAGACGTGTCTTGTTACAAGAACACGTGTAGTGTTACAGGAAGACGTGTCTTGTTACAAGAAGACGTGTAGTGTTACAAGAAGACGTGTCTTGTTACAAGAAGACGTGTCTTGTTACAAGAAGACGTGTAGTGTTACAAGAAGACGTGTAGTGTTACAAGAAAACATGTAGTGTTACAAGAGCACGTGTAGTATTACACGAAGACGTGTAGTGTTACAAGAAGACGTGTAGTGTTACAAGAAGACGTGTCTTGTTACAAGAAGACGTGTAGTGTTACAAGAAGACGTGTCTTGTTACAAGAAGACGTGTGGTGTTACAAGAAGACGTGTGGTGTTACAAGAAGACGTGTGGTGTTACAAGAAGACATGTAGTGTTACAAGAGCACGTGTAGTATTACAAGAAGACGTGTAGTGTTACAAGAAGACGTGTCTTGGTACAAGAAGACGTGTAGTGTTACAAGAAGACGTGTAGTGTTACAAGAAGACGTGTAGTGTTACAAACATGTAAAGTTTGAAAACTAAATGAAACGAAACAAATATATCAACAAGTGTGACTCGAGTGAGAATATGCACAAACTATTTACAAGTCGCAGGTGCTGATGACATTGACAGATGCAAGAGTCATCACATCAATCCGAATGCCAACATCATAATGATGTCAACAACGATGCCATCTGTTGTTGGTGTTCAACTAGAACAAGTCATCTCAAGCCGTTGGTCGTGAACACCTTGATGCTATCATATGAAGTCATTTCATTAGAGAGAGCTACATATGTGGGCCCCCAATGCGAAAAAATCACTACTATCTTCGTCCACGGACACGTTAGTGTGGAAGGAATGAAACGGGAAGAAAAGAATAGCTAGTCTCTACATTATAACAGATAGACAGCTCAGTGCATGGAGCGAGTATACATACTCATTGCTCTTCGCGAATCCACGCGATTAAATGATTTTGAAATACATAAGCAAGTCAATAATGAGAGGACGCGATTTGGGAGTGGGGATATGTGTGGTGGTTCGTAGGGAGTGAGGATATGCGGGGTGGTTCGTAGGGAGTGAGGTTATGTGTGGTAGTTCGTAGGGAGTGAGGCTATGCGTGGTGGTTCCTAGGGAGTGAGGAAATGCGTGGTGGTTCGTAGGGAGTGAGGATATGTGTGGTGGTTCGTAGGGATTGAGGATGTGTGTGGTGGTTCGTAGGGAGTGAGGATATGCGTGGTGGTTCGTAGGGAGTGAGGATATGATGTGGTGATTCGTAGAGATATGGAAGTGAGGATATGAGTGGTGGTTCGTAGGGAGTGAGGATGTGCGTGGTGTTTCATAGGGGTGAGGATATGAGTGGTGGTTCGTAGGGAGTGAGGATATGATGTGGTGATTCGTAGAGATATGGAAGTGAGGATATGAGTGGTGGTTCGTAGGGAGTGAGGATGTGGGTAGTGTTTTGTAGGGAGTGAGGATATGCGTGGTGGTTCGTAGGGAGTGAGGATGTGCGTGGTGGTTCGTAGAGATTTGGGAGTGATGATATGCGTGGTGGTTCGTAGGGAGTGAGGATTTTGCGTGGTGGTTCGTAGAGATTTGGGAGTGATGATATGCGTGGTGGTTCGTAGGGAGTGAGGATATGTGTGGTGGTTCCTAGAGAACACCTAACAAATAGTTCAAAATGAGCACTGAACCAACATAGAACCGAAACCATCAGCCGTTATACCCTGAGACATTTACTGAAGTAGAAATCTGAGCATGTATGGCCATATTCGGAGTACGACGAGGATAATCAACATTGTACATAATATCGTAGGTACTGTAACAGCACATGCGAGTTAGACAAGCTGCTCGGGGGCACTATTATATGTGAGTGTTGCTCGAAATTTGAATAAGGTGAGAACCCTTGATATAGAACACATCAAGATAACAACACACGCTCACATACATCTCCAACTATACACAACATATACACACCAACACACATACACATACATTTCCAATTATACACAACATATACACACCAACACACATACACATACATTTCCAATTATACACAACATATACACACCAACACACATACACATACATCTCCAACTATGAGTGTTGATTTGCAGACACGAAATACTTGATTCGACTCAGTATATGATATTTAGGTAATGAGAAACAAAAGAAATCACTGCTAGGATTCAGCTGAAATATGATTTCTATTTATTGACACCGGTTTTCTCATCCCATCCGTTAGCTGTGGAATAATGATGATGACAACTACAGGTGTTACTGTTACTGTAGTCAATGTATTTTCTGTTGTAGTGATGAAGATTGTGTTAGTTTAAGCGTCAATGTCTGTTTCCTTATAAACGAAATGTCGGAGGACGATCGTGATTTCACAAACAAGATTTCGTTTTATGTTTGAGAGACTTTGACAAACAAGATTTCGTGTTATGTTTGAGAGACTTTGACAAACAAGATTTCGTGTTATGTTTGAGAGACTTTGACAAACAAGATTTCGTGTTATGTTTGAGAGACTTTGATAAACAAGATTTCGTGTTATGTTTGAGAGACTTTGACAAACAAGATTTCGTGTTATGTTTGAGAGACTTTGATAAACAAGATTTCGTGTTATGTTTGAGAGACTTTGACAAACAAGATTTCATTTTATATTTGAGAGACTTTGACAAACAAGATTTCGTGTTATGTTTGAGAGACTTTGACAAACAAGATTTCGTGTTATGTTTGAGAGACTTTGACAAACAAGATTTCGTGTTATGTTTGAGAGACTTTGACAAACAAGATTTCGTGTTATGTTTGAGATATTTTATAAACAAGATTTCGTGTTATGTTTGAGATATTTTATAAACAAGATTTCGTGTTATGTTTGAGATATTTTATAAACAAGATTTCGTGTTATGTTTGAGATATTTTATAAACAAGATTTCGTGTTATGTTTGAGATATTTTATAAACAAGATTTCGTGTTATGTTTGAGATATTTTATAAAGAAGATTTCGTTTTATGTTTGAGATATTTTGATCCAAATTTTCTTCTGTAAATATCTTCTTCTTCTTCAGCGTTCATTCTCAAACTCCCGCTCGATCCTCTCTCTCTCTCTCTCTCTCTCTCTCTCTCTCTCTCTTGCAACAAGACAACGGTCCTACTAGATATCTTGTAGGATGTAGTTCAAGAAATTGAAATGAGTTGTGTTGCTGTTTTATTTGTTCTAATGATCCAACACATCCGTGCTCAACGTTCGAAAGTTGTAAACGTCACACTTATAATAAGATATTTATTTGCACAAGATTTACGAGTGGGAAAATTCGTATTTTTAAGAAGAATTTCTGTACATATATAAAAACAAATAATCACAATAACTATAAAAACATTTACCTGATGAGTTTAACAGGGGGGGGGGAGCAATTTTCCTACCGGTCCATATCTCCCTAATCTCCCCTATTTGTTTCACCGACTGATAGTTGAAGGAAATTATCTAAGAAAACATTACTGAAAATTAACATAGGAATCTAGATTTGATTTGTCACTTAATATTTCCACTTATAATTACGAATATCAGAGTTTAGGTACAAATCAGTTTGTTTTGTTTGTTTCAAAATTTGGTTACTAATAATACAATTCAATACAACGTTAGTTATTGAAATCTAAACTCGCTTGAAGTAATGATTGAACGCGACATGACAGCAAAAAATAGCAATACTGCTTACCTTCCATGCATATCGGAAAAGAAAACTAAGGAAGTTTTGGTGTGAAATTAGTTGTCAAAAATGCATGCGTTACTGAAATCTAAACGTACAGACTGTGGTATATTTGAATCAGACACAATATTACTAACCACGAGAAACATAAACATTGAATGAAAAACACGAGGAAACATTAGTAAAAATTACAAGGAAACATTAGTAAAAATCACAAGGAAACAGTAAAAATCGTGACTAAATATTTGGATGAATTACTTACACAGCGAAGTTTCTACAACAAATTAAACTCACAGAAAAAATGCATTGACTCACGGTTTGGTTGGTTTATCCGTGTGTTTAGTTTTAATGCGCGTGCGGTGCTGATGAAGCGAATGTTAGTCTGTCAGCCTGGAATCGTGTCCTCACTACAACTCAAGACGGGACACTAGACAAATGCATGTTAGATTTCGGCGGGCCAGTGTTCTGATCTTCATGGTAAGCACGACGCTGTATAAATACTTAAGAAAATGGTAGACCTTTCAATAAACCAGACAAACTAATCCAAACATGAATGTATCAAAGATAGACAGAAGCTATGAACAATCGAGATGGTGAGATTAACAATGTTTGCAAAGAAAGATAGACATATAAGCAGGTGGGAGTATTTGAAAGAGAGGATTATAGCAGGTGAAGAGAGGATTACGGCAGGGGAAGAGAGGATTGCGGCAGGTGAAGAGAGGATTACGGCAGATGAATAAAGAGAATACATAATTAACAAAAGAGATGGCACAGCGAGGGAGAGAACACACACAAAAAAACAAGAGAATAGAACGATGCGAGAATTAAAGCGAAATAAATTAGGACGAATTTATAGAGGCGATAAGCACAAGATGATGAAATAATCCATTCAGGTGTGACCAGGTAATTCATAACATTCCATAAGCAGTCTGGAAATAATAATGTTGATTGCGTCAAATGTATGGTTGTGTTAGAGGGTTTATGGTTGTACATGTGGTCCTCGAAGACATGGTTGTGTTAGAGGGTTTATGGTAGTACATGTGGTCCTCGAAGACATGGTTGTGTTAGAGGGTTTATGGTTGTACATGCGGTCCTCGAAGACAAGGTTGTGTTTTGGTGTCTATGAGTGGTCAAATATGGATACCCATGTTTATGTAGGTAATATTTACATATGGTATACAATTAATATATATGGATACGCATAAAAATGTCGGGTCACATATGGATGGGTGCGTGTGGTCCTCGAGGGGCGCTATTCAGTGCAGCAGTATTCGAGAATCGTTCAGCCATGTGGGAACGTATTAATTTTATTCATTCTATTTCATTCTTATTTTCTCATATCTGTGGGTACATGTGTAGTGATGGTGTGTCTGTGGGTACATGTGTAGTGATGGTGTGTCTGTGGGTACATGTGTAGTGATGGTGTGTCTGTGGATACATGTGTAGTGATGGTGTGTCTGTGGGTACATGTGTAGTGATGGTTTGTATGTGAGTACATGTGTAGTGATGGTATGTATGTGAATGTATCTGTGGGTACATGTGTGGTGCTGGTTTGTCTGTGGGTACATGTGTGGTGTTGGTTTGTCTGTGGGTACATGTGTGGTGCTGGTGTGTCTGTGGGTACATGTGTGGTGCTGGTTTGTCTGTGGGTACATGTGTGGTGCTGGTTTGTCTGTGGGTACATGTGTGGTGCTGGTTTGTCTGTGGGTACATGTGTGGTGCTGGTGTGTCTGTGGGTACATGTGTGGTGCTGGTTTGTCTGTGGGTACATGTGTGGTGCTGGTTTGTCTGTGGGTACATGTGTGGTGCTGGTTTGTCTGTGGGTACATGTGTGGTGCTGGTTTGTCTGTGGGTACATGTGTGGTGCTGGTTTGTCTGTGGGTACATGTGTGGTGCTGGTTTGTCTGTGGGTACATGTGTGGTGCTGGTTTGTCTGTGGGTACATGTGTGGTGCTGGTTTGTCTGTGGGTACATGTGTGGTGCTGGTTTGTCTGTGGGTACATGTGTGGTGCTGGTTTGTCTGTGGGTACATGTGTGGTGCTGGTTTGTCTGTGGGTACATGTGTGGTGCTGGTTTGTCTGTGGGTACATGTGTGGTGCTGGTTTGTCTGTGGGTACATGTGTGGTGCTGGTTTGTCTGTGGGTACATGTGTGGTGCTGGTTTGTCTGTGGGTACATGTGTGGTGCTGGTTTGTCTAGCATTCCCTGTCACCTAGGAATCTATTAGAAAATAACATGGATATTATACCTGGTTATTGACATGTTTTCATCAAACTTGCTGGGTTATTTGATGAAGACAAAGTAAACAAACTGAGATTAGAAATGTATTGAACTCATCAGCTGGTGATAATCGAATACACATACAAATATAGCAGTGAATGTTGGAGAGATGTGCTCACTGCAAGAAATGCCTGGTTATATTTTCATATCGTTTACAAGAACTAGAATATATCAATAGCATGATGGTATGTTTGTTAGGCCCCCATTAGTTGATAAGTCCTTCCATGTGTATTGACACCGTTAGACTCTAAGACCTTCAATATGTGCGAGATAAACATATAAATGCGATTACAGGACCGTGTGAGGAGCAGTAACTCAGTAACTATGCTCAATCTTTGGTATCTCAGTTCTAATTTCTGGACTTGATGAAGTTTGTGACACTCTCACCTTGCTAGACTTAGAGCACATTCAGATAAGACATGTCTGCGACCTCTAACTGTATAAATGATTGATGTCTTGTGTTAATAAATGTGAGAAGATGACAGAAAAGTGCGCAGTCACTTCATGCACAGCGGCTCAGCGGTGGAGATACTGTTGTTGACTGATGTTGTTCTTCATATCATAATCTCCGTAACCTTAACATTTCTAATCTTTTCAGGTAGGATTATGATTCATGGTGCCTCATTTTATGTTGTTTGGTTTCATGTTGTTTGGTTTCATGTTGTTTGGTTTCATGATGTTTGGTTTCATGGTGTTTGGTTTCATGGTGGTTGGTTTCATTGTTTCTGATGTTTGGTTTCTATTGTTGTGTATCACTTTGTTTGGTTTCATTTTGTGTAATTTCATGTTGATTTGCTTCATTTTGTTTGGTTTCATGTTGTTTGATTTCATGCCGTTAGTTTCTATTGTTTTGTTTAGTTTTGTTTTGTTTCTTTTTTTTATTTCATGTTGTGTGGTTTCATGTTGTTTGATTTCATGTTGTGTGGTTTCATGATGTTTGATTTCATGTTGTGTGGTTTCATGTTGTTGTGATCCACGTGTATTGGTTTCATGTTAATTGATTTGTTGCATGTTGTTTGATTTCATGTTGTGTGGTTTCATGATGTTTGGTGTTTGTTGTTTGATTTCATGTTGTGTGGTTTCATGATGTTTGGTGTTTGTTGTTTGATTTCATGTTGTGTGGTTTCATGATGTTTGGTGTCTGTTGTTTGATTTCATGTTGTTTGGTTTAATTTTCTTCTGATGTTTCGCTTCATAATGTTTGGTCTTATGTTTTCTGGTTTCATGTTGTTTGGTTTCATGGTGTTCTGTTTCATGTTCCTTGGTTTCATGTTGTTGTGATTCAAGTTTATTTGTTTAATTTTTATTGATTGATTTCAAGTTTTTTGGTTTCATGTTGATTGGTTTCATATTCAAGAAAAATGTTCAACAGATTTTGTAGGGAGGAATGTTCTAGAGCCAACTAAAATGAACATAACGGAAAACGTCAAATGATTATTTTTAGGTTGTTTTTACAGTTGTCAGTAGATGTTATTTTGTGCATTGGTAGGTCTAGACAATCATGGGAAATCCTGGATAAGAGAACAAAGTACATATTATATAACAAGTCAAGCAGGGCTATACAGACATGTACGGGAAGAAAGGAGTCGAGAAAAAGGTCAAGTAATCAGTCGAGAAGATTAAGAAGCATGTCGAGAGGAATGTCAAGAAACAAGTCGAGAAGATCAAGAAATATATCGCGGGAGGGGGGGGAATGACAAGAAACAAATCGAGATCAAGAAACGAACTGACAGAAATGTCAAGAAACAAGCCGAGGGAAATCTCAAGAAGAAAATCGAGAGTAATATCAAGAGACAATTCGATAGGAATGTCAAGAAACAAGTCGATATGATCAAGAAACAGCTCGAGAGGAATGTAATGAAACAAGTCGAGAGGAATGTCAACAGACAAGTCGAGAAGAATGTCAAGAAACAAGTCCACATTTAAAAAAAAAAGAAAAGGTCAAGAAACAAGCAGAGAAGATAAAGAAACACGTCGAAAGGCATGTCAAGAAACTAACCAGAAGGTCAAGAAACAAGCCAAGAGGAAAGTCAAGAAAAATATCAATAAGAATCTTATGAAGGAAAAACTCTATAACCCCTTGTAGGGGATATCTTATGAAGGAAAAACTCTATAACCCCCTGTAGGGGATATCTTATGAAGGAAAAACTCTATAACCCCCTGTAGGGGATATCTTATGAAGGAAAAACTCTATAACCCCCTGTAGGGGATATCTTATGAAGGAAAAACTCTATAACCCCCTGTAGGGGATATCTTATGAAGGAAAAACTCTATAACCCCCTGTAGGGGATATCTTATGAAGGAAAAACTCTATAACCCCCTGTAGGGGATATCTTATGAAGGAAAAACTCTATAACCCCCTGTAGGGGATGTAAAGTATGGTTCGATGAACTATAACATAAAGGGAAGTTGGCGAGAACAACTGCAAAATATGCTCAGATTGGAGATGATTGAATATGGTTAGTTGATGGCCTGTGCATCATAAAATAATACTGAGAAAAGAAGACACTGTATCCTGGGAACTCAGACTAAACGTTGTGTAAAACGTTAGACAAGTCAGAGATAGTCTACAGGACGAGAAACAGTATCAATGTCAGAGATATTCTACAATACTAAAAAATTACAAAAGTCGGACAAGTCTGAGAAATTCTACAAGACTAAACAAAATACAAAGATCAGACAAGTCTGAGATACTCCGCGAGAGAGACGTCGTATTGAGTTATCTTAGATTGATTGACAGTCAATGGCCTGTGTTTGTGGTCAACGTCATTCCCAGATCTCTTAACTAGAACTGACACATCCTGGGCGTTCAAGTGTCGCGAGATGAACATCAGTGGCAGTGTGTGATGTGAGTGCTCGCCAACTGTCATCTTGTATTAATTTTCTCCTACAAACACTCAGTGGCGACATTTTTGACAGGACACCGTGTTGGTAATGACACAGTTTCTATCAGTAGTAATTACTGTAAAACTGCATGTTTTGGAGGTTGTTCTTTTGTTTTCATTCTTGGCAATTAAGATCAATATTTCTATTGTATCCTATTCAGTATTGTTTGCTATCCCCAGGAATTATTTGCTATTCCCAGGAATTATTTACTATTCACAGGAATTATTTGCTATTCCCAGGAATTATTTCCTATTACCAGGAATTATTTACTATTCCCAGGAATTATTTGCTATTCCCAGGAATTATTTGCTATCCCCAGAAAATGCAATAAACTTGCTATTATTTCTTATGTGCAGTTTCTCGGGGCCTTCTTTCATACTCAACAGACTTCAGCTTTCGGCTTAGTGAAACAAGTCTTTTCAAGAAGATTTCTACTAAGAGGAGGTATATGCGTGGCTATCGACAGAGGAGGTATATGTGTGGCTATCGACAGAGGAGGTATATGCGTGGCTATCGACAGAGGAGGTATATGCGTGGCTATTGACAGAGGAGGTATATGCGTGGCTATCGATAGAGTACTACTTCCCTTCTAGCTGAATTAATAAGGCCATTTTTCGTTATTGTTCTTATTATTCCCATGTTTTCCGTTGGCCAATATTTATATACTTGGAATCGCGTGCAAAAGATAGCTAAGGCTACTTCAAGTATATAAATAGTAGACAATGGTAAACGTGACAATAATAAAAACACGTACTGAATGGAAAGCCTGGTTACGTTTAGCAGTTAGGTCTTCTATATCAGCCGACGGTCACGATATATGTCGCGAGACGAGCTGATAGTTTCCTGGGTCACACACTGGGAGTTTTTCCTTTGACGAAGCGCTTCATAGTAGACGACCTATGTCCAGTGTAGGAAGACCATTCCATTACCACACTCCGTGTCCCTAGATCACAGACTTAATGTTTTTCTGTATGAACCGTGTTTGGAAACGGCGACAGTCGACTTAGACTCAGTGTTGATACACCTTCTTAGGTGAGGGGCTACCTCGCAAACAACGTCGGATGTCTGGCATGTCATCTGTGTAGTTTTCATGCACTCATCTAGTCCGATTGTAATGGCTTTCCAATTCATCGCCAGGCGCGGGTTTTGAATCTTCGCCATTGCGTTTATCACTCAAAGATATGTACATTGCGTCTATCTCAGGCGAGGAGCTTCGCCGTTGGCGAACACATCTCGTATAAGACAGACATCATTCTCATCTGTGCCCTTGAGTTCTGAACCAAATTCTCTTCGTATGAGCCGTGTTGGCGACAGCGATAATCTAGTTAGACCAGGTTCGCGATGTCGTCGAAGACAATGACTTTCTCCCCTCTATGTCGCCCACACAATCGGAGAGTCCGAGTCTCAATAATGCTTCGGTCAGAAGTTTCAACAATATGTTCCCCGACATTTATTCCATGATTCTTCTGTTCAATGGGGAAGCTGTGTTCCATACCCAGGAGTTGAGATTCCATACCCAGGAGTGGATGTTCCATACCCAGCCTCAACATCCACGATCCCTAAAAGTGGTGGCCAGGAATACATCACGAGCCACAGTTTCCAAGGTGCACCACGAAGAGGTTCTTATAGGATCTTGGCCATCTATTAACCCTGGATCCACACAAGATCAATGCTGGACTATTTGCCACCCGTATCGAATTCTATAATATAACTACTTTTTCGGGGGGGGGGTGTAGATTTCTACTCAATAGCTTGATTTGGTTTCCCCAGAAGAATCTACATGTACAACTATCATCTGTGCGCAATGCTTTCACAAGAAACATACTTATACAAGTCAATACAACAGACAGTCCTATGGTTGCTATGTCTAGAGTATGTGGCTGAATGGTTGACCAATGCTCAGACATTTAGGGGTTACTGCACACAGAGAATGGATGGGGTCTCACAAGTTTGACAGTTTTTGACAAGCGAGAGGCCGACCAATGCTCAGACATTTAGGGGTTACTGCACACAGAGAACCGATGGGGTCTCAACAGTTTGACAGTTTTTGACAAGCGAGAGGCCGACCAATGCTCAGACATTTAGGGGTTACTGCACACAGAGAACGGATGGGGTCTCACAAGTTTGACAGTTTTTGACAAGCGAGAGGCCGACCAATGCTCAGACATTTAGCGGTTACTGCACACAGAGAACGGATGGGGTCTCACAAGTTTGACAGTTTTTGACAAGCGAGAGGCCGACCAATGCTCAGACATTTAGGGGTTACTGCACACAGAGAACGGATGGGGTCTCACAAGTTTGACAGTTTTTGACAAGCGAGAGGCCGACCAATGCTCAGACATTTAGGGGTTACTGCACACAGAGAACGGATGGGGTCTCACAAGTTTGACAGTTTTTGACAAGCGAGAGGCCGGGAGACTTTGACACAAAGTGACATCTGAAATAGTATTGTTTATGCACCAAATCAATTGTTTGAATGTGAAACTTTTTTTTCTTAAATATGAAATAAACACGCATTATGTAGTACTTTTTCTGCACATTTTAGTGAGGGGGAAGAATATTTGACATAATTAAGCAGTGTGGACTCACTGAATTCTTAACAGTTATTGATAAGTGGAGGGTGTGGGGGGGGGGTAAAAAAAGTGGGTAAAATTGTTGATGCACAACTGGTTATGACACTATTCAGTCAGTGACACAAATAATATATTCATAAACTGGACACAACGAATATCTTGTGTTATAAAGAACATTAACACCGTGCATGTTTGTGTGGAGAAAACATCTTCATCATGAACAATAACTATAATATTAAAGGGAAACACGAGTATCTACACACAGTATCCGCACACACGAGAACACACACACACACACAAACGAGTACCCACACACACCAGTATATACACACACGTCAAGATAGTATAGTCGCAGAGGAGTATATTCTCTTATCTTCTTGAATTTAACAATTGAGACAAGCTCTTCTCCAGGAAGTCATTCCTGCGTCATCATCTTCTAACAAAATATCACTTATCTAGTCTGCTTTAAATTTGTGTTATTGCATGAATAACTGCAGCCACACACCAGCTCAATCTCAAACTGCACACATGAACTTCATCTAGAGAATATACCAAACATTAACTTAACATAACTTATCAATTCATAAACCACACACCCAATCAAACCAGCACCGTGCAGTAGTGATGGGGCTTAGTTCAGCCATCAGGGGCTGGAAACTAAGTCAAGATAAACAAAAATAGGTAGATGTGTTACCAAAATAAAACATAACACAACCTAACAACGAGATACAGGGACAGACGACGTTTCGACTATTAAGCCTTCATCAGGACAAACGAAAGACAACGGTACAACGAATCTTACATGGAAACAAACGTGGTTGATAGGGAGGAAAGAGGAGGAGAGATAGTGAATAGATAGTGGAGGAAGTAAATAGGGAGTGGCATATTGGGGAGGAAGAGAGTATGGGGAGAAGTGACGAGGGGAAGAAGTGAGGAGGAAAGTGCACGGAAGGAGGTGAGGAGCGAAAATGGATAAGGTGTGGTAGCAAATAAAATAGATACGGTTAAATTAAGATACTTACCTCAAAAGTGGCAAAACGCAATGAGTATAACGAATAGATAGCAGAGGAAGCAGAGATAGAGCAGCCTAGCAGGGAGGAAGACGGTATGGGAAGAAGTGAGGAGGGGAAAGTGCACAGAAGGAGATGAGGAGTGAAAATAGTTAAGGTGTAATAGCAAGTAGAATAAGATAAATGAGGATAAATTAAGATACCTTAAAAATGGCAACAGGCAATGAGTATTAGCATACAGTCGTGATGGAAACGCAAAAGAGGATGGTACGAGAGATCAGATGAGAGAGAGAGAGGGAGAGATGGAGATGAAAAAGAAAAAAGAGAAAAAAAAGGAGAAAAGAAAGAAACGACCGAGCACATATGGGCAGTGGAGAGAAACTATAAGTAGGAGTAGATAATGGTGGGAAGAAAATACAGTAGTAATACAATGATGTATGCAAGTGAGAGTAAAATATAGGTGATAATATGTAAAAAAGGAAGAAAAAAAAAACTTATCTGATACGTTGAGAACTGGCTAGCTTGAGACCAACAGTCACACTGGTGGGTCAGGGTCAATGGACAATGAAGGCTAGTGAGGCAGTAGCGTCAATCAAAGGAAACTTAGACTGGTCGGGCCCAATCGAGCAGGACCATAGTCCTGCCCAAGTAAGCAGAGTGCTGAAGACGGAGGCATCCAGCCAAAAGGCGCACAGATAATCAGGATGCCACGCACAAAACACAATGGAAACATGTCTACATCTATAAAAAGTTATGGTGCCTGCCCTGTGGCGGACGTTCAGGCAGGGACGGTGCCGGGCCCTATACCTCGAAAGGGCACAACCTCAGTTACTGGAAGTCCTTCTCAATTGTCCCGAGGAGCCAGGAGGCAAGGGAATAGAGCTACTGGCCAAACAAACTTTAAACGATCAATAAAAATAATGCACTGGAATGCTGAGGGTGTCAACAGTAAAAGAGATGGATACAGCAAAAAATTGGAACTTGAAAAAATCCTCAGTGAAGAACAAGTTAGTATATGCTGTATCCAAGAAACACACCTCAGCAGCGACATAGCCTTCAAAATCAGAGGCTACCAGTGCTACCGATCTGACCGAAAGGACAGGCGAAAGGGTGGAATTCTGACACTTGTTAAAAACAATATCAGCGCACGTCAGCTGGAAGTATATATGGAAGGGGCAGAATACCAGATGCTCCACCTAAAAACAGACAGTGCAGAATTCCATCTCCTGAACTACTACTGCCCAAATGATAAACCATTGGCACTACACACAATTCCAGACAAAGAGAGACTTATGGTGTGTGGTGACTTCAACAGCCACTCTCAGAGCTGGGGCTACGATCATATCGACAAGAGAGGTGAGGAACTTGAGAGCTGGCAGGATGAAATTAATCTCATCCTTATTAACCAGCCAGCAGACTCACCAACCTTCTACTCGAGAGCATGGCACATCACCTCTACACCAGACCTGGCATTCCACTCACCAGGCTTGGAATGGAACATCACACATGTCGTTGGAAAGCAGCTTGGAGGTAGTGACCACAGACTAGTATTTCTGGAAATCCACAATGAATTTATCAAGGATAGCAGCACGCTAACTAGGTGGAACTATAAAAGGGCAGACTGGAAAATGTACCAGCATTTAACCAGTGTTCTAGCTAAGGACATGAACTTGGACAAAGACATCAATAGAGCTGTGAGTGAATTTAATAGATGTATACTACATGCTGCTAGTAAAACCATACCCAGGGGGGCATGCAAAAACTACAAACCCTACTGGAATGATGAACTGGAAAAGCTGCAAAATGAGATGGAAACATCTAGACAGCAGGCTGAGAACAGACCTAGCCAAGAACATCACAACAAATATCAGCAAACAAAGGCTAAATTTCAAAGAGCCAAGTTACAAGCCAGACGGAGCCGCTGGAAAGAAAAAACAGAGTCGCTGAACCTAGAAAGAGATACTAGGAAATTATGGAAACTTGTAAAACAACTAAATGATGAAGGTACAGGGAGAAATACCAGGATCACACTTTATAAAGATAGAAACATTTTAACAGGTAAACATGCAGCTGATTACTTTGCAGATTTCTTTGCAGAAGACAATAACGTTAAAGTCAGCCCAGACAAACAACAGGAGGTTCGAGAGAACGAGCAAAACATTAGACAAGGCGAACCTATACCTGAAGTCATGGAGGCACCAATCACAATGAGAGAACTGGAGCATGCAATATCCAAATTGAAAATGAAAAAGTCCCCTGGAGCTGATGGAGTGTCCAATGAAATGATTAGAAACCTGGGAATTGCAGTAAGAACAAAGCTACTGCAGATCTTTAACACAAGCTGGTCCACAGGTAATGTACCACAGGCGTGGAGAGAAGCAATAATGATACCACTCCTCAAATAAGGAAAAGATGGCAACACAGTCTCCAACTACAGGCCCATCAGCCTCACAAGCTGTCTATGCAAAACAATGGAACGCATTATCAATCTTAGGATGCAGTGGTACCTTGAAAGTGAAAACCTTCTGGTATCACAGCAAGCAGGTTTCAGACAGTGCTACTCTACTGAAGATCAGGCAACTTACCTCTCCCAAGAGATTGAGGATGCCTTCCAAGAAAAGAAACTGGTACTAGCAGCATGGATAGACCTCAGGAAAGCATTTGATAAGGTCTGGAAAGAAGGGCTCCTAAAAATATTGCGAAATTGCAGGGTTAGCTCAAGAATGTACAAATGGGTAAAAGCATACCTGCATAATAGAAGAGTCAGGGTACAATTAGATGGTCGCAAGTGCAAGAAAGTTCTAATGCGTCATGGAGTCCCCCAGGGAGGAGTCCTGTCACCCACACTTTTCTTGGTTTACATCAATGACCTAGTTGCTGAACTACCAGACGGGATCAAAGTGGCAATGTATGCTTATGACCTGGTGATCTGGTGCACGGAAGAACATGCAACAGTGGCCACTAAACAAATACAAAGAGCTATCAATGACCTAACCTTATGGGCAAATAGATGGTGCGTCAGCATTAACACAGATAAGTGCAGCACTACACTCTTTACCCTCTCACCAAAACAAAAAGCCAGTCATATCACGATAGATGGAGAGCTCTTGAAAGAAGACAAACAACCCACATACCTTGGAGTTACTTTTGATGATAAACTGATATGGAAGCAGCACATAAACAAAGCAACAACAAAAGCCAGGAGGAAGTTAGCTATCCTGAGAAAACTAAGTGGAACCACATGGGGAGCCAGTGGAAATATACTCAGTAAAGTTTACCAGCAAGGCATAAGACCACACCTGGAATATGGTTCAGCTGCGTGGTGTCCTGCATCAAACACCACATTACAAGATCTAGATAAAGTGCAAAACCAGGCACTTAGAATAATGTTGGGAGCAATGAAATCAACACTCATAGCAGAGATGCAGAAAATGGGAAGAAGGCAAACACTTGGCGAACTCAGAGACACAAAAGTACTAATTCAAGCAGAAAAGTTTCAGTGTATGCCAAGTCATGAAGGAAAGATTCCAAAATCTAGCAATGGGGCGACTGAAAAGAAGCAGTTTTATCCATCAAGCTAAACGACTCCATAGACAACTTACAGACCTACCTGAAGTTTACAGCCTCTTAAAGTCTGTGCCAGAACAAATCCCGTGGAGTGAAAGCCATGGAATGCCAATATACATTCAGACCCATGTGAAAGGAATACTAAGCGAGGACGAACAGAACAGTGTGCAGCGAAGGACAGTCACCATCAGTTTCCTGGATGAGGAATATCCACAAGATATATGGGTCAGAGTATACACAGATGGGTCAGCACAGAATGCCGTGAGGAATGGAGGTGCAGGTGTATTATAAATTCTGCAATAATTATGATGCAGAAATCCAGGCAATTAGTGTGGCAGCTAAAAAACTGCTGAACTCCAACTCTGACCTACAGCCTGTGGTATTCCTGACAGATGCAAGGTCAGTGCTTCAAGTTCTCCAGTCTGAAAAACTAACAGACTTGAAAAAACTACTTAGCGAATTGTCTTACCAGTATAGGGTAACCATGCAGTGGATACCCTCTCACTGTGGAATACCAGGAAATGAAAAAGCAGACCAACTGGCTAAGGAAGGTGCTGCCGAAGACCAACCAGATATACCAATCATCTGCCATCAGAAAAAACAGATGATCAAGTCAATAAGAAAGCCACAAACACCAACACAAGATGATTATCACATTATGAACAGATCAGAACAAGTTATAATTCTACGTCTCAGAACAGGACACAACCGACTCCGCAGTCACATGTATACAAAGTTCAAGATTGGCAACACGGCCATGTGTACATGTGGACAGGCAGCACAGAGTGCCAAACATATACTTCAAGAGTGTTCTGAGCATGAAACGCTGAGGCAGACATATTGGCCAGAGGAAACAACACTGGAATCAAAGCTCTATGGGACACTGTATGAACTACAAAAGACAGTGAGTTTTATTAAGGAGACAGAATTACAGATATAGACATGTTTCAAGTGAACGAAAGAAGAAGAAAATAAACCACACAGAAATTCAATCTCAAACATAACTTATCAATTCATAAACCACACAGCAATTCAATCTCAAACATAACTTATCAATTCATAAACCACACAGCAATTCAATCTCAAACAGAACTTATCAATTCATAAACCACACAGCAATTCAATCTCAAACAGAACTTATCAATTCATAAACCACACAGCAATTCAATCTCAAACATAACTTATCAATTCATAAACCACACAGCAATTCAATCTCAAACATAACTTATCAATTCATAAACCACACAGCAATTCAATCTCAAACATAACTTATCAATTCATAAACCACACAGCAATTCAATCTCAAACATAACTTATCAATTCATAAACCACACAGCAATTCAATCTCAAACATAACTTATCAATTCATAGACCACAAAGCAATTCAATCTCAAACATAACTTATCAATTCATAAACCACACAGCAATTCAATCTCTGCACAGTTTAATGATTTCCCTTGTCTATATTTGTACATTTCATGTTCATCATTTAATAATTGAAATGTTTATTATTTATTTAGGGTTGGGATTAGAGTTATTTATGTAAAACACACCCATCCTAACACTAACAACTATCCTAACACTAAAATAAATTAATATTTAAATAATTAAATGTTAAACATCAAACTTACAAGCACAGACAAGGGAGATAACTGGACTATGTGATGTCATCTACTTGTACTGTGACCAATATCAAACATCAATTCATCATTTACACATCAACTAAAACATGCCAAATTCAACTCAAACACTGCACATCAAATACACCTCAAACATTACATATCAAATCAAACTCCACAAATCAATTTGAACACCCCCCCCCCCCCATATCAACTAAAAAACTACACATTAATTTAAACACTACATCTGAACTAAAACATCACACATCAAGTCAAACAACCCCCACGAAAACTCAAACAATACAACAGCAATTCAAACACCAGATATCAACTTAAACAAGCCCACATAAACACAACACAAAACATCGATGGATGTAAAGTACACAGTTACATAACCAACACGCTGACAGACAACATGGCAAAGATATGGGATTATGACTAGCAGTTTATTACTACCTTCACAATGTGACAGTAAATAAACTTTGTAAAATTGCAAATAAAGTTTGTAATATTGTAGGCAAGCAATGGTGGCAAACATTGTACAATTACAGTAAACACTGTGCGCTAACAATGTAAACATACAGTAAACACTGTAACGGACTGGTAAACATTGGCAGGTGGCGGTACACATTGTGGTTTCTCAGCAAATATTGTAAACAATGTCAGAAAACATTCATAAAATATATTATCTGTCAACAGTATAATGATATAGGCAACAGTGGTATAGACAGGCAACAGTGGTATAGACAGGCAACAGTGGTATAGACAGGCAACAATGCAATGAAAGGGTGAAAGGAACAATGTAGTAGTAAACATTATGAGTAAACATTTTAATGTGAAGGTGAACATATTTGATTACCGGGTAATGTAATAATGTGACAGTAAATATTGTGATTAGATAGAGTAAACACACAGTAAACATTAGCAGTAAACATTTTACTGTGACCATTAAACATTTATTGTCATTGCTGTATCACTTGACTAGTAAATATTGCTATGAGACAGTAAATATGCAAGTAAACGTGTCAGCAAAATGTATGGGTAAACGTGTGGGTAAACATGTGTCAATAAACATGTCAGTAAACGTGTGTCAGTAAACACTGTAATGGCACAGATGTATCAACTTGCACACATTATTCATAATGTCTAGCAGACAAATAATCTGACTAAATGCTGCATACAGTAGGCTTACTCTTGGCTGTAGTTGTTGTTTGACTTGTATCTACCATCCATCAGGGTGCGGCACCGACTGGCAGAGTCGATCATATATCTCCACAATTCTCTATCTCCAGTATCGTTGATTAGGAACATTGTTGACTGTTTGCCATGCCACAATGTTAGATTATATCATATGTTCTGCTGTTCTTATTGATCCTTTTGTAACTATGACCTCTAGATCTCCTCATCTTCATAGCATGTCCACACAATATGGATGTTCACACAATATGGATGTTCACACAATATGGATGTTCACACAATATGGATGTTCACACAATATGGATGTCCACACAATATGGATGTCCACACAATATGCATGTCCACACAATATGCATGTTCACACATTATGGATGTTCACACAATATACATGTTCACACAATATGGATGTTCACACAATATGGATGTTCACACAATATGCATGTTCACACAATATGGATGTTCACACAATATGGATGTTCACACAATATACATGTTCACACAATATGGATGTTCACACAATATGGATGTTCACACAATATGCATGTTCACACAATATGGATGTTCACACAATATACATGTTCACACAATATGGATGTTCACACAATATGGATGTTCACACAATATGGATGTTCACACAATATGGATGTTCACACAATATGGATGTTCACACAATATGGATGTTCACACAATATGGATGTTCACACAATATACATGTCCACACAATATGGATGTCCACACAATATGGATGTTCACACAATATGGATGTTCACACAATATGGATGTTCACACAACATGGATGTTCTTTTTGCGATATCCTATTAAGTAATTTGCATCTCACATTTAATTCTTCCATGAACATTACATGTTTGATTAGTTGTTTACTGTCCATGATACTCTCAACATTCTTCTATAGAACCACATCTCTGTTGCATCTAATATTCTACTGCTATTTATTTATTGTCCAAGATTCACATCCACATGTTATTATATCCATATGATAGAATATCCATATGTTATAATATCCACATGTTAGAATATCCATATGTTAGAATATGCACATGTTAGAATCAGTGCTGTCCTGCTCTGAAGAACTATATTCATCACTTATTACAGGGGACATATGACACTGCATATATTCACTTCATGTTTATGATTACTAATTTGCATGTGTTATGTCGGTTGATGTCAGTTGAACTTCTTCCATCTGATAGTATTGTTGTTGCTCAATATTTCAATTGGTAGGTTCACTATTTGAGTACTAAGTCATTCACTTGATATTTGGGGGATTTTCTTTCTTACAAACAACCACCCACTTCTGTGACACTTGTTGTTATGTCAGCACTACCCACTACACCATGAGAGGATATCCTGTGGGTGTAATCATGACATCAAACATATACATTCTCATGTTTTTACTATGAAAATTCACCAATTGATGGAGATACAGATGGCACCACACGTATTAACCGAGCATGTCAGTTGCTCTAAGATCACAGTTCAGCGTCGGCAGAACAGACCTGGCTCAAATCTCGACTGATACCTTCTGATTTGTTCTAGAACTCTTGGATGTTTCCAGTTTATATTATTCCTCTATTCCCCCCCCCCCCCCCCCCATGTTACATCTGAAGTAATCTTGATTCTTCTTCTTGATTAGAAACTGGCTTCACAGCATGTGGGGCATTCCCATAAGTGCTCCGCCCTCCGTTCTAGCAACCATCCCAGTGTATGTAGACTCAGAGTCTCGGTCAGATGTCGATTGTGTGATCTTCAGGACTTTCAAAAAACTTACTTTTCCCTCCCTCCCCTCTAGATACTCCCATTTCTAACATCCTCTGTATGTGTATGTTCTCAGCCTCATTGACATCATCTTCATCTTGAAACTATGAGAGAGGATGTCCTGTGGGTGTAATCAACTTGATCCAAGATTCACATCCATATGCTAGAATATCCATATGTTAGAATCAGGGCTTTCTTGATTTATTACTGCCTTGATCAAGTCGGCTTTATCTCTTCTCAGCATTGTGCCGTCTATCGCCACATCTCCTGCCAATAAGTCGGCTCTCTCTTGTTTCCTCTGACCCCAGCATGACCAGGGCAGTATATCCAAACGCTCTGGACAATTGAGTTGTTCAATAAATTCCACCATTTTTTCCTCAGCATAAACTTTTCTATCTTGCGCAACATGCTTTGAGAGTCTGTGAGTATTACCGCGTGTGTTGATGTATCAGTTATCAACCAATTAAGAGCTGCTGTAACTCCCTCTATTCCATCCTCATGCTCTGTGACAGAAGATTTCTCAACCAACTTCACGCCATTTCTGTAGGAAACAAAACCCCTACCGCTTTTATTTGTGTTTCTATTAACAGAGCCATCTGTGTATATAATTATGTCTTGTGGTTTCGAGTGTAGCTCAGCGAGTTCATGCACTGTATCCTGAGCCCTGGCTTCCGTCCATTTTCTACACGCTTTATCTAGTTGTATTATTACTTTAGTCAGTGATTTCTTCTCAGTGTCTACCTCCACCCATTCACTGCCCTTTCCTATTTCTTCAAATTCACATATATTTCGCAGTGTGTCTTCAGCCTCTGTCATCCATGATCTGAAACGCTTGATTTGTTTTACCTTGGACTCACCTAACATGAAGTAATCTTGTTTATGTAATTATTTGTGTTTGCAAGTAGATCTATTGGTCCATGTATTATGCTTATCTAATGCTTATCTTAACCTGACACATGCATATCTTAATGAACATTTAATATATTAGCAATTTAGATTGGTAGAATTTAGACAAATATTTGGACTCAACTTGCACGGTGAGTCGGAGTCAGCTGAATAGACCTGATTTCCAAACCTAAAATTAGCAGATACAAAAATCAGTTTTGAATCAACATGAACGTATGCCCTACATATGAATATTCTGTATAACATGTTACATACGGGTATATTCAATGATATGTGAATATATGTGCTCAAACTATGCATTCTCTAATATAGACGACAGGCACAAACATGAGAATATAACATGACAAGATCTCACAAACATGAGAATATAACATGACAAGATCTCACAAACATGAGAATATAACATGACAAGATCTCACAAACATGAGAATATAACATGACAAGATCTCACAAACATGAGACTGATACTAACTGGAAGAAATTCACACGATATGGAATAGATTCACACTATTTTAAAGAAATTCATACTATGTGGAGATTCATACTACATGGAGAGAGATGCATACTATGTGGAGAGAGATTCACACTATGTGGAATAAATTCACACTACATGGAGAGAGATTCACACTATGTGAAGAGAGATTCACACTACATGGAGAGAGTTTCAGACTATGTGGAGTAAATCAACACTAAATGGAGAGAGATTCACACTATGTGGAGTAAATCCACACTATGTGGAGAGAGATTCACACTATGTGGAGTAAATCCACACTACATGGAGAGAGATTCACACTATGTGGAGAGAGATTCACACTATGTGGAGTAAATCCACACTACATGGAGAGAGATTCACACTATGTGGAATAAATTCACACTACATGGAGAGAGATTCACACTATGTGAAGAGAGATTCACACTATGTGGAGTAAATCCACACTACATGGAGAGAGATTCACACTATGTGGAGTAAATCCACACTACATGGAGAGAGATTCACACTATGTGGAGAGAGATTCACACTATGTGGAGTAAATCCACACTACACGGAGAGAGATTCACACTATGTGGAGTAAATCCACACTACATGGAGAGAGTTTCAGACTATGTGGAGTAAATTCACACTACATGGAGAGAGATTCACACTATGTGGAGAGAGATTCACACTATGTGGAGTAAATCCACACTACATGGAGAGAGATTCACACTATGTGGAGTAAATCCACACTACATGGAGAGAGATTCACACTATGTGGAGTAAATCCACACTACATGGAGAGAGATTCATATTATAAGGGGAGATTCATATTAAATGGGAGAGATTCATACTATGTGGAGAGAGATTCAGACTATGTCGAATACATTCACACTACATGGAGAGAGATTCACACTATGTAGAATAAATTCACACTACATGGAGAGAGATTCACACTATGTAGAATAAATTCACACTACATGGAGAGAGATTCACACTGTGTGGAATAAATTCACACTACATGGAGAGAGATTCACACTATGTGGAATAAATTCACACTACATGGAGAGAGATTCATATTATAAGGGTAGATTCATATTAAATGGGAGAGATTCATACTATATGGGAGAGATTCATACTATATGGGAGAGATTCATACTATATGGGAGAGATTCATACTATATGGAGAGATTCATACTATATGGAGAGATTCATACTATATGGAGATATTCATACTATATGGGAGAGATTCATACTATGTGGGAGAGATTCATACTATATGAGAGAGATTCATACTATATGGAGAGATTCATACTATGTGGGAGAGATTCATACTATATGGAGAGATTCATACTATATGGGAGAGATTCATACTATGTGGGAGATATTCATACTATATGGAGAGATTCACACTATGTGGGAGAGATTCATACTATGTGGGAGAGATTCATACTATGTGGGAGAAATTCATACTATGTGGGAGAGATTCATACTATATGGGAGAGATTCATACTATATGGAGAGATTCATACTATATGGATAAATAGGGGGTGATAAATATGAGACAATCTGTGCTCTCTCCTCTCTGATGAGCTCTGGTCCATCCACTGCAGGTGGCACAATTGAAACATGACTCTAAAGATGTGTGCGTCCCAATTTGTGCTCTCTCCCCGCTATTCATCTAAACATCCTCCTCGAAGGTCACAGGTCACGATATAATATGGCTAACTTCACACTGCCAGTCTGATCCTAGTGTACAAGCTTGTCATGATAATGACAGCTTTCCCTGCAATGACATTTTAAAAAAAAGAAACTTTTATTGTCATTCATAGGAAATACAATGATTTCTGTATCACAACAAACAATCTTGCACACCATTACTTCAGACAAGCAATCGTACACACCATTGCTTCAGACAAGCAATCTTACACACTGTTGCTTCAGACAAGCAATCTTACACACCATTGCTTCAAACAAGCAATCTTACACACCATTGCTTCAGACAAGCAATCTTACACACCATTGCTTCAGACAAGCAATCTTACACACCATTGCTTCAGACAAGCGATCTTACACACCATTGCTTCAGACAAGCAATCTTACACACCATTACTTCAGACAAGCAATCTTACACACCACTGCTTCAGACAAGCAATCTTACACACCATTACTTCAGGCAAGCAATCTTACACACCATTGCTTCAGACAAGCAATCTTACACACCATTACTTCAAACAAGCAATCGTACACACCATTGCTTCAGACAAGCAATCTTACACACCATTGCTTCAGACAAGCAATCTTACACACTGTTGCTTCAGACAAGCAATCTTACACACCATTGCTTCAGACAAGCAATCTTACACACCATTGCTTCAGACAAGCAATCTTACACACCATTGCTTCAGACAAGCAATCTTACACACCATTGCTTCAGACAAGCAATCTTACACACTGTTGCTTCAGACAAGCAATCTTACACACCATTGCTTCAGACAAGCAATCTTACACACCACTGCTTCATTCACACTAATCGGTGCCCTTAAAATATATAAGAATTCACACTTTGATAGGTTCCCCTAAAATAAATCACAATTCAATAGGTCCCTAATAAATAAAATAAACATCGGCACTTAAATAGGTTCGCCCTAAAATAAATAAACATTCACTTTAATATTTCCCCCCACAGACTAAATAAACAAGCACACTAAAACAGAGTTCCTAGAATAAATAAACAAGCACACTAAAACAGAGTTCCTAGAATAAATAAACAAGCACACTAAAACAGAGTTCCCAGAATAAATAAACAAGCACACTAAAACAGAGTTCCTAGAATAAATAAACAAGCACACTAAAACAGAGTTCCTAGAATAAATAAACAAGCACACTAAAACAGAGTTCCTAGAATAAATAAACAAGCACACTAAAACAGAGTTCCTAGAATAAATAAACAAGCACACTAAAACAGAGTTCCTAGAATAAATAAACAAGCACACTAAAACAGAGTTCCTAGAATAAATAAACAAGCACACTAAAACAGAGTTCCTAGAATAAATAAACAAGCACACTAAAACAGAGTTCCCAGAATAAATAAACAAGCACACTAAAACAGAGTTCCCAGAATAAATAAACAAGCACACTAAAACAGAGTTCCTAGAATAAATAAACAAGCACACTAAAACAGAGTTCCTAGAATAAATAAACAAGCACACTAAAACAGAGTTCCTAGAATAAATAAACAAGCACACTAAAACAGAGTTCCCAGAATAAATAAACAAGCACACTAAAACAGAGTTCCTAGAATAAATAAACAAGCACACTAAAACAGAGTTCCTAGAATAAATAAACAAGCACACTAAAACAGAGTTCCTAGAATAAATAAACAAGCACACTAAAACAGAGTTCCTAGAATAAATAAACAAGCACACTTTAATAAGGAATAAACACTGGAATAAATAAACTACCTTTCTATTATCCTTGTCACAAATACCGTTATCATGGGAGTTGAAGTTTTCTATCTGTGGACATCTTTGTTGCGTTTGCTAAGGTTAGGTTGTGAATTTTAACAATCTGATTGAATCTTCCCATCTTTTTCTTGGTCTTCCTCTTGTTTTGGAACCATTTTTTCTGATGTATGTCTGGATGGCTGGTTGTGATGGTTCCATTCACATAAGGTGTGCAAACCAGTTGATCTGCTGTCTTTATATCTATATTGTTTGAATGATGTGGTCTTTACTATCTTTCTAATGTCTTCATTTTTCATTCGGTTTCTTCTGGTGATGTTTATAGCCTTTCTCAGGCATTTCATCTTGCATATTGTAATCTTTCTCAAGAGTGATTTTGTCAGGGGCCATGTAACACTGGCACGGATACTGGTAACATAACGTTGGAATAAAGATAGTATTTATTATCTGTCGTTTGGTCACCATGTTTTTAAGAAGTAGTGACAGTTGGTATGTTACAGCATTTGCTTTTTGGCATCTCATCTCAATAAATCTTTTAATTTTGCTGTCTTCTGTAGAAATACTTCCTAGATACTCAAATTCTGATGTCTGTTTTAGTTTTGTGCTGTTAACATACACATTTAGCTGTTCTGTTGCTCTACGTATTTTTATAGTCACTGATTTTGATTTGTTTAATCTCACATTGTATCGTTCACACCTTGTCTCTAGTGAATTTGTGTGCCTTTGTAGTTCATCTTCAGTTTCATGTACTGGACCTTGATCATCTGCGAAAAGTAGATCGTGCAGAGAGTTACTTATGTCTCTTGATGCTTCTGTGATGTTGGGTTCTCTTATTTCTACCTCTTTCACAATCATGTCCATCCAATATGTAACTAATATCAGTGGTGATAGTATACATCCCTGTCTTACTCCTATTTGTTGTTTCAAATGGTTCTGCAAGTCCTTCGTTTGTTATACTTCATGAGTTTTTATATCGTGTTCGTATGTTGTCTAGTAATTGTCCATGTATTAGGCCTAATATATTATGAATAAACACCCACACTTTAATAGGTCTCCTCGATTAATTAAAAACCAAAACTTTACTAATAATAAGACTCATAACCCGTCAGCCAGGGTCGTAGGGGTGCCACACTGGAGACTTCATCACAATAAACTCTCCAAAAATCTCTATCTTCATTCACTCTCTTGGAAGAATAAGAAAATCATGCCCAGAGTATCCCTTGTTATCATGCCCAGATTTTCTCTTGTTGTTATCATGCCCAGATTATCCTTTGTTATCATGTCCAAATTATCCCTTGCTGTCATCATGCCCAGATTATCCCCTGCTGTTATCATACCCAGATTATCCCTTGCTGTTATCATGCCCAGATTATCCCTTGTTGTTATCATGCCCAGATTATTCCTTGATGTTATCATGCACAGATTATCCCTTGCTGTTATCATGGCCAGATTATCCCTTGTTGTTATCATGCCCAGATTATCCCTTGTTGTTATCATCCCCAGATTATCCCTTGTTATCATGCCCAGATTATCCCTTATCATTGCCAGATTATCCCTTGCTGTTATCATGCCCAGAGTATCCCTTGTTATCATGCCCAGATTATCCCTTGCTGTTATCAGGCCCAGATTATCCCTTGTTGTTTGTTTGTTTGTTAAATGGGGGATTAAAGCCTCTTAGCTGAGGCACGGACCTTTCAACCTAAGACAGAAGTCTATTTTGGTTATATCAGCCCGTATTAGCTTTTATCTAAATGTGACCTAATGGTCTGGGTGTTTGGAAAGCCGTGCGTGTTATTGCTATGTATTATCTATATTGCTATATTGTTGTCATGACCAGACTATCCTTTATTGTTATCATGCCCAGATTATCCATTGCTGTTATCATGGCCAGATTATCCCTTGTTGTTATCATGCCCAGATTATCCCTTGTTATCATGACCAGACTATCCCTTAATGTTATCATGCCCAGATTATCCCTTGCTGTTATCATGGTCAGATTATCCCTTGTTATGTTTTGTTTGTTTTGCGTTTGTTCCATTGTAACCAGCACGGATATCTGTGCGATTTCCGCCGGGAGCGTGATTACGTTGTGCCACCGTTATGCACCTTGTAGGCCTAGCACATTCGATTTCGGCATGCCTTGACAATTTGGGTGGGCTACCCTAGCCTGTTACAGCCTCCATATCTGTCTCCAGGCACGCGTGTATAGGAATAGGAAAGCTTGACAGTAGAGTTGGGTTAGGTCTTTTTGCTTTTCAGAACGCCAATGATTGGATCTGGGTCTCCGTCTGTAAGGAGCACAGATAACTAGAAGCTCGCCTCAAGCTGACGGAGTTTGTAGTTCCCCTTTCCTAGGAACTTTTCACTTCCTATTTGCAGTTCACGCTGCCCTCTAGAGCTGTTCTGCTCTTTCATTGTACTCAGTATGAAATCTGTTTGTCTCTCGTCATGCATCTACCTTTACATGCATTTTACATTGGCCGCCCCTCCAATGTTCGGACTGGACTGACTGGCTTCACTGTATGTCGACAGTGTCGCTATAAGTGGTGATGATGGTGGTGTCTGAGATATTGTCTGTCTCTTATGCAGTCAAATCTCTTTCCATCTGATACCTCCACATTCTCGGAAACGATCCCCAAATGATTTGACCAGAACCTTGTTGTTATGACTGCAGGATTGTCTCTGTTCCCCTCTTCTCATTTCATCCTGGACTGTTACTTGCAAAACAGTTGTAGTAAGTGAGTCATGTCTCGTAACATGTCCATACCAAACACAGTTGACGCCCCTTCTCCAATTACTATACATTTGTGCCAATACTTTAGTCGAGCATTTCCATTGGCAGAATATTACTCTGTGGTATCCTAATCCTATCCAAAACTTGGCTGATCGGCAAGGAGAAAAAACACGGCTGCTATTTTCTACGCCATTTTGACAGGAAGTTTAAGCAACTTTAATACAACATTTCAAATGAAGGATCACAATAATGCAACAATACACACACATTGTGCTGTGTGCAAACATCAGAATGTCATTGAGCACATGGTCACCTGGACAGCACGGGAGATGAAATATAACTTTTAACTCAAAGAGAAATAATCAAAATAGAACTGAACTGATTTACCATGTGAAATAATGTAGACTAGAGTTATTGCTCCTTGCAAACAGATCTGAATTAAGGAAGCAGTGAGTTGTACATGATGTCTGCATATTTGTGAGCATTCTATCTGGTAATAAAGTTCTATCACTTCTACATAATACATTTCTATGTACATCAAAACCTACCAGTGTATACCTGGACAATGGTCACTTGAGAGTTTGCTACATCTGCCCAAAAACATTACCTCAGAGTTTAATATACTTGTCCAACACTGCCACCATAAAGTTTCATATAACTGTCAATGACTGTTAACTGAGTGTTGTATATTCTTCTTCTTCTTCTCCTTCAGCATTCATTCTCAAACTCCAGCTGGATCTCCCTCTTGTAGCAGGACCATGGTCCTCTTAGTCATCCAGCAGGATGTAGTCCAGAGAATGGAAATACGTTGTCGCCATTTTATTTCCACCAATGGCCCGATACATCCATCTTCTGTGAGAGTGTTGGATATAACTATCCAGTATTGTTAACAGTTTTATATAACCTGTCCAACATTATTATCCAAGAGTTCCCTTTGTGGATTGAGCATTTCTTGTATGTTGACTGACAAACTGCTGCAGATTAGCAGGATTTAGCCCAGAGAATAGAATGTGTTGTACCATAGCCAGATGGATGTGCAGCGTGGATGTGACGTGTACCATCTGACCTGATGCAATACACTATGGCTTCAGGGTTACTTTGACCCTCTATGGAAAGAGACAGTCAACCTTCCTCTTAAATCCTCTGCTTATGACATACATGGCTGACAACAGTGTTATTATACTTTGCTCCCCTTCTGGGTCTGGCAACACTCCAGCAGAATTAAAGGTTAGGGATCCTAAACTAAAACCAAATTTTGAAAATTTGTGTACACAAGTTTTTATAATGCAAAGAGAGTAGTGACTAGTGGCATACACAAACAAAAAGTGAAGTAACCTATAACATTTATTTATGCAGTAAAAGGGGGGGTGTGAGATGGTAGCAATCTCACATTTTACAGGCGCTGCACATGAGGGCGGTAGCCATCTCCTTTCCCCCGCAATCTTCACTTCCCAGATTAATCCGGTACCCATTTTAGGTTGGGTCGACCCAGGAAAAACATTCTGAATCTGAAAAACATTTCCGTCTCAACTAGGGAATGAACCCAGGGCCACTCATATGCGAAGCCATGTATGTAATGTATGAGGTGTATTTGATGTGCAGTGTTTGAGTTGAATTTGGCATGTTTTAGTCGATGTGTAAATGATGAATTGATGTTTGATATTGGTCACAGTACAAGTAGATGACATCACATAGTCCAGTTATCTCCCTTGTCTGTGCTTGTAAGTTTGATGTTTAACATTTAATTATTTAAATATTAATTTATTTTAGTGTTAGGATAGTTGTTAGTGTTAGGATGGGTGTGTTTTACATAAATAATTCTAATCCCAACCCTAAATAAATAATAAACATTTCAATTATTAAATGATGAACATGAAATGTGCACATATAGACAAGGGAAATCATTAAACTGTGCAGAGATTGAATTGCTGTGTGGTTTATGAATTGATAAGTTATGTTTGAGATTGAATTGCTGTGTGGTTTATGAATTGATAAGTTATGTTTGAGATTGAAATGATGTTTGGTATATTCTCTAGATGAAGTTCATGTGTGCAGTTTGAGATTGAGCTGGTGTGTGGCTGATTAGTGGCATGAATGCACGTAAAACAACTGGTTATTAGTACTTATCAATTTGTGAATGTCATTGTTTTTCTGTGTCTGCGCTGTTACTAGTTTTACATAATGTGATTGTAGTTTTCTATTCATAGTGTCATAATGGTTAGTTGTGTTTAGTTTCTCAATTTATTACATGCAGTTCTTCACACTGTACAATCTGCATTATACACGCACACACACATCACAGAAAAATCTCTCTCTCTCTACATATGTTATACTGAGTGTGCTAATATGTTATACTGAGTGTGCTAATATGTTATACTGAGTGTGCTAATATGTTATACTGAGTGTGCTAATATGTTATACTGAGTCAATAATTCTTGATAAAATCGAAGCATGGACAGTAAACATTGTGTGCTAAAGATAAGCTGGAGGCAACTGAGATGGAAGATGGAACTGAGATTTTTAGGAAGAATGAGATGAAAATTCCATGGACATTCAAGAAATCTAATGTAGAGGTTCTCAAAGATGCTGGAGTACAACAAGAAATTCTAGCGAAAATTAGAAGCAGACAATCACAATTTTTAGGGTATGTGATGAGGAAAGTAAAACTTGAACATTTAGTAACAACCGGAAAAATGAAGGAGAGACGAGACAGAGGAAGACAAATAGAGAAATTTGTGGATGAGTTATCACTGTGGCACAAAAAGAAGTCAGCAACTGAACTTATTAACAACACAAGAGACAAGAGAGTTGTGGAGAGGCATGATCTCCTATGCTGCTCGGCATGGGACTAGATTGATTGATATATATATCTCCTGCGTGTAAGTTAATATGAGAGATAGGATGTTTGCAACTATTTATTTTACAAGTACGCACACGTACGCATGCACACACACACACCTGTGTGTGAAGTACACAGGTGTTTATAGAGATATATAAACAAGAAAATGTCAATCATACCTTAAGGATATCAGTTTCATTTATCAGGACCTGTATATGTAGATGGGTAGGTAGTTCCTGAACTGATTGTACCGTATAGAGCAAAGAATTCAGGCCATCAGTGGTCATTCGTTGTTTAGTAGTCTTGAGCAAGGCATACCTGGGGAGACATTGTCAGCATGTAGTCTTGAGTTCAGTCATACATTCTTCTGTGTGGTGACATTGTCAGCATGTTGTCTTGAGTTCAGTCATACATTCTTCTGTGTGGTGACATTGTCAGCATGTTGTCTTGAGTTCAGTCATACATTCTTCTGTGTGGTGACATTGTAAGCATGTAGTCTTGAGTTCAGTCATACATTCTTCTGTGTGGTGACATTGTCAGCATGTTGTCTTGAGTTCAGTCATACATTCTTCTGTGTGGTGACATTGTAAGCATGTAGTCTTGAGTTCAGTCATACATTCTTCTGTGTGGTGACATTGTAAGCATGTTGTCTTGAGTTCAGTCATACATTCTTCTGTGTGGTGACATTGTAAGCATGTTGTCTTGAGTTCAGTCATACATTCTTCTGTGTGGTGACATTGTAAGCATGTTGTCTTGAGTTCAGTCATACATTCTTCTGTGTGGTGACATTGTAAGCATGTTGTCTTGAGTTCAGTCATACATTCTTCTGTGTGGTGACATTAACATGGTGAGTTGTAGTGTGTGCAGACAGGATGTATACAAGGAATGATGTTAGACAGACAGACTGCATATTTCACACTACAATTGTGTTCACATGTCAGACTCAACTCATGATACACCCACAGGCTCCAAATACACACCAGTCTTGAGATAAACCCAGGGCTCCAGGAGCGCCCCCTCCAGACTCCAGATACACTTCCAGACTCCAGATACACCCCCACCCTCCGGACTGCAGATGCACTCTTAGACTACAGATAGAATCTCAGACCACAGACTGTAGATAGAATCTCAGACCACATACTGTAGATAGAATCTCAGACCACATACTCTAGATAGAATCTCAGGCCACATACTCTAGATAGAATCTCAGACCACAGTCTATAGATAGAATCTCAGACCACAGTCTATAGATAGAATCTCAGACCACATACTCTAGATAGAATCTCAGACTACAGACAGAATTTCATAGAATTTAGATATAATTTCAGTTAATTCTTCAGCGGCTAAGCACAGGTTCACTTATTACTCTATCTGACAACTAATTGCGAGAGTTTACTCATGATTTTTTCAAACATTCCCTCATTGAGAACTAATAATTTCACCCCTGAATTACAATATGCCAGTGATGTCAAACATCTAATCCATGTCAAAAATCCCATCCGTGTCAACCATCCCATCCCTGTCAAACATCATATCCGTGACAAACATTATATCTATGTCAAACATCATATCCGTGACAAACATACCATACATATCAAACATCCCATTTACATGGCACACATCTTGTCTGTGTCAAACATCCCATCCATGTGACACACATCTTGTCTGTGTCAAACATCCCATCCATGTGACACACATATTTTCTGGTGCCTATAAACACTGAGTGAGCTCTTATTTGTGTAGCACATAAATAAAAATCAATTTCGGGGGGGGGGGGGGGGGGGGGAGTTATTGTGGAAAGAATTTAGCACAGCCAGAATATGTTACTGACAACATGTAGCCGTTTGTTTGTTGTTTGAGTACCCCAGAAATTGCAAATGATTAACTCTTACTTCCTATGTGCTTTGGGGGGGGGGGGGTTCTGAGACCACAGAATATACATCTTAACTCACAGACTACATATTAATCATCTCAAAAAAAAACCCACAGATTAATCATCTCAACCCAGACCACACATTAATCATTTCAACCCAGCCACACATTAATCATCTCAGCCCAGACCACAGATTAATCATCTCAGCCCAGACCACAGATTAATGATCTCAACCCAGATTAATGATCTTAACCCAGACCACAGATTAATGACCTTAACCCAGATCACAGATTAATGATCTCAACCCAGAGCACAGACTTATTCCATTTTCCTAGACTGCACACTTGTGATCTCATTAACCCTTCACCTGCAACATTATTCTCATTAATCCCATCTGAGCTAACATCTTTCACCAATAACTTATAAAGGAGAAATATCATTGGGGATTTGGAAAAGTGTTGTTATATAGGGAAGTATGTTATAAAGGAATGCTCTATAGAGGAATTCTACTGTATAAGTTCATCTCCAAACACAGGCAGGTGACATACAAACTACAGGCTATGAGCTGTTCCATCAGAGTTTACTGATGGATTACCTGAGTGGGTTAATTTCATTGCCAGCATCTTTGATATGTTTCATCATCCTGTACCTAGCAACGTCCATTGGATACCTAGTAATCCTGAATCCAGCAATTGAGATTCTGTGAATGAGAAACAGGATCTGGACAACTTTCATATAGATTTTGTGTGTGAATGTCATATTCATGTGGCTGCTCTGTTTCACATACAACATCTACAGCAAATCAAAGAATGAGAGTTGAAGTTTGGTGAGTTCACAATTCATGTCCGAAATGTTGCACAATTTTCATTTATAAATGATTGTTTATTTATAAATGATTGTTTATTTATAAATGATTGTTTATTTATAAATGATTGTTTATTTATAAATGATTGTTTATTTATAAAATGAATTTTTCAATAATAAAAGCAATTTTATTCCAAAAAAACTTGTGATAACTATATTCTCTGTTCATTTATGTTTCAATATATATATCTATATATAGGCCTATATCACATTATAATTTAAATATATTTAGAACTAATATTTCTTGTTCCTGTGACATGTGCAGAGCAAACAATCTCAACATAAATTAATTTCATCCAAACGCTAAAACAACTCCATAGGAATTGAGTTAATTCTGTACAAACGCTAAAACAACTCCATAGGAATTGAGTTAATTCTGTACAAACGCTAAAACAACTCCATAGGAATTGAGTTAATTCTGTACAAACGCTAAAACAACTCCATAGGAATTGAGTTAATTCTGTACAAACGCTAAAACAAATCCATAGGAAAAGATGAAAAATTACCTGTGAGCAGGTAGCTCTAGACAGACAATAATGTTTTGGGTCTGGTTATACTCAGATGTGTAGCTGCACCAGGATGCATAGAAGGTTGTCCCACAGATATGATAGTGTAAGGGAAGGGGGAGGGGGGGGGTTATGGATGTATATTTAGTTCCTAAAAAAAGAGTTATGTCCAGAGTACCAATAATTCAGGATCATCACGTTCTGCCAGAAGCACATGACATACTTCTGGATCAAGTATCTCATCATTCTTCTGTTAGATTTGGTGAACCATCCCAGCCCAGTATGGCACATCTAGCATTCCCCCATAACCTAGGAGTCTGCCACAAAAGGACAAAACTGCAATGTCTATTAGCATGCATCTCTTCCTCATCAATGGGGATAATTTGATAGAGGAGAAAAATAAGAAATTCAGACAAGATGTGACAATGGTTGTTTTATTTGCAGGTGACAGGTTGTCAAAATATCCCACAACAATCCGTAATCACCTCCTATGACATGCCTGGAAAGAATCCAGTGCTCCTATTCTTATCACCCTGAACCAGAAGCTTAATATAATACATTTAAACTGGGTTTTAGAATGTATACAAGCAGCTTAAATGACTCAACTTAAACTATCACTGTGTGCAAGTCCAAACAATATTTACATATAGAGTTTGTTTTGATTGCACATTTGTGCACAACAGCTGTGACAAATAGAATGTTCTATAGGAAGGGTTGGATAAACAAAGTTTCTGATCCTGTGCTACAAATAATTCAATTGATTACCTGTACATCTGTTACTAATCCCTTCTTCTCATCTTGCATGTTTGTTTTCAAACTTCTGCAGATTAGTAGGATGTAGTTGGGAGAACAGAATGTATTGTGTCATGGTTTACAGCTGTGCTGCAATATCTGCACCATTTGAACTGACACATTTGACTTCAACAAGACTTCATGGTCACTCTGACACAATATAGAATGAGACAACTAATTCCACTCCCATAACTTCCTTAGTCACCTCTTATGACAAGCATGGAAAGTAAACAGTGTTGCTATTCTTTGCACCTGACAATGATAGTACTGCTGCTTAATTTTTGTGATGTTCATGGAATTAATGCCAAAAGTCTTTTGAATTTTCAGAATGGTTTCCTCTTGGGTATCACCAAGTTTGTGTAATGTGAAGTCATTCTCATACTGACCAGCAGACCTAGGTTTCGATCAGTCGCTTCATAAATTCCATCATTTACTTCATGCAACCAAAGATCAATCTATTCGGATCGCTAGTGCTAAGTATATTTTTTATACGGCTGTGAAAGTTGAACACCCAATGCAGACATGGAGCGAAGAATTCAGGCTATTGAATACCAGTGTTACATATGTGTGTTAAGCATTAGTTCTATATAACACACAACAAATATATTTGTCCGACAGCAAATACACAAACTTGCAGGTTCTATCTTTCTATCGATGTATTTGCTAAACCCTTTATTGCCTTTCAGTGTCAGGGGTAGAAGAGTTCTCTGGAGATGGCCCTCATGTGTGCTGAGTATATTGTGGAACGTGTCGCCTCTTTTATTATGGTGGTCCATCATTTTCGTGGTTGGCCTCTAGGTCTGCCTTCACTATATCTGTGTAGCACAGCGGGGTGCAAAGGGAACGCAATGCTCTAGGCAGACCCAGGGTTAGCAGATAACCAAGATCCCAAATGTACCTCCACACGGTGCACCCTGGAAACAGAAATACAGCAGCTCGAGCAGATTCTGGCCAAATAATTTGGGGATCATGTCCGAGAATGTGGAGGTAGCAGATGGAAAGAGATTTGACTGCACAAGAGACAGACAATATCTCCGACACCACCAGCATCACCACATATAGCGACACTGTCGACATACAGTGAAGCTAGTCAGTCCAGTCCGAACATTGGAGGGGCGGCCAATGTAAAATGCACGTAAAGGTAGATGCATGGCGAGAGACAAATAGATTTCATACCGAGTACAATGAAACAATGAAAGGGCAGAACAGCGCTAGAGGGCAGCGCGAACTACAAATAGAAAGTGAAAAGTCCCTAGGAAAGGGGAACTACAAGCTCCGTCAGCTCGAGGCGAGCTTCTAGTTACCTGTGTTCCTTACAGGCAGAGACCCAGACCCATTCATTGGCGTTTGGTAAAGCAAGAAGACCTAATCCAACTCTAATGTCGAGCCTTCCTAAACCAGAAATATGCTCGCAAAGAGAAAGGGTTCTATACCCGATGGAATTAGGCACAAAAGGGACAACGATTTAGCCCTGGCCCAACTCTACTGTCAGGTTTTCCTACACCGGAAATACACTTGAAGAGAGAAAGGGTTCAGTACCTGATGGGCTCAGGCACTATTGGGACAAGGACTCTCAGCTCGAGAACGCCTTGCTCTCAAACGCGTGGTGTGAGACTCGAACTTGGACAAGGGGTACACGATGTCGGTGAATGACACCTCGGCTAAGAGGGCGAAAGAGCCAGGGTCCAACTCCTCTGTTGAGTTCGTCCCCTTAAGGAACCAGGCTCACGGATGAGAAACGGTTCAGTACCCAATGGGCACAGGCACAGCACGTCCAATTACACGAGGCAAGTTCATAGACAGTGGAACACCTCGTGCGAGTCAGACGAGAGCAAAAATCGTCTGGGCGAAGAGTCGCCACTACGCGTGCTTGGAGACAGATATAGAGGCTGTCACAGGCAAAGGGTAGCCCACCCGAATTGTCAAGGCATGCCGAAATCGGATGTGCTAGGCCTACAAGGCGCATAACGGTGGCACAACGTAATCACGCTCCCGGCAGAAATCGCACGGATATCCGTGATGGTTACAATGGAGCGAACGCAAAACAAACAAACAAACTGTGTAGCATATCTTGCTGTGGTATGCTGTCTGGTGGTAGTCTGCTGATGTATGCAAACCATTTGATCTGTTGTCTCTTGACGTACTCCATTTGATATACAAGATTGGGGTGGTGCTGGTTCTTAGTCTAATGTTTTCATTTCTCACTCTATTCCTAGGATTCTGCGCAAGCACGCAATTTCAGATGTCACATGTTTACATTTGTCTTGTGCTGTCGTTGTCCATGTTTGGCATTGGTAGCACAGCGTTGGCATAATAATAGTTTTGAATAGTGTTATTTTGGTGTTTACATTTACATTTTTGTTTCTGAAGATTGGTGTCATTTGCCCTAGGGCTTGGTATGCTTTACTACATTTATTGTGTATTTTGCAGATTACCAATTACAACTATTAGCAATGGGTGGTTTGCTGTGGACATGAAATGAGACACGAATAGCTTTCTCAAATATATCTGCATGAAACAGTCGATGGTTGAATGAGGAGTCCTGGATTGATAACCTCAAGAAATGGTCTGGGAGTGATTTTTCTACACTGCTACGAATGGCTGAGGATAGTTATTTGGAGAGTTTTCTGTACTGATGTATCCATTACGGAAATCCTTACAGGTTTTGAGTCTTATTATTATGAATAAATGCATGATAGCATAACAGATCATGAAATCATGCAGGGACTATCAGACAGAATACAATACACACCTGCTGGCCATGTCATCATCTTCCCCACCCCAGCCTAGCATAACAGATCATGAAATCATGCAGGGACTATCAGACAGAATACAATACACACCTGCTGGCCATGTCATCATCTTCCCCACCCCAGCCAAAGAACATGTTTGAGAAACCATTAATTTTCTCAAACTGAGATTTTCTCACAACGCTGACTCCTCCATAAATGTCTTTGTATGGAAGCCTGAAAGAACATTGTCAGAGAGAAATGGTTAAACATTTTTGTTTAAATATATCATGATTAGATATTACCAATTTAGTAGCAAAACCAGCAGCAATATCTCTGTGAAATAGTCATGTTTTTTTCTCTGAAGGTTATCCACAGGAGCACATATTGTAGTCACCAATGGCAAACTTCCAGTTCATGCTTCTAATTGTATTGTGACCTGTTCTCAATCTGAAACTGATTATTTGTTTCTTTCTTCCAGTACTTTTGTCAGAAAGGTTATAGGCTGTCAATAGCTGCACCTGCAGACAGCTAAAGGGATTTATTTAATCATCATCATTTCTTCCAAGATTGTGAATGGCACCGACTCGTGTGTGTGTGTGTGTGCGTGCATGTGTGTGTGACATACAGTTCATACATTGCATGTTTATGGAGATTTAATGGTGCACTTCATTTCTGGAACAATACAGAAATCTGTACCTGTTGTTGGCAGTGAGGCAGTTGTTACTAGCCGGTCTGCTATCTGATTTCTCCTGATCTGTAGGGGATGCAAGTGGAATGCTCCCAGCAGTAAACATGTTTCTACTTTGGTAGCGTAACACTCAGTGGAATTCTGCGTACATGATGAATTGACTTACAACAAAATTCCTGTTTTATTAGGTCTCTACAAGAAATTATATGATATAGTCATAGCAGGTCCGTAGACAAGTGGAGGGGTATTTCCTTCTTGTACTACAAACTTGGGCAGGCAAGTGAGACAGAACATAAAACCACACCCCACATTTCCTTCATGGGTTTTCACACAAAAATATAATGTAATTCATTATCAAGAGAAGTTGTGACACTTGAAAATGCAGGAATAACATGTTTTTCTTTTTTTTATTGAACCCTCCCCCACAAGAGAATGCATGTGCAACCCTGTCATAGGATATAATATATGGTCTCTCTGAAGACTGCATGAGGTTGGTGTAAAGATCAGAACATCCAGTACATGTACAGAGAAATATAATATATATATAGATATATGCACAAAGAAACTGATAGATCTGCAACTAGTATTATCAGAAGCTACAATGAGATTAGAGTGCAGCAATTATGTACTTATGTGCTGTGTGCGCTATATGTGTACCGATAACCTGCAGTCATAACATGGGGAATATTAGTCACAGGAAAATCTATATCAAAGCTGGGTAAGCTGGTCAGGTTAGTGGGCCAAATTCTGACTGCAAGAAAGTTATGCCAGACAGTCATAAAAACCACAGGCATAAAAACCATATGAAAAGTTTGGTTTCTTTTTATATCATGAAGTACCTTTGTCAATGCCAGCTAAACAGTGTTTTTTTGTAAACAGATTTTTCATATATGCAATTGGTTGGGTCAAATCTTTTACATAGATAGGTTTCTACTACTACAAGAGATACAGTCTTTACATCTCTATGCAACAACAAACTATGCAAACACTGTAAGAATAGAAGATTCAAACATAAAATATGTACAACCCAAGCCTATGTATGACAAAATGTCCTCCACTACCAGTTTTGACTGCATACCTACCTGTAATGAAACTTGTCAATAGCTGCGGACAAGTGTCTGGGCATCTGTGGACATGAGTAGATGTTTCTATCATTTTCTGGAACCAGGTCGACATCATGAAAGACAACACATTCATAGTTATATCTCTTCATTGCCTCCACATACCCTATATTCATCAACATGGCTCTGTTAAATTTACCTGGCAAAACCTGTTAAAACACAGGTGACATGTCTTACAAATACAATACCTCATGAAAATGTATAGGTAGGAACATAGATATGACATTTCTAAGAGGTACGCCCTTCATCGCTAATACTGCAGTATAAGCCCAGTATCTAAAAGCCAGTTGGTCTCAATACAATTCATTCCTATATCTGGATATGCCGCTTTGTCATTCCATTTCACAATTGGGCAACCTTTAAGAGTCATAGGCCCAAGTGAGCTGTCTTCAAGTAAGCTGTCTTCAAGTTAGCTGTCTTCAAGCTGTCATTAAGTAGTATGAGAGTTAAAACCTTTTTTTCAGTCCTTTGGATCTCGAAATAATGTTTTCTGAGATACGGGAGCCAGTGGGGAATAGCATTTTCAGCGGGCCAGAAAAAAATTACTTTGCGGGACATACTTTGCCCACTACTGTTCTTTTTGTGTCAAGTCATATTTGCATGGATTTCATATTTGCATCCCACTTCTCAAGTATTTTAGCCTCACATTTTCCACTGAAAAACTTGTGTTTTGCTTCCATAAATAATACAAGAGGTGTAATTTGTTTTTCAACAAACAGAAATGTAATTTTGTTGGAGCTCTTTCTGAAAACAACTACCAGGTATATTTTCTGAAGTTTTATGTTCAAAAAATGGGGGGGGGGGGAAATGTGACTACTGTTTACTTTAATGCAAGATATTATGTTTTCAATAATTTTTCTAAGGCAGGGGTAGGGGGTTTCAATCTTGAAACTTGATGTTAGTGAAGTATCGATATATGACAACAGTAATGTGGTCTGTGTGCAGGAACACCGGACAAGACAAGAATATCCAGTACAAGAGAATGTGTAGTACATTTCTGAATAATAAATTATTGCAGCAGTGGCAGAGTAGTTGTGTGATCATGCTAGCACACAGCAGTGGCAGAGTAGTTGTGTGATCATGCTAGCACACAGCAGTGGCAGAGTAGTTGTGTGATCATGCTAGCACACAGCAGTGGCAGAGTAGTTGTGTGATCATGCTAGCACACAGCAGTGGCAGAGTAGTTGTGTGATCATGCTAGCACACAGCAGTGGCAGAGTAGTTGTGTGATCATGCTAGCACACAGCAGTGGCAGAGTAGGTGTGTGATCATGCTAGCACAGATACTAGTAGTAGGTGTACTATTGCAAGTAGTTAGAATAGCCTTTGTTGGTGTTTTAATATTGGTAATTGTAGTAGTAGCAGCTGTGATGGCAGTAACAACAAAAGAAGTAGTAGTCTCAGCCGCAGCAACAGCAATATTAATAGTAGTGGTGGTGGTAATAGTAGTAGTAGTGGTGGTAGTGGTAACAGCAGTATAGTAGTAACGGTGGTGGTGGTGGTAGTAGTAGTGGTGGGGGTGGTGGTACCATGTATATGACTTTGAAGTCATCTGAAGCAGCAGCATGAGCATGTATTTAACTTCGCAGTCATCTGAAGACTTAAAAAAGCAAGCACATTTGTATTGTTTATTCATGCCATGCTCATCTTGACTTATGAAGGTGGAATACCATTATCCTAAATGCAAATCTAATTAACTGAATCGGTACATCGCTCATTTTTGTTTCCATACGAAGATCTGCAACAATCCTAGTCATCATGAATTTCTGTATGTGTGACATGACATGTGTGTGATGTATGTGTGACATGACATGTGTGTGATGTATGTGTGACATGACATGTGTGTGATGTATGTGTGACATGACATGTGTGTGATGTATGTGTGACATGACATGTGTGTGATGTATGTGTGACATGACATGTGTGTGATGTATGTGTGACATGACATGTGTGTGATGTATGTGTGACATGACATGTGTGTGATGTATGTGTGACATGACATGTGTGTGATGTATGTGTGACATGACATGTGTGTGATGTATGTTTGACATGACATGTGTGTGATGTATGTGTGACATGACATGTGTGTGATGTATGTGTGACATGACATGTGTGTGATGTATGTGTGACATGACATGTGTGTGATGTATGTGTGACATGACATGTGTGTGATGTATGTGTGACATGACATGTGTGTGATGTATGTGTGACATGACATGTGTGTGATGTATGTGTGACATGACATGTGTGTGATGTATGTGTGACATGACGTGTGTGTGATGTATGTTTGACATGACGTGTGTGTGATGTATGTTTGACATGACGTGTGTGTGATGTATGTTTGACATGACGTGTGTGTGATGTATGTTTGACATGACGTGTGTGTGATGTATGTTTGACATGACATGTGTGTGATGTATGTTTGACATGACGTGTGTGTGATGTATGTTTGACATGACGTGTGTGTGATGTATGTTTGACATGACGTGTGTGTGATGTATGTTTGACATGACGTGTGTGTGATGTATGTTTGACATGACATGTGTGTGATGTATGTTTGACATGACGTGTGTGTGATGTATGTTTGACATGACGTGTGTGTGATGTATGTTTGACATGACGTGTGTGTGATGTATGTTTGACATGACGTGTGTGTGATGTATGTTTGACATGACGTGTGTGTGATGTATGTTTGACATGACATGTGTGTGATGTATGTTTGACATGACATTTGTGTGATGTATGTTTGACATGACGTGTGTGTGATGTATGTTTGACATGACGTGTGTGTGATGTATGTTTGACATGACATGTGTGTGATGTATGTTTGACATGACGTGTGTGTGATGTATGTTTGACATGACGTGTGTGTGATGTATGTTTGACATGACGTGTGTGTGATGTATGTTTGACATGACATGTGTGTGATGTATGTATGACATGACATGTGTGTGATGTATGTTTGACATGACGTGTGTGTGATGTATGTTTGACATGACGTGTGTGTGATGTATGTTTGACATGACATGTGTGTGATGTATGTTTGACATGACATTTGTGTGATGTATGTTTGACATGACGTGTGTGTGATGTATGTTTGACATGACGTGTGTGTGATGTATGTTTGACATGACGTGTGTGTGATGTATGTTTGACATGACGTGTGTGTGATGTATGTTTGACATGACGTGTGTGTGATGTATGTTTGACATGACGTGTGTGTGATGTATGTTTGACATGACATGTGTGTGATGTATGTTTGACATGACGTGTGTGTGATGTATGTTTGACATGACATGTGTGTGATGTATGTTTGACATGACATTTGTGTGATGTATGTTTGACATGACGTGTGTGTGATGTATGTTTGACATGACGTGTGTGTGATGTATGTTTGACATGACATGTGTGTGATGTATGTTTGACATGACGTGTGTGTGATGTATGTTTGACATGACGTGTGTGTGATGTATGTTTGACATGACGTGTGTGTGATGTATGTTTGACATGACATGTGTGTGATGTATGTTTGACATGACATGTGTGTGATGTATGTGTGACATGACATGTGTGTGATGTATGTGTGACATGACATGTGTGTGATGTATGTGTGACATGACATGTGTGTGATGTATGTTTGACATGACATGTGTGTGATGTATGTTTGACATGACGTGTGTGTGATGTATGTTTGACATGACGTGTGTGTGATGTATGTTTGACATGACGTGTGTGTGATGTATGTTTGACATGACATGTGTGTGATGTATGTTTGACATGACATTTGTGTGATGTATGTTTGACATGACGTGTGTGTGATGTATGTTTGACATGACGTGTGTGTGATGTATGTTTGACATGACGTGTGTGTGATGTATGTTTGACATGACGTGTGTGTGATGTATGTTTGACATGACGTGTGTGTGATGTATGTTTGACATGACGTGTGTGTGATGTATGTGTGACATGACGTGTATGTGATGTATGTGTGACATGACGTGTGTGTGATGCATGTGTGACATGACATGTGTGTGATGTATGTGTGACATGACGTGACATGAAACGTGTGATGCATGTGTGATGTGACGCATGTGTGTGTACATGTGCAAGTTTAACACAGCATACAATACTATGATCTGACATATGACGTGTCTGTGTGTGTACATGTGTGTACACGTGTGCACATGTGTGTAGTGTGTGGCTTACACAGCATGATGTAGAACCCAACCAATAATCATATCACCTGGTCTATGACATAGATGCCATAGTCAAGCTCTTGCCTTGACAACATGGGATGCAGGTTCTTTAACAGAATCTTCAGATGCTCCTCTCGGTTCCTATATGGAATGACAATAGCTACACGGTGCCGTGACTTACAGTAAGCAGGTTTGTAGCGGCCTCCAGCTTCTAACCCTGGGTTTTCTTTGGCTATCTCATCCCAAGACGACGGCTGCAAATATGTCGCAAGATGACCATCTGTGGAAATTATGTTCAGATGAGACGTCATCAGAATCCCACTCTATATCACACAATTTCAGGTTTTCCATGATCAAAAATATGATTATCGGTACTAAAAGTTGTATACTAATTTGTCTAAGGGTGTGGTACCCTGTTCTCTATATTATGATTTTATGAGGAAAATGACTTTATTTGTACAAAATCTGAATGCAGAAATAAACCAAAGTCGTATCAATACTGAATATTTCATTTTTTTAAAACTAACTCAAGTGAAAATAAGCAGAAAATACATTGTAAAAAAGCAATAACACACAATTTCTGTACACAAATTTAATATATCAACTTGTGCAACTTGGAATATTCTCAAGAACACTAAAAACGACAGTCTGTATAATCCAGGAACACAATGTGAAATGTAAATATAAATGTGAACAAGTTGACATATTTGAAATCTGTATTCCTTTTCCTATGAATTCATGATATTGGTCATTAATTAAATGATATCATAATTTAAAAAATCTTTCACAATAACTTCAGTATCTGATATGTCCACCGTGTGCTTGTCAAGCTTGGCAGCTGTTCCTCATGGAAAGCACAATTCTCTGAAGGAAATTCCGAGGAATCAAATCCCATTCACGTGTGTGAGCAGCTTTGAGCTCTTACAAATTTCCTGGAGAACCTTGCCAATAGACTCTGCATCCAAGCTCATCCCACAGATGATCTATAAGGGACATTTCTGGTGATAGGCCAGGCCAATCAATCATCACAATGTTCTGCTGCTGTAGATATAGCTGTGTAATGAGCTGTGCATGAGGTGTGCACACATGCATTATCCTTCTGGAGAAGCTGCAAGTCTAAATAATTTGTGAACAATGCACCTAGAATTTCATCTCTATATCTCACGGCATTAACATGTCCACGGAAGACGTGCAGAGACAAGCGATGGTGAAAACTGAATCCTCCCTAAATGTGAATACTGCCATCTCTAAATCGGTTGTGCTGATGAGCACAGCAATCTGCAAAGCTCTCTCCACACCGTTACCAAATCCGCATAAGTCCATCAGCAAAGGAGTGGTTGAATCTGCTCTTGTCTGTGAATATGGCAGCATTTCACTGCAGTATAATCTACCTAACTGTTGCTATGCCAACTGCCCATTGTAGGCGTGACAATGTCTGTGAGTCAAGTTTGGCCCAATATAAGGTTGTCTTGCAGTAAGGACTGTATTTCTGAGTAGTCTTATGACTGTCGCTCGAGAGACTTACCCACCCACATCTGTCCACTTCTGCTCTTGCTGTTTGACTTGCCGGGAATAATTCCTTAGGTGACTCAGCACAATATGACCTTACGCAGGAATAGTAACTCGTGGTTGGCCACTCCGAAGCCTATCCCAGGCACTGCCAGTGGTACCATAATGCTGTGGTGACAATTCATCCTCCTGGCAATGGCCCGCGAGCATATGCCCGTCTGCAACATACCAATAGCTCGAAGGCGATGTTTTGAGATAGTCGTGACACTTCAAGCAAATGTACAGGATATTTGATCTCAACTTCCCTTTTACAGTGAGTATACTGCGACATCGCCTACCCATATTTTCAGTGTCACAGCTGCTGGGAATCATGTTGACTAGTATACTTTTCTTTTCGTGTAGTCTGTACACATACCCGCACGTTTCATTTCGGTACCCATTAGCATTCATTCCATTTTAAAGATTTCCTCCAAAACTCGTCAAATATATCGTGAAGATGAGTGGACCGGACATTTCCTCCAAAACTCGTCAAATATATCGTGAAGATGAGTGGACCGGACATTTCCTCCAAAACTCGTCAAATATATCGTGAAGATGAGTGGACCGGACATTTCCTCGAAAACTCGTCAAATATATCGTGAAGATGAGTGGACCGGACATTTCCTCCAAAACTCGTCAAATATATCGTGAAGATGAGTGGACCGGACATGAAAATCTGCGAATGATCTTTGTTTTAAGGAAACATGCCCCCCCCCCCCCCAACCTTCTCAATGGAGACATATTTACGACCCAGATTATGCATCATGATTCTTGGAGGAAAGCGAACAATTGAACTGAAATCTCTCTGTCCTTCCTTCAACCAGTTTCGATCAAATCTTCTCATGAACAAGTTTTTAATGGATGACACTAGTGTTTATTCTGCTATTCTATCTAGCTATTAACAATTCCACTTGTGCCGTTAAGTGTCACGATGTGGGACCTGCAGCTGGTCTGTATTTAACCAATCAGCCGGTGTTTCTTTGTCTCCACCCACATCTACTTGTTGGTCTTCCTCCTACCATATTCTTCTGATGTTGTATACGCCAAGGTCTGGATGTGTTGGTTTCACATTCATGATGTGGCCAAGCCATCTGTTTTTCTGTCTCTCTGTGTAGTCTTGACTTGAGATGGTCTATTTCTTTTCTGATATATTCATTTCTCCGACGATCTTTTTTTGTGTGACATTTATAGCTTTCCCCCAAACATCTCATTTCAGGAAAGAAAGACGAGATATATTTGTTTTCGATGAAACATCAGAAATGTAGTTCCGATTGCAATATTGGTTTTCTTTCTCCGCTACAAGAGGGCATTAACTTGTCTCATATAACAAGCCGCCATCCCCTCCCCCCTTCACCGATGTATCTCTTGTCGAAGCCCTTCTGTTTCATGACAGGAATATCATCATCGTGTATGACTGTCATATTCTGGCGACATTTCGTTAGGCATCTCAATTCTGTTGTTTGAATGTTCATTTGATCTGTTATGTTCGATGGAGGTTTGTGTTCATTAACTGGTTAAATCTGTCCCACCAGCTACAAACTGTGCACTAAAATGTCCGCTTCTGCTATCAGACACAAGTCAATATAAGCCTGAGTTGGCTGGCGACTAAACAAAACACCAGCACGCACAGAACGTGACTTTCACAAAACAAGACACAGACTGCACATGTGATGCAGTGCGCGTTACAGCACGGACACCTAAATTAAAAAAGGAGTTGGTACCGTGTCACAAAAATAGTGGTTTGTTGACAAACATTGCCATGATTTCCTTACGCTAGGATATCAAGTCATTTTTTCCAGAATAGCCTTGGGTGTTCATCTCACGAAGCGTCACGTATCTTGGCTGACACGATTGATAATTGGTTGCTTTGTGTATACTTCTTATCGTCGACTAATGAAAACTACAGGAAAAGTAGAAAATATCGAGATAAGTAACGCTGTTTCTGATCAGTACGCACGTCTTTCTAGAGAAGCACTTGTATTCTCCATCTCCGCCTCTTTATATTCGCTTTATATCTCTTTATGCCGTACAGCGTCAGGGGTAGAAGAATTGTCTGGAGATGGCTTCACATATGTTTATTTTTGTTATGTGCTTCATATGTTTATTTACGTTGACTATTCTCCAGCAGTTAATTAAAAACTTGAAATCCCGGCTAATATTAGCAACAGATTAGACGTGTGTTTCTTCTTCTACTGTGCTCAGTTGTTAAACACTTCCACTAATACCTGTCATATACACAAGCAGTTTGTTTGATGTCATCTTGGGGGTCCTGATACTACGCAACAATTGATGACGCTGCCAGGCTGCTATTACACAACGTCTTCGGTTAATTGTTAAACGACCAGTCCATATGGATATTCTATGTTTGTTGTTACTGAGATAATTCAATACTTGTACGCGATGTTCGTTGTTGTAATAGTCCTTGTTTCGATTGGTCGCTAGCAGTGACTTGAGCACACAATGTGGATGTCTTGACGAAATCACATTTTGGGGGTGGGGTAGGGGAGAGTGGTTGGTCAAGTACGGAAAATCTGTTCACTGCAGTTGCAAGGCGATTCGGTGCCGTTAGAACAGACCTATTCCCGTCAGCTGCAACATTAGTCAGATAGGCCGTGACCACTGACAATACTAAAAGACTTAACTGCAAAAAGTAAACAGGTCTTCATTCGGTACGTTTTTATTATTGTCATGATCCATTGGCTACTAATTATTGACTTGGAGTAACCATGACTATTTTTGGCATGCGATTCCACATATGGCCTATATAAATATTGACCAACCGAAACAAGCGAATAATTAAGAAAAGGAAATAATGAAAACCTAATTTATTCAGAGAACAGGTCTTCTACTGCCTTTCTGTCGCGGATAGATCTACAGAGCAGCTTGATGAGGTCATCTTGGGGCGGATATGCCTACAGAGCAGCTTGATGAGGTCATCTTGGGGGGGATATGTCTACAGAGTAGCTTGATGAGGTCATCTTGGGGCGGATATGTCTACAGAGTAGCTTGATGAGGTCCTCTTGGGGCGGATATGTCTACAGAGTAGCTTGATGAGGTCATCTTGGGGCGGATATGTCTACAGAGTAGCTTGATGGAGTCATCTTGGGGCGGATATGTCTACAGAGTAGCTTGATGAGGTCATCTTGGGGCGGATATGTCTACAGAGTAGCTTGATGAGGTCATCTTGGGGCGGATATACCTATAGAGTAGCTTGATGAGGTCATCTTGGGGCGGATATGTCTACAGAGTAGCTTGATGAGGTCATCTTGGGGCGGATATGTCTACAGAGTAGCTTGATGAGGTCATATTGGGGCGGATATGTCTACAGAGTAGCTTGATGAGGTCATCTTGGGGCGGATATGTCTACAGAGTAGCTTGATGAGGTCATCTTGGGGCGGATATGTCTACAGAGTAGCTTGATGAGGTCATCTTGGGGCGGATATGTCTACAGAGTAGCTTGATGAGGTCATCTTGGGGCGGATATGCCTATAGAGTAGCTTGATGAGGTCATCTTGTGGCGGATATGTCTACAGAGTAGCTTGATGAGGTCATCTTGGGGCGGATATGTCTACAGAGTAGCTTGATGAGGTCATCTTGGGGCGGATATGTCTACAGAGTAGCTTGATGAGGTCATCTTGGGGCGGATATGCCTATATAGAGTAGCTTGATGAGGTCATCTTGGGGCGGATATGTCTACAGAGTAGCTTGATGAGGTCATCTTGGGGCGGATATGCCTATATAGAGTAGCTTGATGAGGTCATCTTGGGGCGGAGATGCCTATAGAGTAGCTTGATGAGGTCATCTTGGGGCGGATATGTCTACAGAGTAGCTTGATGAGGTCATCTTGGGGCGGATATGTCTACAAAGTAGCTTGATGAGGTCATCTTGGGGCGGATATGTCTACAGAGTAGCTTGATGAGGTCATCTTGGGGCGGATATGTCTACAGAGTAGCTTGATGAGGTCATCTTGGGGCGGATATGTCTACAGAGTAGCTTGATGAGGTCATCTTGGGGCGGATATGTCTACAGAGTAGCTTGATGAGGTCATCTTGGGGCGGATATGTCTACAGAGTAGCTTGATGAGGTCATCTTGGGGCGGATATGTCTACAGAGTAGCTTGATGAGGTCATCTTGGGGCGGATATGTCTACAGAGTAGCTTGATGAGGTCATCTTGGGGCGGATATGTCTACAGAGTAGCTTGATGAGGTCATCTTGGGGCGGATATGTCTACAGAGTAGCTTGATGAGGTCATCTTGGGGCGGATATGTCTACAGAGTAGCTTGATGAGGTCATTTTGGGGCGGATATGTCTACAGAGTAGCTTGATGAGGTCATCTTGGGGCGGATATGTCTACAGAGTAGCTTGATGAGGTCATCTTGGGGCGGATATGTCTACAGAGTAGCTTGATGAGGTCATCTTGGGGCGGATATGTCTACAAAGTAGCTTGATGAGGTCATCTTGGGGCGGATATGTCTACAGAGTAGCTTGATGAGGTCATCTTGGGGCGGATATGTCTACAGAGTAGCTTGATGAGGTCATCTTGGGGCGGATATGTCTACAGAGTAGCTTGATGAGGTCATCTTGGGGCGGATATGTCTACAGAGTAGCTTGATGAGGTCATCTTGGGGCGGATATGTCTACAAAGTAGCTTGATGAGGTCATCTTGGGGCGGATATGTCTACAGAGTAGCTTGATGAGGTCATCTTGGGGCGGATATGTCTACAGAGTAGCTTGATGAGGTCATCTTGGGGCGGATATGTCTACAGAGTAGCTTGATGAGGTCATCTTGGGGCGGATATGTCTACAAAGTAGCTTGATGAGGTCATCTTGGGGCGGATATGTCTACAAAGTAGCTTGATGAGGTCATCTTAGGGCGGATATGTCTACAGAGTAGCTTGATGAGGTCATCTTAGGGCGGATATGTCTACAGAGTAGCTTATTAAGGTCATCTTGGGGCGGATATGCCTACAGAGTAGCTTGATGAGGTCATCTTGGGGCGGATATGTCTACAGAGTAGCTTGATGAGGTCATCTTGGTTTCCCCACAATCTGTTATTCAGAAAAGCCCATGTGGATCTTATTGAGTATTTGAACAGCTGTGAGCATAGCATGAACAGCTGTGAGCATAGCATGAACAGCTGTGAATATAGCATGAACAGCGGTGATCTCAACATGAACATGGCATGAACATGGCATTGTGGTTTTGAGTGTAATTGGGCGAGATCATGCACTGCATCCTGGGACACGACACCCGTCCGTTTTCGACACGCTTTATCTAGTTGTATTATTACTTTAGTCAGTGATTTCTCCTCAGTGTCTACATCCACCCAATCACTGCCTTTTCATATTTCTTCAAATTCACATACACTTCGCAGTGTGTCTTCAACCTCTGCCATCCATGATCTTCCACGCTTGATTCGTTTGCCTTTGACTCATCTAGACGTTGGTGTAATGAGTGGTCAAGGTACGACGTAACTTGTACTACCTGATGTCGCGCTGTAATGCTGGGGAGATCGAGCAGAAATCTTATAGCAGAGATGAGTGTATCTCTAGTACACCTCAGTACCGCTCTCATTGCCTCATTTTGGACTTTTTTCCAATCTATCGACCTGTGTCTGTGTTAGTAGGCCGAGGCCATAATCTATGACAGATAGCACCATCGCTTGTAGAAGCACCTAAAAATTACCTATTGCTGCATGTCGAAGGCCGCCATAACCTTGATAACACTGATCCCTCTTTTAGCCTTCTGAATCATATTTGTGACGTGCTTGTTGAATGAGAGACTTCTATCAAAGATTATCCCAAGATATTTAAGGTCCTGTTCTCTTTCAATGAATGAGCCCATGCAACTAACGGCTGGCAGTGTGTCATTGACCAGATTATTATTTAAGGAGTACCAGACGACCTTTGCTTTCGAGGAATTGATCACAGACTTGTATGTTCTGCACCATATTGACGACAATTGATATAGTCCATTTTGTACACTGTCAGCGATATCTCTTCTGTTCCTGCCCATGTTGTATAGTAGGATATCGTCAGCGTATGTTAGAACTCTACAATTGCTTGAGGTCTGCAACTGAGCCATTCTCAACGTATACACATTAAATAGCACTGGGGACAGAGCAGATCCTTGTGGCGGACCAGGTGCTATTGTTCTGATCTCAGACGTCCAGGATCCACACCTCAGAGCGACTTTTCTATAGATTAGCACATTTGCTATCCAGCGTATGATCCAGGGGTGGATATCTTGTTCCCTTAGCATGTCGATGAGATGGGTGTAGCTAACTCTAGTGTATGCATCTTCCAGGTCTACCGCATCATCACACTGCAGAATATGTACGGTAATATTCTGGAAAGAATTGTTGCTAGACGCATAACCAGGAAACTAGAGATAATAGGCATTCTCCCAGATAACCTAGGTGCATAAAGACCCAGAGGAGACACAATCACAAACGCATCAGTTCTTGCATATGAAGTTTATGAAGGTTTTGTAGTTGAAGAAGAATATGTAGTTGCAGCGATAGACCTGGAAGATGCGTACACAATAGACTACAATATGCCATCTTTACTTCAGATCACTCCATTAACACAGTAGACTACAATACCATAAACACACAACAACACAAGATTAACGAAACATATTTGTACAATGATGGTAACAGCCCTCTCACAGTCAAACATCTGTTGCGAACCTGCCTAACATCAAACAGCTCACGATGGAACACAACATATCCATTACATGAAAACATTACATCAAATACTGGGTGTCAGTGGCATGAGGTGTTTTCTCTCAAAAGGGACTAGCGTTATTTTACGTGTAGGTAGAACTATTTACCCTTTCGCAACCTAAACAGTAACCTCCACAACTTTTGTATGATCGTAATATAACCAAAATGAACTCCTCGTTTGAAAGACAGATGTCTCACAAAAACAGACACAATTATGTATTTAACAGATATTGTACATTTAAAAAACACCCTACGATTGATCACATTGGCCATCACTAGGGTCTAGTCAGTCACTCATTGTTTGAGTCACACAATTTCATAGTAATTTAATAATTTGTGAAATAAACATATTATTATATAGTTATAATAATATTTTTTATATTATTATAGTTTCTTCTTCTTCTTCTGCATTCGTTCTCAAACTCCTGCAGATTAGCAGGATATAGTTCGAAGAAAGGAATGCGCTGTGTCATGGTTTACAGCATTGCTGCGATATCTGTACATTTCGGCTTGACACATCCGACTTTAGCATGGCTTTGGGTCACTAACCCTACATGGGATGGGACAGCCAACTCCATCCCATAACCTCATTAGTCGCCTTTTACGACATGAGTGGAAGGTACACAGTGTTGCTATTCTTTATTCCCCTTTCCGGCCACGGCATCACACGGGCGGGCTTATTATAATCTATTTTCTCAGAAATGTCAGTATTTATTGTCTTATTATTACTGAATGATTTCCCTGAAATATTCTCAAGTGAAATATAAAACTCAACAATCAATTGATAAAACAACAATTCCGTGTCAAGCCATGGTACATCTACTCTTGTACCTAAACAAGTTAATCTTGAGCAGACATTCAGCTGGGCAACCATATTCTCTTCTATATCTCTATCTTCCAAACACTGTCATATGGCACTGAACCGTATATGATGTAACTGTTCAAATCTCTTCTTTAACTGCAAACATTTCATAAGACTAATGGTCACAACACTGAAGCATTTAAAACATCAGATAGAAAGTATATTTGCTTACGATGAATCACCAAACATTAGTTTGTCCTCTATAACACACAGGTCTATAATGAATCTAGTCAACTCTACATGTTCCCCCAATTATTGAAACACTAGCATGTCCTATGCCTGTACAACATTGTTTGTAGGCAAACCATGTAATGATATTATGACATACAGTGTCACTATTATATTTAGTGTCTTATACTTCGGTGGCTTTCTGTACTTCTTCTTCTTCTTTCATGTGTTTGAAATGTGTTTATATCTGAAGTTTCATCTCTTCTATTAACATAACTGTGTTTTGTAACTTGTACAGAGTCAGGTAACGTTTTGTAACTCATACAGAGTCAGGTAACATTTTTCTTCCACTATTTTTTTTAATGGCATTGTTTTTGTCTGAGCATTTCACATTCTGGACATTCTTGAAGTATATCTTCTGCTACCTGAGCTGCATGTCCACATGTAAACATACATGTGTTGCCAATCTTATCTATGTATACATGTGATTGTGGAGTCAGTTGTGTCCAGTTCTGAGGCATAGATACACAATTTGTGATAGCCTGCTCAGCCTATACAATATTTGATGTTGTTTAATTATCTTCAAAAGAAATTATTATCAAATCAAAAGAAGACGATTTTAATCTTCTTCTCCAGCGGTCATTCTCAAACTCCCACTGGATCTCTCTTGTAGCAGTACAATGGTCCTACTAGATTTCCAGCAGGATGTAGTCCAGAGAATGGAAATGTGTTGTATTATCTTTTTCATCTGCAAAACATCATATTTCAGAACAACCATTATTCTAATGAAATATACTTACTGAGTCTCGGTGGAATGAGTGGACACAGGTTCAGTTCAGGAACTTCAGATGGTAGCTCATCTGTAAGCTTGTTGTCCGACAATCCAATAGTTGTCTGCTGCAATTGGAGATTTTTCAGAGAGGTGGACTCTGTTTTTGGAGCAGATAATGGGCTGGAGTCTGTGCTTGTCCATGAGTAAATGCCATATTTTGTAAAATATTTGTCATCAAGATGTTGTACAGAATCTACAGCTGTAGAAGACAATGGTCTGGTGTTGTCAAAAATGTCTTCCTTAGTGCCAGAGGTATCCTGCTTGTCATTCCTAACACTCAATATATTCCTAGTATCATTTTTGTCAGTTCTGTACACATCCAAATATGCAGATCTAATGGTGTTCAAACCAATTTCTGATGCTGCGGTGGATGGTGGGCGAAAGAAATAGCGGTACAATAAGAAGTTGGTAGCACACAACAGCAACAGCATGTTGAACAACTTAAACTTACTGCACCTGTCCATGCTGCTGGTTCTGCCTGTAATCAAACACAGTGATGATAACCGCCTTAAGAGATATGTAGCCCAACCAGTAGAACTATCAGCATAGTTTGTGCCATCTCTGTTTACCAACCACTGGCGCCGTGTATCAACCTGGTCAGGACACACGTATATGTATGTTAATATGTGAGATAGGTAAGTGACACAGTTAACTCAAACATTTACTCTATTCACACAGCTCGTAAGAATATATTTAAAGATATATTGATAGTAGAATTGGCTTTGTTGCCAGAGCCCAAAACAGGGATCAAAGAATAGCAAGTGTTACTTACCAAGTATGTCACAAGACATGACTAAGGAACATTTTGAGAATGTCTCATCAAAGTGATCCAGAGAACATGTTCAACTCTGATGTATCAGGTTTAAAGTGTTCTAGAGGACACGTTGAACTCAGATGTGACATGCTGAAGTTGGATGTGTCAGGTTGAAGGGCATATATATCGCTGCTAAGCTGTAAATCATGAATAATGCATTCCCATTCTCCAGTTATGCATGGTACACATTCATTGTACACATTCATTGTACACATTCATTGTACATATTCATTGTACACATTTTTACTGTACAAATTTCTTCTGTACACATTCATTGTACACATTTCTACTGTACAAATTTCTTCTGTACACATTCATTGTACACCTTTCTACTGTACACATTCATTGCACACCTTTCTACTGTACACATTCATTGTACACATTTCTACTGTACAAATTTCTTCTGTACACATTCATTGTACACATTTCTACTGTACAAATTTCTTCAGTACACATTCATTGTACACATTCATTGTACACATTTCTACTGTACACATTTATTGTACACATTTCTACTGTACACATTCATTGTACACCTTTCTACTGTACACATTCATTGTACACCTTTCTACTGTACACATTCATTGCACACCTTTCTACTGTACACATTCATTGCACACCTTTCTACTGTACACATTCATTGCACACATTTCTACTGTACACATTCATTGCACACCTTTCTACTGTACACATTCATTGCACACCTTTCTACTGTACACATTCATTGCACATCTTTCTACTGTACATATTCATTGCACACCTTTCTACTGTACATATTCATTGCACACCTTTCTACTGTACATATTCATTGCACACCTTTCTACTGTACACATTCATTGCACACATTTCTACTGTACACATTCATTGCACACATTTCTACTGTACATATTCATTGCACACATTTCTACTGTACATATTCATTGTACACCTTTCTGTACACATTCATTGTACACCTTTCTACTGTACACATTCATTGTACACCTTTCTACTGTACACATTCATTGCACACCTTTCTACTGTACACATTAATTGCACACCTTTCTACTGTACACATTCATTGCACACATTTCTACTGTACACATTCATTGCACACCTTTCTACTGTACACATTCATTGCACACCTTTCTACTGTACACATTCATTGCACACCTTTCTACTGTACATATTCATTGCACACCTTTCTACTGTACATATTCATTGCACACCTTTCTACTGTACACATTCATTGCACACATTTCTACTGTACACATTCATTGCACACATTTCTACTGTACACATTCATTGCACACATTTCTACTGTACATATTCATTGCACACCTTTCTACTGTACACATTCATTGCACACATTTCTACTGTACACATTCATTGAGCACTTTCTACTGTACACATTCATTGAGCACTTTCTACTATACAAAATTAATTGACTACTTTTTATTGTAGCCCTACAAATTAATTAACACTTTTTATTGTAGCTCTACAAATTAATTAACACTTTTTATTGTATGCCATTACATGTTAGTTAACAGTTTATATTCTACACTAGAATGAACACTTTTTCTAGAACTAAATATTACAAAACCTTATATAGAGTGCAACACTACTACATTGTCAGAAATGATCAAGTGCTAACCAGAAACCCTATTTGACAGCGAACTACTGCCCAGACACACACGATAGGGCAATGCTTGGTAGTTAGAAAGACAACCACATACTGTTTATGAATATTGATTTCTTACTTTCATGTTCCTGACATATCCAAACCAATTCGTTGGATAAAAACCATACGAATGTTTTGTGTCAAATTCTGGAGATGACAAACCACCGGCTTTGGGAGGGTTAGATACCTCCCAACAACAAGATTGTCGAGCAGCTATTGTCATTTTCAGTTAGAATTACAAACAATGCCCTCTTTGTCTTCCTCTCGCCAGCTTTCTCCATGTTCTCACTCCCGGGGACACGTATTTACTCTATTTCTGCTTTGTTGTCCGATGTGTTCCACTTCAGAACAAACAACACCTGTGTGACACTCCACTGTCCCCATCACTAGGCTTCCTTGTCTCGACTATATCAAATCACTAGGCTATATTCTCTTGGCTATATTAACATGCCCAGATCTGCTGTATCTCAACCAGTTCTGAACACTGCATATACTTGAAATATTACATGAAATCAGAGCGCGTCTGTGACGGCTAAGGTACCGAGTTCGATTCCCGCCACAGGCAATTGTGCATCTGGACCGTTCGAAAGCAATGACAAACAACTGCAAGTATTTATATTGCCTAGACAATCTCTGCACTCACAAAATGTTGGTTTCTTCTTCTTCTTCAGCGTTCATTCTCAATCTCCCGCTGGATATCTCTTGTAACAGGACAATGGTCCTACACGATTTACAGCAGGATGTAGTCCAGAGAATGGAAATGCGTTGTTTCGCCGGTTTTATTTGCGCCAATGGCCCGACACATCCGTCTTCGGCGGGAAAAATGTTGGTTTGATTGCTACGTCGTGAATAGCATATGATACCCACACAAAAAATGTACACTAATAAGTAACGGTCAAATGAGAAACTAACAGGGATGGCCACAGAGCCCACTAGGTACATTCATACTAATGATGACGCAAGTAGCCAGTTCATACAAAAACATATAGTCTAGACGGGACTAACACTTGTACACACACACACATACACCGGTATATATACATACATATGATATCAATTTCTCCGAATTGTTGAGGATAGAGGTGTTTTAGAGGACCTGTTTCTGCTGATGTTTCCAGTGTCTCACTCATACTAATTTTAGACTTGTGTCCAAAATACTCAGTTTATTAATGTTGTGCTTTATAAAATATCAAATCACAATTAGCATATTAATGAATCAATTTTTGAGTAAAACGTCATTATTCGTTATCAATATAAAGCACACAAAAACGTAATCAAGCCTCTGTTATCACATGAGCCATGCACACACAGTGTTCTTGTGCATAGAGCTAGCGGTGTTTATGGGAAAGCAAAGGAAAAAATAGCTAGCAGCGACCTGTGTAAACATTCACCCTCAAGTCAGCCTTTGATGGGATTATAGTAAGTAAAAAAGTAAGTAAAGTAACCCATAGCATTTAATAATGCCGTAGGGGTGTGAGATGTTAGCGATCTCACATTTCACAGGCTCTGCAAATGAGGGCGGTAGCCATCTCCTCTCCCTCGCAGTCTTTACTTCCCAGATTAATCCGGTACCCATTTAAGGCTGGGTCGACCTGGAGCCGTTGCGATCTGAAAACATTTCCTCCTCAGCTGGGGAATGAACCCAGGACCACTCATATGCGAAGCCAGTGCGCTAACCACTGCGCTAACGCGGCTCCCGATTAACTACGCTGGAATTGTGTGTACTACTTTACAACAAAATAACAATCCAAACTAACAGTATCATATGTTTGACGGGTCTTTCATATATGCTGATAATTCATTAGTGCTAGGGTATTTGTAAACAACAGTGTGTCCGACAAACACCGATATAATTATGTAACCAAGCAGATCTACCTGAGGTGTGCTTGCAAAACAAACAACTTTAATAGAATCCATACATTTGTATCACATATATTATATATTTTCTGGTCAAGAGAATGCTATTCTATTCTCGTATGAAATTTGTTGTCCCCTGTCTAACCATAACTTGTGAAACATATTTCTATATTACAAACAACAATTTTGGTTGCTGATATTTTCCTGACATACTATTGTTGTGCGTTAAAAATTATTCTAAAACGTCAAATAATGTTAGTTTAATCATTTATAATGAAATACGTAGCTTATAAATATAGATACTATCGATAGAAGAAATAATTTTACCTATTGATTGACTATCGATAGAAGAAATAAGTTTACCTATTGATTGACTATCGATAGAAGAAATAAGTTTACCTATTGATTGACTATTGATAGAAGCAGTAGCAAGCATAACGAGATATTTTAGAGATGATTTCAAACAAAAATTGATGACTATTATCTCCTATACAATTATAGAATGTGAATAATAATGCCCAGAGAGATGGAGACAAGATGTCCGAAAGCAAAAATAGTGACATACCAGCTATGACTATTACTGCTCAACCAACTGATCGAGATGGAAGTCAAGAGACGGATGATAAACAATATTTTTATGCCAACACTCTTCTATCAATAACAGACATGGACACTGACAGCAGCCCAGCAGAAAAAACTTACAACATGTGAGATGAAATTCCTGAGAAAATCAGCAAGAGTGATCAAACTAGACAAAATGAGAAATGATGAAATCAGGAGAAGAATCGGTATAAGATCATGCACAGAATACATCGAGAAACAACAAATAAAATAGTTTGGACGTCTTATAAGAATGAACCATAACCAACTACAGACAAAAACATATAACATAGGAAGATCCGGATACAAGGCCAGATGAAGACATAGAAAAAGTTGGATAGATAACATATATACAACACATGCTAGAAACACATCTGGCCTTGGAAAAACAAATAATGTTTCCAGTCATCACCCCCTACACTTAAGGGCAAGTGTTGGTATTCTGACAATCATCCATCTGAGAATAGACAGCGGTCAATAGACAAATAATACCTCGGTAAGATAAGCTTGAAGATAACAAGACTGGGGATGTGCTTAAACCACTGCCATACATTAGAAGATAACTTGACTAAGGATGTGCTTAAACCACTGCCGTACATTAGAAGATAACTTGACTGAGGATGTGCTTAAACCACTGCCATACATTAGAAGATAACTTGACTGAGGATGTGCTTAAACCACTGCCATACATTAGAAGATAACTTGACTGAGGATGTGCTTACACCACTGCCATACATTAGAAGATAACTTGACTGAGGATGTGCTTAAACCACTGCCGTACATTAGAAGATAACTTGACTGAGGATGTGCTTAAACCACTGCCATACATTAGAAGATAACTTGACTAAGGATGTGCTTAAACCACTGCCGTACATTAGAAGATAACTTGACTGAGGATGTGCTTAAACCACTGCCATACATTAGAAGATAACTTGACTGAGGATGTGCTTAAACCACTGCCATACATTAGAAGATAACTTGACTGAGGATGTGCTTACACCACTGCCATACATTAGAAGATAACTTGACTGAGGATGTGCTTAAACCACTGCCATACATTAGAAGATAAGTTGACTGATGATGTGCTTAAACCACTGCCATACATTAGAAGATAACTTGACTGAGGATGTGCTTAAACCACTGCCATACATTAGAAGATACTTGACTGAGGATGTGCTTAAACCACTGCCATACATTAGAAGATAACTTGACTGAGGATGTGCTTAAACCACTGCCATACATTAGAAGATACTTGACTGAGGATGTGCTTAAACCATTGCCATACATTAGAAGATAACTTGACTGAGGATGTGCTTAAACCACTGCCATACATTAGAAGATAACAAGACTGAGGATGTGCTTAAACCACTGCCATACATTAGAAGATAACTTGACTGAGGATGTGCTTAAACCACTGCCATACATTAGAAGATAACTTGACTGAGGATGTGCTTAAACCACTGCCATACATTAGAAGATAACTTGACTGAGGATGTGCTTAAACCACTGCCATACATTAGAAGATAACTTGACTGAGGATGTGCTTAAACCACTGCCATACATTAGAAGATAACTTGACTGAGGATGTGCTTAAACCACTGCCATACATTAGAAGATAACTTGACTGAGGATGTGCTTAAATCACTGCCGTACATTAGAAGATAACAAGACTGAGGATGTGCTTAAACCACTGCCGCACATTAGAAGATAAGACTGAGGATGTGCTTAAACCACTGCCATACATTAGAAGATAACTTGACTGAGGATGTGCTTAAACCACTGCCGTACATTAGAAGATAACTTGACTGAGGATGTGCTTAAACCACTGCCATACATTAGAAGATAACTTGACTGAGGATGTGCTTAAACCACTGCCATACATTAGAAGATAACTTGACTGAGGATGTACTTAAACCACTGCCGTACATTAGAAGATAACTTGACTGAGGATGTGCTTAAACCACTGCCATACATTAGAAGATAACTTGACTGAGGATGTGCTTAAACCACTGCCGTACATTAGAAGATAACAAGACTGAGGATGTGCTTAAACCACTGCCGCACATTAGAAGATAACTTGACTGAGGATGTGCTTAAACCACTGCCGTACATTAGAAGATAACTTGACTGAGGATGTGCTTAAACCACTGCCATACATTAGAAGATAACAAGACTGAGGATGTGCTTAAACCACTGCCGTACATTAGAAGATAACAAGACTGAGGATGTGCTTAAACCACTGCCATACATTAGAAGATAACTTGACTGAGGATGTGCTTAAACCACTGCCGTACATTAGAAGATAACTTGACTGAGGATGTGCTTAAACCACTGCCATACACTAGAAGATAACTTGACTGAGGATGTGCTTAAACCACTGCCATACATTAGAAGATAACTTGACTGAGGATGTACTTAAACCACTGCCGTACATTAGAAGATAACTTGACTGAGGATGTGCTTAAACCACTGCCATACATTAGAAGATAACAAGACTGAGGATGTGCTTAAACCACTGCCATACATTAGTCCTCTATGACACGCATTACAACCGTTGTATATGTTCAAGTTATGAATAGGGCATACTATTTGAATGCTGCACAAAGCCACAGGCACAGTCTCTGGTAAACTCAAGCCATTAGGCCTACCATTAATTTCCAGATGTTATTCTGTTGCTAGCCTCTACTAGACTACAATGAAACTTTCTGCATTTCTCTTGATTCAACTCAATTGAAACAGCTCAACATCAGCAATCTTCTCAATATGTTTCAACAGACAACAGACAAACACAGCACACATATACAAAACATGAGCAGACACAACTGGTGCAGAGAAAGTCATTACCCACAGACAGAAGAAAAACAAATTATAAGATGTCAGTTGTGTGTCTTCCCCATATCAATATTTTCTGTGTGTTTGAAGTAAATGTAAATAATGATATGTCATATAAACACTCAACCAGCATATGTATGTCATGTATCTACACAATTCAGCATATACAAACACACTTTTAGAACAATGTCTCAAAACAGCACAGCACATTGAACATAATTCTAGAAATGTATTCATTCATTCATTTTTCAGATCTCTCCAGATCTCTCCAATTCTGTCTGTTCAAAGCTATTCTGTGCATTTCTTGAATAGTATATATATTGTTTGTTTTAATTTCAATAAGTATTGTTCTTCTGAGTGTTTCCTTTGTGTCTAACCCAGGCTCTTCTGCCTGTTGATATCCATGCAAGAGATTGGTGGTGCATTCTGTTGATGTCTGCGCGTAGGACATGCCCGCTGTAGGACCAACGGCTTTTTCTGATAACATCTGTGATGTACTTTTGATGTGTCTCTTCTCTCATTTTATCATTCGATTTGAATTCACTCCAATGGGTGTTAGTTATCCTACGAAGACATTTATTCTCGAAACTCAGTAATTTCTTTTCTGAAGATACATAACTTTTCCAGATCTCACATCTAAGATATCACGGTAATAACGCAGGAATTAAATAAGCGCATATTCGTGTGTGTGCTGATTGACTTTGACCTCCAGATATTAGACAGTCTGTTAAAGGCACGTGATGCTAACGCTATGTGAACCTGTTGTTGTATGAATTCAATGATAAATGCTAGTATTCATGAATGTAGTCTTCTCAATATTGACCAACATGATATGGATGTGATAAACATGTCACAAATACAAAGTGCACAGATATATTGTAAATGAAATGTATAATGTACACACACATACTTGCTACACAAACAGCTATACATAATGAGCTACACAAATCTATCCAACTACAACATCAAATGTCCCATGTAATCATGTAAATTTAAGTAGGAAGCTAGAGGACAATTTTAAAAATTCTTGAGACTGACGGGAATTGAACCAGTCCGTTCAACGGCACCAAATCGCCTAGCAACTATTGAACACGCTTTCTTCCGTACTTGACTAACCGCATCTACAAAAAAAGATGCGATGTCATCAAGTCTTTCAAACCGTGCACACTGTCATCAGAACGGACCAATCGAGACAACGACTATTACAACAACAACAAACATCCCTTGCCCTCTCTGTAACCATCTGTGTAGTAGTCTACTAGATGATGTAGCTGTGTGTGTGTGTGTGTGAAAGATGATATGTTTGAAATGATGAGATTATGTATCGCAGCAGGTGTCAAGTGATGTACGATACTTGAATTATACATTGTTGTTTTTCACTTGTGTTTAAAATGTGGATAAGTGTTTATAGTTTAATTTCTACGAAATGTATATTCTTCTTCTTCTGTGTTTGTTCTCAGACTCCTGTAGATTAGCAGGATGCAGTCTGGAAAACCAAATGCATGGTGTCATGGTTTACATCTTTACTGTAATATATGTGCCTTTCAGCCTGACTCATCCGACTTCAGCATGGCTTCTGAGTCAGAATTAAACTATATAGGAAGAGACAGCCAACATCACCCGACAATCTCCTTAGTCGCCCCTTGCGACATGCATGGAAGCTACGATGTGGTGCCATTCTTTGTTCCCATTTCAGACTGTGAGAAAAAAACCGGCGTGAATACGTATTAGCATACATATACAAAATAGTGGTATATCTTACTTGATCCAGGCAGCAAGTTTTTGTCTGTAGTGAGTACCTATGCAATATACTATGTGTCAGTATGTTGATATTATGCTCTGAACTGTCCAAATGTACAGCTGCCTGGCAGCTGAATGTGAATCTGGTACACTGTTAGACCCAAACGTACTTATATTATGTATTAGGTATGTTGATTATCCTCTTCGCACAACGGGCACGTCCATAGGTGCTCCGATCTCCACTTCAGTAAATCTCTCAGGGTATAACGGCTGATGGTTCAGGTTCTATGTTGATTCACTGCTCTTTTTGAAATCTTTGTCATGGGTTCTCTACGGGCCACGCCCATCCTCACTTCCATTCGAGCATTCTTAAAATTGACTCATGCTTATTCATCTCAACATCCTCTGATCGTGAGGATTCACGACGAGCAATGAGTATGTCTGCTCGGTCCGTAGGCTGACCGTCTGTTGTGGTGACCAAATAGCTAATTGGTTAGCTAATTGGTCGGCTTGTTCTTTTCCCTCCACGCCCGCGTGTCCGGGGACAAAAATAAGCGCGAGTCTTCGTAGTGATGCCCGCATTTCTGCTCTCTCTAATGACTCTCTAATCAAATATTATGTATATATAAATATATACACTACACGAGATCAAATCAAGTCTTGAATATCTTCATTCAATAATTGTTACACATGTGTGTGTGTGTGTGTGTGCTGTCATCTCTATTTTGTCATTAAACGTCAAGGAGTGTTAACATTACTCGCATTCCTAGTATCTCTCTCTCTCTCTCTGTGTCATTCCTTCTGTTCTATAGTAATGTTATTGAGATGACAGCTGCCTAAATGTCAAATGTACATCAGAAACCCTGTCAACAGTTTGCTTTACTTCCCTCTAGTATGGCTAAAGACTCCGTTGCCCCTTTGCTTTCTACGACTAGGTGGCACTTTCTACGGCACTAACTTGTCACTCTCTGTCTTCCATCACCATTCATTGCTTTTCTCACACTCTACCTCTTCTATACAGTGATACCTTCTTATTAGGTTCATGTCTGCGACGGTTCCTACAGTCCAGTGGTTACTCTCGGCTTCTCCCTATCTCCGTTTTCCCACCGCCTGTAGCATGTCTCTGTCACATTTCGTCCGCCCTCACACGTTCGCTACTATGGTTCCTGGCTGTATTTTTCCTTACAAGTCTTTCCCTCTCTCACTTCCTCTGTTTGTTCCCCTCTGTTCATCCCTTATGTCTATATGGTACCCTCTATGCCCGGTCATCTAAATATCCGTTCCTTCATGTACCTAAGTCGCGTCATGGATGGCTTGTTGGATCACGATATCTGCGCTTTCGGCATGTCCCCACTCTTCCCTCTTCCTATCCGATCCTACTTTCTGGATCACTTTTACATCCCGTGGCCCCTGTCTACATACTCCTTGCGCCACCCTATGTTTTATATAGGGGGACTGCCTGACGTCTATTATTTTTCTCTGTCCCTGTTGATGCCGTGTCATTTTATGTTCGGACTTCGGTCTTTGTCTTTTATCCATGTTAGATCTCTTCTCTTGTCTTATCACGTTACCTTAGACACACCTTACTTTTATGTGGTAAAGTGTACAGAACAGGGTTATTTTACTGTCGGTTGCCAGCTCGGCGCACATTGATATAAGTAACCTGTTGTACTTTTTTTAATGTGTGTCTCATTGTATTGCCATCTCATCATCAGTTTTTCTGGATCCTTCCAGTTTTGATCTCCTTCTCATGGCATGTCTCTCACCACGCTTTAATCTCTTCCTTTCAGAATCCTCACACAATACGTGCTTTCATACGTTCAGTATATTGTTTATTTCGTTGTTTTTTTAATCGTCCTGATGAAGGATTTTGTTGTCGAAACATCGTCCATCACTGTACCTCGTTGTTAGCATGTTCTATATGTATGACCTTTTCCGTCCTGCAGACGGTCATTTAGCAACAACAAGAATCACACCGTTGAATATTTTCTCAGGGAATGTGACTTTTCAAGCGATCATATCACAACAACGGAAGTTTTTTGTTTGCGTCTTTCTCTTTTTTCTTCTTTCATATCTTTAAACATATTATTTCTGAATAATGCTGCTCCCGCACGCAGGTTCTGTCTCCAGACATCTCGAGTTTCGGCCGTGTTTTCCAAGTTCTTGGATTCTATGTGGAAGCCTTTCATTGAGGATTTACATATGTCTTTATACCTCAACATTGGTCTACCACGGGTTCGATGGCCTTCTACCAATACCCCAAATAGTACGTGTTTTGGGATACGGCAGTTTGGCATTCTGCGGACATGACCCAGCCAGCAGAATCTATTTATATTTCCGTGGCTGATGGCAGCTGAGTGCCGCGCAACACTTCCATGTTGGTGATTTTGTCGTGCAATTTGAAGATCAATATCTCGCGGAGACATCTTAGATGAAAGATGTTAAGTCTCCTCTCATGTCTGGTGTAGGTAGTCCATGTTTCAGATCTGTAGTATAGTGTATACTCAGCACGGCATGTTTGATAGATCTGTATATTTGTTTTCAATTTTAACGTATGATTTTTCCAAGCTCGCTATGACAGTCCACCAAAAATGATAGCTGCTTTCCTTATACGTGCATTCATTGCATTTTCTAAGGAAAAGTGTGGATGTGATTGTGGATTTTGGGTAGAAAAAGATGTCGACTTGTTTTATATGAGTCTTGTTTAATGCGATGTTTGTTGGTACTTTACATCCCTGACACATTGCCACAGTTTTAGTAAAACGTATTGTCATAGAGAACAGCTCGCATGTTCTCAATTTGGGACTGCACAGTGAATTTACTGTTTGCCACTAGTACAGCATCATCGGAGAATAGAAGTTCTCTGATGAGTATTTCTGATGTTTTCGTCTTCGCTCTGAGCATGAGACGCGCTAAGTTAAAGAGTGATCCATTGTAACTGATTCGGATGAAAATATCACCGGTATGTGGGACTAGAACGCAGCCCTGCCTTACTCCAGTCTTCCCTGCAGAGCTATCAGACGTATTGTCCTCGAATGATACATTTCATGATGTTGTTTTATTGACAAATATTGTTCACACGTATACCCATTTCCGTTCATTTCACATTTTGGTACAGTACTTGTCACGTGTTTGCTTACCGCTACAAACGGACTCTGATCCACGGGAATAAGTGGAGCTCTTGGTAGGGGAGAGGGTAGCAGATGCGCGCATTACATTCAAGGGAAATAATGTTTTTTTAAATATATATTATATATATATATACACAACACACGTGACAAGTAACGATATGTGACATACAATTAAAAATTAAGATTTGTACAAGAGACATCTTCCCGAGAAGTTGGAGCTGAGGATATTGCTCTTCATGACACTGCCTTCACACACAGATATATCAGCACAAACAAAGTTAGCACAACACGCAACATTCCATTTCTCTCACAACTTCATCTTGATATGACATTTTCTGGTTTCTACAACGTACGAGAGCAATGAAAGCCTGAGAGTCCATGACACTGAGGAGACTCATGACAATGTCACAAGAATAACGAGCGTTATTCTCAATACGTACTACCAGCTGTGCTTCCTTCGATGGTAGGAGCGCTGGAACGAACAAATGTATATAATCACATTATATCAACTCCAGAATGTAATCTCCTTATAAATGTTATGAAATCGTCACGATCATGGGCGTGCCACAGCCAAGAATAAGTATAAGCAATCTAAGATGCATTTTATCGCCTCGGGAGGGCCTTACCCCAGCTAGCAGCAACCTTCCATTATTACATTACCCCAGCTACCAGCAACCTTCCATTATTACATTACCACAGCTACCAGCAACCTTCCATTATTACATTACCCCAGCTACCAGCAACCTTCCATTATTACCTTACCCCAGCTACCAGCAACCTTCCATTATTACATTACCCCAGCTACCAGCAACCTTCCATTATTACATTACCCCAGCTACCAGCAACCTTCCATTATTACATTATTGGAGCCGCGTCAGCGCAGTGGTTAGCGCACTGGCTTCGCATATGAGTGGTCCTGGGTTCATTCCCCAGTTGAGGCGGAAATGTTTTCAGATCACAACGGCTCCCAGGTCGACCCAGCCTTAAATGGGTACCGGATTAATCCGGGAAGTAAAGACTGCGAGGGAGAGGAGATGGCTACCGTCCTCATTTGCAGAGCCTGTGAAATGTGAGATCGCTAACATCTCACACCCCTACGGCATTAATAAATGCTATGGGTTACTTTACTTACTTTACATTACCCCAGCTACCAGCAACCTTCCATTATTACATTACCCCAGCTACCAGCAATCTTCCATTATTACATTACCCCAACTACCAGCAACCTTCCATTATTACATTACCCCAGCTACCAGCAACCTTCCATTATTACCTTACCCCAACTACCAGCAACCTTCCATTATTACCTTACCACAACTACCAGCAACCTTCCATTATTACCTTAGCCCAGCTACCAGCAACCTTCCATTATTACCTTACCCCAGCTACCAGCAACCTTCCATTATTACCTTACCACAGCAACCAGCATCCTTCCATTATTACATTACCACAGCTACCAGCAACCTTCCATTATTACCTTACCCCAGCTACGAGCAACCTTCCATTATTACCTTACCCCAGCTACCAGCAACCTTCCATTATTACCTTACCCCAGCTACCAGCAACCTTCCATTATTACCTTACCACAGCTACCAGCAACCTTCCATTATTACCTTACCCCAGCTACCAGCAACCTTCCATTATTACCTTACCCCAGCTACCAGCAACCTTCCATTATTACCTTACCCCAGCTACCAGCAACCTTCCATTATTACCTTACCACAGCTACCAGCAACCTTCCATTATTACCTTACCCCAGCTACCAGCAACCTTCCATTATTACCTTACCCCAGCTACCAGCAACCTTCCATTATTACCTTACTCCAGCTACCAGCAACCTTCCATTATTACCTTACCCCAGCTACCAGCAACCTTCCATTATTACCTTACCCCATCTACCAGCAACCTTCCATTATTACCTTACCCCAGCTACCAGCAACCTTCCATTATTACCTTACCCCAGCTACCAGCAACTTTCCATTATTACATTTCCATGCTGTTGTATCTCTTTATGTGACCTTCTCCCCCTCCCCCCACAATAAAACAATTTTAAAATATCTATTTCCTGATTATAATATTTAAAAGGCACCCCTCATCAACGCTTAATGTTCTTATCAAGACTTGATTTGTATGTATCGCTGTGCATAGTATTTTCACAATTATTCTGTAGCATCGTATTTCGAAGGAAACTACTCTGCCACTGTTTGCCCATGATTTAAAATCATAAAATTGTTGCTGGAAATATAGTTGCTCTAATCTGGTGTAATTTTGCTTTACAGATAGTGCTTTGTCAAAGATTTTTCATTTGTGCAAGTTCTGAAGTCGCTTTTTTGCAAATATTCTCTTGATTTCGGTAGCACAATCGCCTGAACTGTTTATACAATATAATCGCAAGGGAACTAATATGAACGTGATATAAACAAAATACTAGTCTACGTTTAACGGTTTTCCGGATCACCAATTAGTCTGGTAACTTATTGAACAGCCTTGGTGGTACGTTGATGTAAACTGCTCTATAATCTGATGCTACAAACAGATCTAGAATAGAGATGACGAGGAAGGAGCAGCAGATCACATGACGATATTGATTTGAGGTATAACAAGACCAAGTGAGAATGTACCAGAAATATATACATGTATACATTTCATGACCAGCTGGAGTTGATCGATCTACCAAAGACATAATCTACATTGTGGTGAGCACATGCTGGTCGATCACGTACATCAAACACAAGCTAGTCGTGGCCGAGAGATGTAGAGACGTCATTCTAGTACAGAAAACAATACCACAACCAGGATAATATCACGCAGGAATTGTCATGTTTATTCTTCTCAAAATCCTGCAAATTGCCAGTTTCTAACTCAGAGGAAAACATGCGTTGTTTCGTGGTTTACAATTAACTGCGATATATGCTCCTTTCGGCGTGACACATCCGATTTCAGCATGACTTATGGGTCACTATGACACTATATAGGATAGTCAACACCCCCTATCCAAAAACTGTCTTAGTCTCCTCTTACGACATGTCTGGAACGTAAAGAATGTTGCTATTCTTTCCTCCCTCCTCAGAACCTGGAAAACACTGTGTATTAATTTCTGTGTATAGGCCAACGGGGGCATCGTAGCGCAGTGATTACCGCACTGCCTCCACATATAGTGGTCCTGATTTCTTGTCCCAGTTGATACGGAAATTTGTTTCAGATTGCAACTGCTCCCGCGTCGACCCAGCCTTACTTCGTAAACGTGTTAGGCCGGGGAGCACATAGTTCTGTCAGTGCAGACACATGAGTGTAGCACATAGTTTTGTCAGTCCAGACACATGAGTGTAGCACATAGTTTTGTCAGACACATGAGTGTAGCACATAGTTTTGTCAGACACATGAGTGTAGCACATAGTTTTGTCAGACACATGAGTGTAGCACATAGTTTTGTCAGTCCAGACACATGAGTGTAGCACATAGTTTTGTCAGTCCAGACACATGAGTGTAGCACATAGTTTTGTCAGTCCAGACACATGAGTGTAGTACATAGTTTTGTCAGTGCAGACACATGAGTGTAGCACATAGTTTTGTCAGTCCAGACACATGAGTGTAGCACATAGTTTTGTCAGTCCAGACACATGAGTGTAGCACATAGTTTTGTCAGCCCAGACACATGAGTGTAGCACATAGTTTTGTCAGACACATGAGTGTAGCACATAGTTTTGTCAGTCACATGAGTGTAGCACATAGTTTTGTCAGTCACATGAGTGTAGCACATAGTTTTGTCAGTCACATGAGTGTAGCACATAGTTTTGTCAGACACATGAGTGTAGCACATAGTTTTGTCAGACACATGAGTGTAGCACATAGTTTTGTCAGCCCAGACACATGAGTGTAGCACATAGTTTTGTCAGACACATGAGTGTAGCACATAGTTTTGTCAGACACATGAGTGTAGCACATAGTTTTGTCAGTCCAGACACATGAGTGTAGCACATAGTTGTGTCAGCCCAGACACATGAGTGTAGCACATAGTTTTGTCAGTCCAGACACATGAGTGTAGCACATAGTTTTGGGACAACTAGTTAATCATTCTTCATTATGAAATTTTGTTGATACATCTGCAGTAATGATACTTCAAGAATTCCTTACAACCTAGGAATCTGTTACACAAGAACAAATGTGCAATGTCTGCTAACCTGCAATTAATCGTCATTCACAATCGTTATTCGATATAAGACAAAGGTTATTGTTCGCACATCACAAGTGATGATAATCATTACATTCACTTTTGAAATTTAGTTAAGATGGTTAACAAACCCTATTCTGGCCGCAAACATCGTTGGACAGTTCGCGCATGGGATGACCACTGTAGAGGGTTTTCGGTCTACCTGTGACTTTTTAGCTAATCTGAGCTGTTGAGCTGCTGCATTTCTCCTCTTTGCACAAGGTTATGTAGCCTTTTTTTTACCGTAGAACGCCTTGTAGATCTATTTTGTGTGAGTTCTTCCCATGTATCTTTATTTCAAAGGCTTTCAGTGAGATCTTTAACGAGTCACTGAAGCGATTCTTTTGACTACCATGAGAACGTATGTCTTTTATATAAATCACCATCTTTGGCAGGTGATTATCTGACATAAATACCACATGACCTGCCCGGTAAACTTGTGTCTGCATGAGAATAGTGTCAATGTTAGGTATACCAGATTTGTCAAACACAGTAGTATCCGGAATCTTGCCATCAAATCATCTCGTGAAACGGAGACAACAAGAAACGTGCACACAACTGTATTGATGAGTGATGTAGATATTTTCACTGGAACAATTTTTTCCCAATAGGACATATAGTCATGCCACATACTACAAGTATAACGTAGCATAGTACAATAGAATGTCGTTATAACGAATTGGTCGGGAGTAACATAATATGTGCGTAATAACCGAATTGGAGTTTTCGAAAAGTTTCGTTAAACTGGACTGGTTGCAACTGGATTCTAGAGTACATATGTAGAGTTGCATTAATCAACATATTTATAACTGAAGACTAATAGTAAATAGTTTGACAAACTCTATAGATAGTTCAATGTTTCCATATCGTTACAGCGAATACAACTTGCCGGTTATCAAGAATCACCAAGCTAAACTACTCCATAGACAACTTACAGACATGCCTGAAGTTGACAGCCCATTAAGGTCTCTACTAGAACAAACACATTGGAGTGAAAGGTATGGAATACCAATATACATTCAGACCCACGTGAATGGAATACTAAGTCGGGACGCACAGAACAGTGTACAGCTAAGGACAGTCACCCTCAGTTTCCTGGATGATGAATATCGCAAGATATATGGGTCAGAGTATATACAGATGGGTCAGCACAGAATGCAGTGAGGAATGGAGGTGCATATGTATGTATATAGAATATCCACACAAGCCTAGAGATATTATCAGAACACCAACAGGGAAATTCTGCAATAATTATGATGCAGAAATCCAAGCAATTAGGGTGCAACTAAAAAACTGCTGAACTCCAACTCTGACCCACAGTCCGTGGTATTCCTGACAGATGCAAGGTCAGTGCTTCAAGCTCTCCAGTCTGGAAAACTAACAGACTTACAAAACCTACTTAAAATAAACTCTTACCAGTATAGATTAACCATGCAGTGGATAGCCTCTCACTGTGGAATACCAGGAAATGAAAAAGCAGACCAACTGGCTAAGGAAGGTGCTGCCGAAGACCAACCATATACCAATCACCTATCATCAGCAAAAGCAGATGATCAAGTCAATAAGAAAGCTACAAACACCAACACAAGATGACTATCACATATGTATACAAAGCTCAAGATTGCCAACACGGCCTTGTGTACATGTGTACATGCAGCACAGAGTGTCAAACATATACTTCAAGAGTGTTCTGAGCATGAAACGCTGAAGCAGACGTATTGGCAAGAGGAAACAACACTGGAATTAAAACTCTATGTGACACTGTGTGAACTACAAAAGACAGTGAGTTTTATTCAGGAGACACAATTACAGATATAGACATGTTTCAAGTGAACTAAGGAAGAAGTAGCTAGGCTCAGTACAGGGGATGCACATGACATGATGGTGAAGAAGTGGATGAAAATTGTATATAAATAGATACATAACATGTTGGCAGTGTTTCTTACTTAGTAAGCAGCAATCAGTCACGAACATCTACATAATAACAAGGTATAATTATCGCGTCACAATAGGGGACGGTTCTCAAGAATCGTGTCCATGATGCCCCGGTACTTGCACAATTTCTTCACCAACAGGCCTATAGCTGGAGTCTCGTGTATACCCAATTCCTTCTCTCGGCGTCTTGCGAGCTGGTTTCACGCTGTGCCATTGTCGACAAGTGTTCGGTGGCATCAGCCAAGACAAGATCTATACGCGAGAATATGTTGGTAAACATATGTACCGGTATGTGAAATCTCGGCAACGCTTATTGACAACCTCCGCTTTGTGTGACATTCGTAGTAGTTGGGTCTAATGTGTACTGTTTCGGATGTCTGTGTGTCAAATAACTATGCTAGTGGAAAGGTGACTGTAAATGACTGGTAGCTCTCAAACAGTAGGCCCTATGCGTTTGTGTTCAAGAACTTACATAAAGAGAAAGTTGAGAGACAGCGGGCTAGTTGTAGGCTGAAATACAAGCCGGAGGAGACATCATGTGATGGACAGGATACAGTCAATCTGAGCGCACTACCAAGGAAAGATAGAGATTTGTGTAAGGTGAAGATACAGTGTTGCGAACTCGATACGAAGAAGAAGAATATGGCTGATGACAATCATGGTTACTTACACTTACTCAGTGAACGACTTGAGTTTGATTCTTCAGTATGGTCAAATATGAGTACGACAGACAATATCATGATAATTATCCTAGCAAATACAATAATGTGTATGACAGAAAATAGGAAAGCATTTAAAATATCATCACACTACAACTTCACACTTAGAAGTGATAACAGTTATGATAACAGCTATGATAACAGCTATGATAACAGCTATGATAACAGCTATGATAACAGCTACAGTAACAGCTTTGATAACTATTGTATGTATTATTGTGAGTAATAACTAAAATAACTAACCAACAGTAGAACTAATGTCCATGAGAAATAACAAAAAACTAAGTAACAATGACTTTGCCCACCTTACACTCAAATAGGGACATTTATCCAGAAGCAAAAACAAACCAGAAATAAACACATGCAGAACTATCCGTGTACAGAGATAATCTCTCAATTACATCCAAACTGATTTAGAAAAGAAAGAAAATTGTGCAATCAATTACAGGCCACATCTGTGCTCACCTGGACTTTATAGGCTATTGATAGATCAAAATATAAATAAAGGAACGCTACTTGAGAAGAAATCATGCATGTCAAACCAGACCAAATGAATGTTTCACATCAATGTGAACATAACTGTACAAACCAGACCAAATGAATGTTTCACATCAATGTGAACATAACTGTACAAACCAGACCAAATGAATGTTTCACATCAATGTGAACATAACTGTACAAACCAGACCAAATGAATGTTTCACATCAATGTGAACATAACTGTACAAACCAGACCAAATGAATGTTTCACATCAATGTGAACATAACTGTACAAACCAGACCAAATGAATGTTTCACATCAATGTGAACATAACTGTACAAACCAGACCAAATGAATGTTTCACATCAATGTGAACATAACTGTACAAACCAGACCAAATGAATGTTTCACATCAATGTGAACATAACTGTACAAACCAGACCAAATGAATGTTTCACATCAATGTGAACATAACTGTACAAACAGACATGCACAAACACATGATATAGTTTGTACATAATTATATCCATACCATATGGTCTGCAATCAATGCTATATGTATCATTTCTCTGATTTGTTACTGCGACAAAAACGACTTTATCGGACATCCTCTAATATTTTCTTTACTCATACCATATAGTCTGGTAGTCTGTGCCTTCAGTGTCAAGCTGATTCACCTCTTGTGTTCTACATAAGTCTATCTATCTATACGCTGTGACCCTTGTTTGCCTTACTGCGTCAGGGGTGGAAAAGTTCTCTGGAGATGGGCTTCTTGTGTGCTGTTTCTAAGCTTGTTCCTGTGGCTTCTTTGATTTCTATGATCCATCTTTTACATGGTCTACCTCTGGCTTTATAACCGTTATGTCTATGTCATGGCCATTTGTGGCATGCTATCTGTCGGTAGTCTGGAAGCATGTTAAAACCACTTGATCTATTGTCTTTTGAGGTGTTGTCTTTCTAAGTAAGTAACGGAACATGACACTGTAGAAGATTATGGACAAGGGACATTGATTATTTATCTTTGGAAATCGTGGTTCGACAACTTCTCTTATTTATGACCAAGCTCTGATATCTGCAGTTGACCAGTATTTCTCTACAGATTTTTCGACATTCTCATTGACTCAAGAGTCATGATAGAGGAGTCATGCCCTTCATGCAGCAGGTTAACTAACCTAATTTAGTCATGAGTTGAGATATAACACCACAAATACATTCTCAATAACAAGGAATTTCACCTTAATATAGAATGAATATTTGTGGTCTGAAATCAGAAAACAACATTCAGAAAAATGAAAATTATATTGTGTAAATACCTTGTCATTAGCGGTGAGAAAGAGAGTTCTTCAGTGCTATATAACTCCTATGCTAACATATGGATGCGAGTCTCTGACACAGGAAACTGGGACACTAGAGGCAATAGAGATGTGGTTCTGCAGAATAATGTTGAGTATACCATTGACTGCCAGACAAACTACTGTGGAGGTGTTGAAAGAGTCTTCTTCTCCTTTTTCAGCATTCATTCTCAAACTCCCGCTGGATCTTTCTTGTAGCAGGACCATGGTCCTACTAGATTTCTAGCAGGATGTAGTCTAGAGAATGGAAATGCGTTGTGTCGCCTTTTTATTTGCGCCAATGCCCAACACATGAGTCAAATGTAAAACGGACCTCAATCAATAATATATGCAAAATACAATCTTGGGTGACAACATGAGAAAATAGTAGATAGTTTGACAACCTGGCACGGCAGGGTAACAAAAATGATCTTGATACATAATGCTGAAGATAGAGAGCTGTGGAGAGCCAATATCCCCTACGCCAGTCAGCATGGCACCTGATGATGATAAGTCTGAAATCGATAGTCAGCTAATGTAGAATACACATTTGTAGTCTGGAATCAATGGTCAGCTAAGGTAGAATACATATTTGTAGTCTGGAATCAATGGTCAGCTAAGGTAGAATACATATTTGTAGTCTGGAATCAATGGTCAGCTAATGTAGAATACACATTTGTAGTCTGGAATCAATGGTCAGCTAATGTAGAATACACATTTGTAGTCTGGAATCAATGGTCAGCTAATGTAGAATACACATTTGTAGTCTGGAATCAATGGTCAGCTAAGGTAGAATACATATTTGTAGTCTGGAATCAATGGTCAGCTAATGTAGAATACATATTTGTAGTCTGGAATCAATGGTCAGCTAATGTAGAATACATATTTGTAGTCTGGAATCAATGGTCAGCTAATAGTTATTACTGCTTATATCTCTTACATTGGACGATGTCATTGGCAGAGCACAAACTCTACAGTCAAACTGACTGATCAAAATGTAGGCCTAATGTCCGCCTGTTTTTTTTCTTCAAATGTTTGTTCTGAAACTCCTGCCAACTAGCAGGATATAGACTGGCAATCAGATTGTGTAGTTGTTGTTTAATTAGCTTGTGATACTTCTCATTTCTACTCGACCAAACACATTAGACTTCAGTATGGTACTTTTATGTCACTTTGACCTTCAACAGTCAACCTCCACACCCATCCCTATTTTAGTTACCTTTTATGACATCCATCACATCCATCTATAAACCCATCCCTATGAGGATTCTAGGGTAGTACATTGGATACATCAAGACACAGACTCCTCCAGTGATTTCTATCTTCAGCGATGCTAAATAAGTGTGAAGAAATAATCACTGCTCAAGTCTTGGTTATTGTCTGCCCATCAGTTGTTTCTTTGTCCTTCTCTACTTCTTTCACTATTCAACTCTTCTCTGCAAGATTTTGCTTTCTACAGTCTACCAATTCAGTTGACATGTCCACAGATCATAGTATTTACATAAAACACAAGCTCAGTCACATTTACAATAAATGCCCAGACTTTCTGACTAAAGGGTAAGGAAAAATACAAACTGACTATAAGACAGTTTCAACATTTCAATCTTACGGTCTTTTTCAAGAAAATAAAAAACAAACAGTTCTTCTTTTAAATCTGTGTCCCTCTATTTGACTATTTCCTTTGGCTATGTTTATCAATTCATTAATCAAAGAAATGAATGTATTTCTTGTATATGCATTTCTTTCATAATAACTATTTCTTTTAGTTCTCAAATCCTGTTCCTTTTTCAACAGAAACCAGCTTCCGTGACTACATGTTTGCACGTATGTCATTGTCACCTTGAACTTCGTATTGTTTACATGTCTGCGTTCTAGCATCTCTGTGATGGTAACATTGTTCTGACTGTTTTATTATCTTTTCACCGTTTGATTTGTATATTCTTGAGAAAGACCTAATGGTTCGAAACATTGAAAATGTCTTGTGTATTGTTATTTGTATTTTTTTCGTGTTTACACCCCATAGCCCATTCATGATAGTCTGTCAATTGTCATCCAGTGAAACTTCTAAAACCTGTGTTCTACATAAGTACTATTGATATATAATGTGTTCTTGCATTGTGTTCTTGCACATTAGGCTTGTATCTGCCATGACTTCCCCACACAATACTATAAGTACAGTTTTTATTCTGTTTTTATCATAAAGTGAGCTGTTCTTAATGGTCTCATACAGTGGGCTGTTCTGTGTTTTTCTACAGATTACCCACAGGAGCACATACCCATGTCACAAACTCCAAACTCCCGTAGTTGTAACCTGTTCTTAATGTACACATGGTTGTGTGTTCCATTCTTCCAAGCCTAAAAATAGCATTGTCTATTTGGCTGCATGGGTGAGGTGAGTTCCAATCCATGATTAATGAAGCTTTTGATGATGGACTCCATTTCTGGAATTGATACTGAATCTTCTATCTGTTGTAGACTATGTTCCTTCAGCGCCAAACATGGTGCAGAGGGCAGAAACCAGAACTCTCCAGTTTGAGTCATGTGATGTTACTGTAAGTAATTCTTGTATGTTGTTGAGACACACAGTTATACCCTCTTTGATGGTTGTTCTGCGAAGAGTCTCTCTTGTTGTAAACTACAGACCTATTTTCTTAGTTCTGAGCACTTAATATTCAGAATGTTAACTGACCAAGAAAGAAAGAATAGATGGAAGGAAAACTCAACTATACAACCCGAATACTTCCAAGAACTTAAATATACAACCCGAATACTTCCAAGAACTTAACTATACAACCCGAATACTTCCAAGAACTTAACTATACAACCCGAATACTTCCAAGAACTTAACTATACAACCCGAATACTTCCAAGAACTTAACTATACAACCCGAATACTTCCAAGAACTCAACTATACAACCCGAATACTTCCAAGAACTCAACTATACAACCCGAATACTTCCAAGAACTCAACTATACAACCCGAATACTTCCAAGAACTCAACTATACAACCCGAATACTTCCAAGAACTCAACTATACAACCCGAATACTTCCAAGAACTTAACTATACAACCCGAATACTTCCAAGAACTTAACTATACAACCCGAATACTTCCAAGAACTTAACTATACAACCCGAATACTTCCAAGAACTTAACTATACAACCCGAATACTTCCAAGAACTTAACTATACAACCCGAATACTTCCAAGAACTTAACTATACAACCCGAATACTTCCAAGAACTTAACTATACAACCCGAATACTACCATAGAATACACATATACAATAAAAGACCAAGAAACTTGTGACACAATAATACTATACCAATAGAAAAAGCAATTCAAAATAGCCCCAAAAATAAATCACTAGGTGCAGACAGAATACCAAACAAAGCAATTAAACAAGCAGAGAGATAGGTGTGAAATGGTTGAATAGCATTTTCAATAGCATGGGAAGAAACTGATGATGATGTTCGTCCGTCGTGATCGACGATGACCAAAAACTCAACCATAATAATAATAACAATAAATAATAAAATAATAAAGTTAATAGTGCGTTTTTAAATGACTAGCAAGTCCAATGCGTGCACAAAATGTTCTTTTACAGAATTGACAACAATAGAAGGTATCTGTGTGAGGTTGAGATGTTTTTTCTTTTCTACGTGTCCGCTTCTGTCTTGCAGTTTCTTGTCTGAATTCTTCTGCCGCTAGTGCTCCCGTTCTAATGCTGTAACGCCATGCTGTTCTATCCTGAGCGAGGCTCTCCCAAGTGCCTACGTCAATGTTAAGATGTTTCAAGGATGACTTGAGCGTGTCTTTGAAACGCTTTTTCTGTCCACCAGCTTTTCAAAATCCTGCCTTGAGTTCTCCATAATATATTTGTTTTGGCAAACGTGAGTTCTCCATACGCACAAGATGGCCTGCCCAGCGTGCCTGCGCCTTCATAAGTATTGTGTGGATGCTTATTGAGGTTGATTTTTCCAAGACCTCGTAGTCTGGTACTTTGTCCCACCAATGGATGCTTAGTAATTTACGTAGGCAGGTAAGATGGAAATGATTTAACTTTCTTGCATGTCTAGCATACACTGTCCACGTTTCGCAGGCATATAGTAAGGTTAGTATAACAGCAGCATGATATACTTGTAGTTTGGTGGTTGTTCTTATACCTCTTCTGTCCCATACATTTTTGCGTAATCTGCCAAATACAGCACTAGCTTTGCCAGTCTATTGTTAATTTCCACATCAATGTTGACATCGCGAGAGAGAGTGCTTCCAAGGTAAGTAAAATTGTCGACTACCTGCAGTTTTTCCTGATTGACGATGATGGAAGTAGCAGTATGTTGGCTATTTGATGTTGCTTGGTGCATGACTTCTGTTTTTTTGGTGTTAATAGTGAGACCAAAGTAACAGTCCCTACGACTGGCAAATCTCAATTATAGTTCCAATATGGAAAAATAAAGGCAACAAAAGAGAATGTGAAATTTATCATGGCATCTCACCACTCACTCACACTGGGAAAATATACGCTAAAATACTAGAACAAAGAACAAGACACATCATAGAACAACAAATAAATCCAGCCTGGTTTGGTTTCAGAAGAGGAGAAGGATGTACAGATGAACTATTTACGCTTAATCAACTAAGCGAAAAAATCAATTGAATATGAAAAAAAAATATAAGTATCATCTTTATCAATCAAGAAAAAGCGTTGGACATAATGAGCAGATATATACTATGGAAAATATACAGAAGCTAGAGATAACTACTACACAACATCAAAGCATTAAACAAAAAAATCCACAGTAATGTGAGAACAGATGGACTATCCAAACGATTCATTAAAAAAACAGGAGTCAGACAGGGTTGTGTGCTTTTGCTGTCGCCTATTCTATTCACTGTCTACATAGACAGAATAATAAAAGAAACACAACATGAGATATATAACAGCACAGAAAAAAAAAACAGTGAGGAATGCACAATTTAACAACAAACTCAATAAACTGCTTTTTGCTGACGATCAAAGCAACATACCATAGATGAAGATGGAGAAAAACTGCAAACTCAACAATATACAATAAATACAACATGCAGATCAACACACACAAGGCAGAAACTATGCAAGTAATGAGATCAACAGATCACTTAAACATCCAAATACAGAACACATCAAAGAGTTCAATTACATAGGAAATATCTTCACAAAGGATGGATGAATCGACAGAGAGATAGAAACAAGATGCCAAAAGGCAAATGCTGTGACATAGCAGCTGTCACCATTGCTATTGCACCCCAAAAATCAACATGGAAGTAAAGAAACAAATGATAAAGAGCATTTTCATACCAACACTATGCTACTAATGCCAGACTTGGCAACTGACATCTAGACATAAAGAGAAAGATCAAGACTTATGAAATTATGTGTCTAAGGCAGGCTATTGGAGTCACCAGACTCAACAAAATGAGAACAACAGAATGATAATAGGTATAAAATCATGCATTGAATAAACAGAGAAACAACAGATATAATGGTTTGGACATCTTATGAGAATAAACAGTTAACTTCCCATAAGAGCTTATAACAAGATAGAATCAGGATACAGACCCACTGGCAGTCCAAGGAAAAGGTGGATAGAAGACTCCCGAATAAACAAGAGTACACCTCAACCAGAGTAACACATCTGGTTCTGGAACATAGACTACTTCTCCATCACAAACCCCTAAGCTCAACAGAAAGTGTGGGAGCTACGGTACCACCACCTGGGGATAGACAAGACAAAAACTGACCAAACATACATTAAGTGGATAGAGCAGAACTATGGATAACACTACAGACATAATGAGTTCTGCAACATCTGAGAAGCCTATGTCAGAGCATATATACCACAGGCACAGTAAGAACGAGCACAGGTACATCAGATAATTTCCAAATTCACTTGGTAGTGAGACAGGGATGTGTACTATCCCCCTACTGTTCATAACATACATAGATCACATATGTAAAGTAGCAAAGACAAAGAAAGAAAACAATCTGAAGGATAACTTCAACGAATTGCTATTTGCAGACAACCAAGCACTAGTAGCATCATCAGAAGAGCAACTACAAAGACAAATGGATAGATTACATCAAACATGCCAAACCTTTAACATGAAGATAAATATAGAAAATACTGAAGTAATGAAGGTAGGAAGAACAGAAAGAAACACCAACATATATATTGAAAACAACAGACTTAAATAAGTGACAGAATTTGTATACCCAGGAATCAATATAACATCAGATGCCAAGAGCAGCATAGAAATAGTAAATACACAATAGTTGTAATAGTAAAGCATACCAAACCCTAAGACAACTGACACCAATCTTCAGAAACAAAAATATAGATTTAAACACCAAATTAAAGCTATTCAAAACGATTATTATGCCAAAACTGTGCTACCAATGCCAAACATGGACAGCACAAGACAAACGTAAACTTGTGACAGCTGAAATGGAATGCTTACGCAGAATCCTAGGAATATCACTAAGAGAAAGAGTGAGAAATGAAGACATTAGTTAGACATTAGGCAATGATTAGGTGGGGTTTACGAATAGTTAGATATGTGCTTGACAAGTTTTCTTTCAGTGGGTCTGGTGTTGTTCAACATTTGTACATCATAATCATACACAGTATGGAGTGACAATTAATTTACTTCTGTGTATAAGTTAGAATAACTATTAATAAGTTCACATGTTCTAGGTTTCCCACGTATCTGTAACTGTAGCCTATTGTAGGAAGCTAAACTAAACAAACTACTTTAACTTAAATTTTAAGTTAGTTTTAGTTTACGATAAAGTTAAAGATAAAGTTTACTCTAAGTAGTGACGACCATTATTGGAAGCATTTACCTGTAGTAAGGGAGGCCCGACGAGTGTTTGCGTCCTACATGTGTAACAAAACAGCTGTTCCTATGCTAGGTATTACAAACGCTTGGATCATATAGATACAAATTCATATTTGATAAGTTTTGTGTGTTTATTGTTCAACTTTCCCGTTCGGAGTCTGCTGGAGAACAACTGTACCAGCAACACAGACACAACAAATTCTAAACTCATAAATTACCAACAGGCCAGGCTGGAATGTGCCAGGATGGGCAAATTACTCATCGTCATCTAGTGCCGTTTCCGCTACCAAGGTTGGCTGCAACAGACCTCCAACATCCCGCGTTCTTGTCTTGGTGGTGCACTCTTTATTTGTTTTCTTCTTTTTCCGTGATGTTCTCCCTATTCTTCTATGCATCCACATTTCAAAGGAATCAATTCTGTCTTCTAATTGTTTATTGTTCATGTTTCTGAGCCATATGTCTACATTAATATAGAATAGATGTGGCATTTCATAATTATCATTTATTGCAAAATATTAGTGAAGGTCTTTATACATACACACACACACACACACACACATATATATATATATATACCATCATCATCAGGTAGCATATCCTGGAACAAGATGTAATAGCAGCCTTTTGTGACATTTGTCGATCTTGAGCCAGTCTTCCTGCTTCTGTTACTGTCATGTTCAGGTGGTCTTTGATGTCTTGCGTCCATCTTCTTCTTTGTCTGTCTCTTGCTTGTCTCCCCAGCATCACTCCCTCCAGTATGGTCTTCGCTAGACCGTCATGGCGTTTGATATGGCTAAAATAGTCTAGTTTTCTGGAAATACCATGCTATTTAGTTCGTTTTCTTTTATGTTCATTTCTCTCAGGATATTTGTGATTCTTTTGGTTCGTGATATTCTGCTGATTTGAACATTTTGTTCAAATGCTGTTATTTTAATTTTCACTTTCTTTGTTTGTGATTATCCACGATACACACTCATACGATGGTGTCCCTCCTGCGCAAGCAAAGAAGAGCATGGCATGAAAAACAACAAATGTGATGAACAAATAGAAAGAAACAAAACATTTCTGATTGTCTATTTTGGTTTGTGAGTTCGTAGATGTCCGAAGAGTTCTATTCGTGCCAGGAAAGTTCTATTGCAGTGCATGCATGAGTGCAGAAGGTTCAGAGTAGGAGAGTTTTCGGATTTGTCAGTACGCTTCCATCGCTTGTAAATAACCTGCAGTTTTCTTTCTTTTTTCAAATTTAGTGATGCCAGCAATGATCTGGGTATGACCAGCGATCAAAGGCTGTAGTCTCCCAGGAGCTAGGATTGATTCTGCAGTGCTTGAGAGAATTTCTTGTGATCCTTGACGCGTTTTTTCTTGTGCTTGGAATGCGCTTGTCTGATATAAGGACGATGTGACCAGTCCATCGGAGTTATGACCTAGTCAGCAGGGCATGGATGCTTTGCATACGGGACTTCATAAGGATTTCTGTGTCTGGTACTCGTTCCTGCCAACGCACTTCCATCAGATTTCTTCAGCACCGAAGGTGGAAAGAGTTAAGCTGTCGAGCGTGTCTCGCATAGACAGTCCAGCAAGACGCAGCATAAAGCAGTGTTGGTAGAACCACTGTACAGTACAAGTCCAACTTAGTTGTCAGAGTGAGACCACGCCTGATCCAGTCGTTGGCACGAAGGCTACCGAATGCCGCACTGGTGCGAGCAATACGCAGGACAACATCTTCGTCAATTGTCGCATTTTGTGATAGGCTCTGCTGCCGAGATATACACACTTATTGGCAGTATTGAGTATCTGTCCCTTTACTGTGATTACTGGTTCTGTATAGGGGACACCTGGCGCTGGTTGATACATTACTAATGTCTTCGCGGTGCTGATGGTGAGACCGAACGCATCACAGGCCAAAGAAAAGAGGTCCATGCTATCCTGCATGTCTTTCAGACTGGTAGCGTATAGTGCACAAACGTCGGCGAATAACAGGTCGCGAATAATATCGGTCTTAGTTGTGGTCGTGGCCTTCAATCTACTAAGATTGAATAAACCTCCACCAGCTTGAACGCGAATTCCTGCCAAATTCACACCCATATATTGTCACTGGGAAATATGCAAGTTCTTAGGAATGTTAGTTTTATTGTTTTGCAGCAGCTCAGCCATATCTTTTTCATTTTTATCAGCTTTCTTGAACGCCATAGCCAAGCTCCTTCTGACTTCTTCATAGCAATCCCCATTACTGATGTTAAGAGACCCAAGGTATTCAAAACTGGTGACTCTTTCTAATTCACTGTTGTTGATACTGATTGAGAACTTGCTAGTGGTTTTTGTCGTTTGTCATAATCTTGATCTTGTTTTCATTCAGAAGTAGGTTTTGTTTTTCAGTATGTTCTTAGTTCTGGCATCTCGTGACCTCCGTGTTGAGTGGGTCAAAGTTATTTTTTTGTTGGTAATTGTTTACATTTCTCATTATGTTCTATGCAAAAATATCGAAGAATTATGGTCATATGGCACATCCTTGTCTGACTCCTTTTTCCACCTCAAACCAGTTAGATGTTTCATTATCTGCTCCCACGGCTGCTTACTGATACAATGTTTTTGTGCGGCAGATTAGGTGTAGCGGGAAACCCATGTCCTTTATGATATTTCAAAGTTTTTGATGCTGTACACAATCGAATGTTTTGGTATATTCCATAAAGCATGTGTAGATGTCGACATTAAATCTTGCATATCTCTATGATGTTCCGCATATTGAAAATATGGCCTCTGGTGCCTCTGCCCTACCGATGCTTCATTGAACTCTTCTTGCAGCTTATGTTGTAGTCTTTTCACGATGAAACCAAGTAGTATTTTGCTGGCGTGACTGATCAGTGCAATTGTTCTGTAGTTAGAAGGTGTTACATTTCCCTTCTTTGGAAGCAGTATGTAGACTGATTGTGTCCATTCCTTGGGCCAAACTTCACTTTTCCAGATCTTTGTGCAGAGTGTGTGATAGATGGTGATTTCTCCTCCAGCCTGGACCATTTCAACAGTTATATTATCACACCCCAGAGATTTCCCTCTATTGAGGTTTTTAATGGCACATCTGACTTTATCAAAACTGGGTTCTGGTTCTATTTCACTTCTATTGTGGGTGTTTTTTGAGGATTTCCTCATACATTTCCTGACAGTATTCTTTCCATCTTTTCAGGATATCTTTGTTTTCTGTCAATTTGTGACCATGTTTGTCTTGAATGATGTTTAGTGCTGGCTTTAAGTCACCTGTTAGAGTTCTCATCTCTTTAAACATACTATCACTTCTTCCTTGTTTGTTCGTCTGCTCTATCTTGCTGCAGGTCTCCAGTATATATTTGTTTTTGTCCTGTATTGTATTCTTCCTTACTTTCTTGGTGATTTCTTTGTATTTGCTGTGATTTTCAGTGTAATTCATTATTTTAATTTGTCTTCTTTCTTCAATTAGTTTGAGAGTTTCATCTGAGATGTAGCCTTTTTTCTTGGTATCTTTTCTGGGTATAAGATTTTGTGCTGTAGAAACAAGAATATCTCTTGCATAGTTAGCTAGTTCATCTGGTGTTAATTCTTCTTGTACAGTCAGAAGTATTTCAAATCTGTTGTGTACTTTAATGATATATTCCGCTGGTATGTTGATGGTGTCAATCAGGAAAAACTGCAGGTAGTCGACAATTTTACTTACCTAGTTACCCTATCTGTCATGTAAACATATGTTCGTAAGTTGAAACATTGTTCCTTCTCTCCAGCACTCGTTATACGCTCTAGCGATGTCGAGATAGAAAATATTCGCTTGTCATTTAAACAGTTGTGTTTTACTTCATACGCTAGTTTTAGTAGTTGGGCAACTTAAAAGTAGCCGGATCACTAATCTGAAAGCTAACCATTCAAGCATGTGCGCCTTTTTCTCCGATGTAGATAACGCTACCGACATAGCCACAGACACCCACTAACAGTTATTTCAGTGTGTAAACGTGGAAACTAATAGTTTCATGAAATGGGAGATCAGTCTTGTAATAACATGACACACACGCAATTCAAATGTTATTTCCCCTGATCAAGATTGAAACATAAGGAAATGTCTATGAGCGGAGAAGCCAATACAATCAACATAATGATAAATACTGAAACGAGTTAGATATTTTGTTCCTTTCGTGCCGCCTGCGGCACATAGGGCAGAGGTTTTGATTCTCCATGTGTTGCGGTCTGCTGCCTACAGTTTGAGTTCTTGTATGCACTTGCAGCGTGTTATTTCCCCTATTTAAGTATGGTGTTCTTTAGGGTCGTTTTAGAATTTCCTCGTTTTCTTTTACCCTCAGGTGCCCACAAAAGGACATGACATGTTGGCTTATTCTGTTTTCATCTAATATTAAAACGTGACCCAGGTATTTTCATCTGCATTTTCTTATGATGTTTGAAACATATTCTTGGTGTGTTTTGTTTCTTAAATCATTATTTGTGACGAAATCGCTCCATTTTATGTTCAAAATTTCCAGAGACATTTGTTTTGGAAGTTGTTTAATTGTTGGTCTGTTGTTTGAGCTGATTTCCAGCTTTCTCTTTCATGCGTTAATACTGAGACAATACATGATTTGAGTACAGGAATTGAAATATCGTTGGAGCATTTACACAGACGATGGAACAGTGGATGTAGACATCGAGACACACATTGAAAAAGACAACTACGTAAATGATGAATTTATATATAATCATACGAAAGCAAACACACACGTACATATATATATATATATATATATATATATATATATATATATATATATATATATATATATATATATATATATATATATATATATATATATATATATATATATATATATATATATATATATAATAAAATTGTCGGGGTCGTAGGGATACCACATTGGAAGCATCAACACACAGAGTCATCCAGCAATTTCTATCGTCAACAATGCAGATGAGTGGGGAAAATCTTGTCCTCTCCATTCCATGATGTTGTCTGCCCAAGTCTTATGAACTTGCAACAATGTTTAAAGACACATCTATCTCGATTTAACCCAACATGCAAATCATAAATTCCGTCGTCATAGCAACATTATATTATCAATGTCAGACATGGAGACTAGCTAAGGAACAAGAGAGAAAGCTTACTACGTGTGAAATGAGATGTCTAAAAAAAGCAAAAAACAGAATAAGATTATGTCAGAAATGAGATGACAAGAACTGTTGGAACAACATCTGTGATCAAATATATTGAAAAGCGGGCACTGAAATGGTCCGGCTACTTAATAAGAACGAACACATATAAGAACAAGACAGACAGACAGACGGATGGATAGATAGATAGATAGATAGGTAGGTAGATAGATAAATAAATGACCCCCCCCCCCTCCTTATATTGGAAATCAGTACAGGATTATTAACGTTACAAATTTAGCCAAAGGTTGGGTGAATTTCCCAAACCTCCCCCCCCCCTCCACAGACCCACACTTGAATAATGATCTACAAAAGATTGTAGACATTTCACATGTAAAGATGGATACACTTGAAGATGTTCGAATTACCATGTTTATGTAACCCCTCTCCTCCCTCCCTCCATCACTCACCGAAGAGTTATCTACGTCCCTGATGGGTATGTTGTCTTGACTGTACGAGTCTCAATCTACCGGACCCATATTCATAGTAACTTGAGAATACACAATTTAGATGTCCTGGCTAAATTGTCATCTTTATTAGAATACTCATTGACTGAATTATGAAAACTCAAGTAGCGAGTCGTATTGGTGCCATTCAAGCTCCTAGATGACAGGGAGAGGATGATGGTATTTAACTCCCCCCCCCTCTTTAGCGAATCAGAATAGGAAATTTATTTCTAGGAACTTTGTCAAAATGTAGGGAAAACCTTCACCTATCGATTTGTTTACATACATCACGTTTCTGATTTTAAAAAAAAAATGGTAATTAAACATACATCTGACGAATGTCCTTTTTAAAGAATAAAAATCCCTCCGTTATCTACGGCCCTGGATGGAGACGGTTAGAGTCCAGTCACACCTGATGTGTTTCTTGGCTGCACCAAATTCAAATCACGTCTGTTGCCATCGGTGGTTTTTTTCTGTTTTATAATCAATCAATCAAATCGTATAGTGTGAGTAACAGAATAAAGGACATTGCAATTTCATGGAGGTGAATCATGGACAATGAGTAATAAATGAACAAACTGTGTTCATATAACACAACATAAATGTTCATTAACTGCAACAAGACCGGGCCTCAATTCTCGCTGACTCCAATTCTCGCTGACTCCAATGACTAATAATTTTCATAAAAGATCATTGGCTTTGTTAGCGTCTGATACAATCACGTGGTTGGTAATTAATATGCATAACAGTGCGCCAGGCCAGGGCGACGAGATCGGGAAATTAATTGAGACCCAGGTCAAACCGTCCCAGGATTTACTATGAAAGTAATATCAGGACATGTATACCTGTCACACCTGGTTCTCCGTCATTGAATTCATAACAAGGGCGCAGGTGGGTGCGTGTGGGAGAGGTAGAGAAAGAGTGCGTGAAAGACCAGGTGACAGATCGATTCTGAATACAATAATATTTTGTCATCTTTATTTCCGGAAGTTGTTGACGGCGCAGTTATTATTGAATCGATGACTTGTATTGACAGAGTTCAAACAGAGAGGGAAAACCCCCTCGGCGTGGTTCCACGACCTAGTTTACGTTGACTGTGTGCTATATTTAACAAGAAAGAAAATTATGTACTTTCAGAAAATAGTATTTGCAACATCCGTAAGTACAAGTCCTCATTGACAGTCCTAGCCGCAGGTATTAATATTGTTTCTTATTTGATGTAGCTAATCGTTGGTCTTGGGGGGGGGGAGGTTAACTCTTGTAAACCCCTCTCTATCTATCTATCTATCTATCTATCTATCTATCTATCTATCTATCTATCTATCTATCTATCTATCTATCTATCTATCTATCTATCTATCTATCTATCTATCTATCTATCTATCTATCTATCTATCTATCTATCTCTCTATCTCTCTGTCTGTCTGTCTATCTGTCTATCTATTTGCTTATATATATACGGTATACACACATTGTATATATGTCTGTCTATCTATCGTTCCTATATCTGTCTATCTGTTTATATATTTTATATATTTATATATATTTATATATATATATATTTATATGTATGTATATATATATATATATCTATATATCTGTATCAATCTATGCATTCTTGATAAATACATTTTGATCGAAACGTCGATGTGTGTGTGTGTTTTTATTTGTGTGTCTAGTGATTAACAAAACTTCATAACCCTGTTACCAGTTTCGCTATTTCGATATTACAGAAGTTAACCCTGAAAGGAAATTCCAATGATTGTTTTGATCTAGTGACAAGCCACAATAAGTTGTTTCTCTACGCACTTGTTCCTGTTACCCGTGCCACGGAACTTAACATACCAGGCACCTGCTCACTGCTTCCATGACAGCAATACTTCCACAGAACTCAATATACCAGGCAACTGCTTACTGCTTCCATGGCAGCAATACTTCATATGTATAAACCCACATATGGTCCTGGTATCAGTAAATGTCCACTACTGCTCAGATAAGGGCTATCAATTACTTCCATCATTTCTCGCACTTGCAAATGATATCGTTGATGAACCCTGCAGAAACAAATGCCGGACCTCGTTACTTGGTACCGTGAGGTTCGTCGTGTATAATGGGCTGTACCGCCAAGTGCCGGCCTTAATTGGTATTATAGGCAAACACATGAATTACTTTAATCATTTATTGACGGGTTGGGAACATGGAGCGAAGAATACAGCAAGACTATTCACCTTCTCAGTGCAGTTTGTAGGAGATGATTCAGGTGATTGCATGTCAGATTCAATATAAGGTCAAAGTGACCCAGTAGACATGCTGAGGTCGGATGTGTCAGACGGAAAGGCGCAGCTATTGCAGCTATGCTGTAAGCCATCACATAAAGCATCCCATTCTCCAGACTACATTCCCTGAATGTGCAGGAGTTTGAGAATGAGCAAAGATGAATTTTAAAATGTGGTTGTAAACAAAAAAGCATTCCTTTAGAATGAAGGAAGATAGAATTCCACGACAAGCCTTCATGTGGACACCAGTCGGGAGAAAGAAAACAGGGAAGACTAAACAAAACGCTCAGAAAAACATTTATGAATGAATTAAAATCAACAGGCATAAATGCACAAGACCTGCAATCCCTAACAACTGACCGACAGGCATGGAGAACTATGACATCCGCCCTATGTGCCACACTTGGCAAAAGAGGAACTGACTGATTGTAAACAATGTTGTCGAGAGACTGGTGTAGAAGGTGGTGGTTTCTGATGGCGACTTTTTCTTTCACTTACGCTGCATGGTGTCTTACTTTGACTCTGGATTTAGAAGTCTCATGGAAAAGATAGGAGCATCCGAGTACTCACTTCTTTACCTCATTCTAGTCTTTCTCTAGCCTATCAAACTGTGATAATATAGTAATCTTAAATCATACGCCGAGAAACGCGGTGGCCACTGGTTAGTAAGCTTACTTACTATCATCGGGTTACAGCGTACCAGGTTCGAAATCATGCCCAACCAAAACAATCCGGGTTTTGATATCTCATTTGACACGACCACTTCTCCCGTAGACTCAGCTGTAAATGGGCACTTAGGATAGGAAAGGATAGCCAGGTAATTGTAAATAAACTACACGCATGACATTGTAAATGATATACAAATAGAAAATAGCACATGATATACATTGCACATTACCAGTAATTTTGCAATAGTGATGAAAGGAGTTCTCATGTACATGCCAGCAACACTTGCTTCATGTGTTATTCTTCGCATAAATACTTCCTGAAGATAGTACTGCGCAGTGTGATGATGATTGATGTCTAGAATATTGAAGGACGCGATAGAATCAAATATCGTGAAACAATTTTCGACTGTATCATGTCATACAAATAACATGTCGATAACATTATTCAAAATAGTCAAGATGGCTTTGTGAGCTTTCAATACAATGACAGGGATACAGAACTGCGGTTATTTGTTCTACTGTGTTAACTTCTGGTCAGTTTCGTGAGACGTATTACCAATGAGATGACACGTTTAACCAACCGTTAGATGTACGCGTTTCACATGAGATGACACGTTTAACCAACCGTTAGATGTACGCGTTTCACATGAGATGACACGTTTAACCAACCGTTAGATGTACGCGTTTCACATGAGATGACACGTTTAACCAACCGTTAGATGTACGCGTTTCACATGAGATGACACGTTTAACCAACCGTTAGATGTACGCGTTTCACATGAGATGACACGTTTAACCAACCGTTAGATGTACGCGTTTCACATGAGATGACACGTTTAACCAACCGTTAGATGTACGCGTTTCACATGAGATGACACGTTTAACCAACCGTTAGATGTACGCGTTTCACATGAGATGACACGTTTAACCAACCGTTAGATGTACGCGTTTCACATGAGATGACACGTTTAACCAACCGTTAGATGTACGCGTTTCACATGAGATGACACGTTTAACCAACCGTTAGATGTACGCGTTTCACATGAGATGACACGTTTAACCAACCGTTAGATGTACGCGTTTCACATGAGATGACACGTTTAACCAACCGTTAGATGTACGCGTTTCACATGAGATGACACGTTTAACCAACCGTTAGATGTACGCGTTTCACATGAGATGACACGTTTAACCAACCGTTAGATGTACGCGTTTCACATGAGATGACACGTTTAACCAACCGTTAGATGTACGCGATTCACGTGAGATGACACGTTTAACCAACCATTAAATGTACGCGATTCACATGAGATGACACGTTTAACCAACCGTTAGATGTACGCGATTCACATCTCTATTGAGTAGTAGTGAGATGCATGCTTGACTTAATTGTGATCACACGCAGACATGCACTGATATATGTCAAACGTATACACAAGATCAGTGACACAGTCACCTCCCATTCTTACCTTACAAAAAGACATGTATGATAGTAAAAGTAGATGTCAACAAGGTATGTCATAGGATGACGGTTATAATAATGACGATGATGCTGTTGAAGCAATCCGTTAAGCTGTGAGCAGGTAGCTCTTCACCGTCGATAGTTGTTTTATGAAGAAAGCTCAGTTTCGTGAACATGGTGTAACACGCGGATTTATATAGGTTTGTTATCACATTGGCATGGTTGTGGTGGCATGGGGTCATATGGACACGTATTTATTTACCGAAAGTAGACGTTCCAGTACAGCATAATCTCAAGTCACGTCTTGCCAGGAGTTTAGCGTACAATTCTGGTACAGCCAAGTCATCATTTTCCTGTCAGATCTGCTGACCTGTTTGCAGTGATGGCATATCTAAGTTATCCAAACAATATAAGTCCTTTATTGTAGTGTATATAGCAATCAAAGTGTTGCCTACCCCTGGTGTAGAGTGTAGATCCACGTGCTGCCTACTTCTGGTGTAGAGTGTCGAGCCACGTGCTGCCTACTTCTGGTGTAGCGTGTAGATCCACGTGCAGCCTACTTCTGGTGTAGAGTGTAGATCCACGTGCAGGTGTCAGGACAGATAACAATGAGAGAACTGGAGGATGATCAGTAAATATAAATCAGAAGGGTGGTGTTTTCACAATCACGAAGGTGGTATTTTCACAATCAAGAGGGTAGTATTTTCACAATCAAGAGGGTAGTATTTTAACAATCAAGAGGGTAGTATTTTCACAATCAAGAGGGTGGTATTTTCACAATCAAGAGGGTAGTATTTTCACAATCAAGAGGGTAGTATTTTCACAATCGAAAATACTCAAATGTTGAATGCTAAACCAAGAATAAAGAAGATACTGATAAGAGAGTTGCTCTTGCATATAAAGTGATAAGAGAATTGTTCTTGCAGAAAAAGTGATAAGAGAGTTGCTCTTGCAGATAAAGTGATAAGAGAGTTGCTCTTACAGATAACGTGATAAGATGATAACAAGTAATAAGATGGAAGATGGCTATAACAAGTAGAGAGATGGAAGATGGCTGTGACACTAGAGAGATGGAAGATGTCTGTGACACTAGAGAGATGGAAGATGTCTGTGACACTAGAGAGATGGAAGATGTCTGTGACACTACAGAGATGGAAGATGGCTGTTGCACTAGAGATGTGGAAGATGGCTGTGACACTAAAGATGTGGAAAATGGATGTGACATGTAGAGAGATGGAAGATGGCTATGACAAGTAGAAAGATGAAAAATGGCTGTAACAAGTAGAGAGATGGAAGATGGCTGTCACACTCGAGAGATGGAAGATGTCTGTGACACTTGAGAGATGGAGATGGCTGTGACATTAGAGAGATGGAAGATGACTGTGACATTAGAGAGATGGAAGATGGCTGTCACACTAGCAAATGGAAGATGGCTGTGACACTAGATAGATGGAAGATGGCTGTGACAAGTAAATAGATGGAAGATGGCTGTGACATTAGAGAGACGGAAGATTGATGTGACACTAGAGATGTGGAGATGGCTGTGACAAGTAGATAGATAGAAGAATGTTGTGACACGTAGAGAGATGAAAGATGGATGTGACAAGCATAGAGATGGAAGATGGCTGTAACACTAGAGAGATGGAAGAATGTTGTGACACGTAGGGAGATGGACGATGGCTGTGACACTATAGAGATTGAAGATTGCTGTGACTAGTAGAGAGATGGAAGATGGCTGTGACACTAGAGAGACGGAAGATGAATGTGACACTAGAGATGTGGAGATGGCTGTGACAAGTAGATAGATAGAAGATGGATGTGATGATTAGAGAGATGGACGATGGCGGTGACGAGTAGAGAGATGGAAGATGGCTGTGACATGTAGAGAGAAGGAAGATGGCTGTGACAAGTAGAGAGAAGGAAGATAGATGTGACAAACTAGAGAGATGAAGGAACAACATTTGCAATATACGTGCATCTTTCTGTCATTTTCTTCAACATAAAATAATGCTAATTCTCCCGCCATCTTTTGTATGCCTTGCATATTTCTCACTAGTAATGATTTTCCGTCCCACATCTCTCTATCTTTGACATATCCCATGTCACATTCCCAACATGGAGACACAGAGAAACAATTATACAAACCACTTCTGCATTATGTCACAGTTAACCTTACCCTAGTGCCCAGTTAGCGCTTCAAATTAGCCATTCTACTGGCACCGCTCCAATTACAGTACCCAGCTACACACAAGCAGACACATGAATACTCAAACAATACCCGACTTCTGTCCATATATCACGTATGTCTGATTATTCATGAAGATTTTCACTAAAAAAAATGGTGTGGGGGTATTTCGAACATTCGTGAATTTATTAATGTCATGGCCTGCTTATTAATGTATGTCTGGCATTGCTTGAAGACTTCAAGCCAGGAAATAAATAATAATTTGTATATATTCGACTCCAGATATTCTGTATTATGTTTTCGGTAGGTTCCTCTAACAAATGTTGTTCACCGATTACTCGCAACGTTCTCTGACTGATTTCTTGCAACGTTCTCTGACTGATTTCTTGCAACGTTCTCTGATTTATTACGTACAATATTCTCTGACTGGTTTCTTGCAACTTTGGCTGATTTCTTGCAACATTCTATGACTGATTAGGTGCAACATTCTATAACTGAATTCTTGCAACTTTAGCTGATTACTTGCAAGATTCTATGACTGATTACTTGCAACAATCTATGACTGATTTCTTGTAATGTGCTCATAGTCCTGTGATTGATTTCTTTCACATTGTTTCGATAATCTTATTTGATCGATGACTAGGTTTTTCCAGCACATTCAATATTCTGCCTTCTGCTTCTTTATCTAGAAAAATAGATGATGGTAATTCCCCAGGTGTGTCAGCTTGACCAGGTGCAGGAGCACTATAGATAATGGTAACTCCCCAGGTGTGTCGTTATATGCAAGTCCAGAAGCACCTCTAGTTGTAATCTACTTCCTCCAGGCAATAGCGTGCCTCTGTGTAGCATTCATAAATATAACACTTCTATTGCAGTCATACCACACTCAAATCTCCTTTCGTGTGTTTTGTGTACGTTTCTCCATATCTTAATAAAGGCATTTTTTCCGAAACGTCGCCATTATTATTTGTGCTAATATTTTTTTTAAATGTATTTCCAAAATGAATTTATATCTCCATCGTTGACTCGATAGAAAAATGAACAAAACAGTAAGATGAAATGAACAAAATAGTAAGATGAAATGAACAAACAATAATTTCACACACGATCTGCTGCCGCCATTCATACCGGCGTCGTAATCCTCTGAGATGGTCGAGGTTTGAATACTTCTTAGAGTTTGTGGCTGCGATAATCTGGGCTGAATAGAAGCAGCTGCTGCAGTGATTGCTTCTGTAATCCTCTCCAGTGATTAAAGCGGACTCCCTGGTAGTGTGTCCACATCTGAGACTGAATCACGTGCTGTGATTATGTGTATTCTGACCATTGGACGTGTTGATGATGGTACATTTTTTTTCCAAGTTGTGGTCGGAAATGATAAAGGGATGGTAAACATTTCTTTCTAAGCTGCAGGAGTAGATAATATAGGGAAGGTAAACATTTCTTTCTAAGCTGCAGGAGTAGATAATATAGGGAAGGTAAACATTTCTTTCTAAGCTGCAGGAGTAGATAATATAGGGAAGGTAAACATTTCTTTCTAAGCTGCAGGAGTAGATAATATAGGGAAGGTAAACATTTATTTCTAAGCTGCAGGAGTAGATAATATAGGGAAGGTAAACATTTCTTTCTAAGCTGCAGGAGTAGATAATATAGGGAAGGTAAACATTTCTTTCTAAGCTGCAGGAGTAGATAATATAGGGAAGGTAAACATTTCTTTCTAAGCTGCAGGAGTAGATAATATAGGGAAGGTAAACATTTCTTTCTAAGCTGCAGGAGTAGATAATATAGGGAAGGTAAACATTTCTTTCTAAGCTGCAGGAGTAGATAATATAGGGAAGGTAAACATTTCTTTCTAAGCTGCAGGAGTAGATAATATAGGGAAGGTAAACAGTTCTTTCTAAGCTGCAGGAGTAGATAATATAGGGAAGGTAAACATTTCTTTCTAAGCTGCAGGAGTAGATAATATAGGGAAGGTAAACATTTCTTTCTAAGCTGCAGGAGTAGATAATATAGGGAAGGTAAACATTTCTTTCTAAGCTGCAGGAGTAGATAATATAGGGAAGGTAAACATTTCTTTCTAAGCTGCAGGAGTAGATAATATAGGGAAGGTAAACATTTCTTTCTAAGCTGCAGGAGTAGATAATATAGGGAAGGTAAACATTTCTTTCTAAGCTGCAGGAGTAGATAATATAGGGAAGGTAAACATTTCTTTCTAAGCTGCAGGAGTAGATAATATAGGGAAGGTAAACATTTCTTTCTAAGCTGCAGGAGTAGATAATATAGGGAAGGTAAACATTTCTTTCTAAGCTGCAGGAGTAGATAATATAGGGAAGGTAAACATTTCTTTCTAAGCTGCAGGAGTAGATAATATAGGGAAGGTAAACATTTCTTTCTAAGCTGCAGGAGTAGATAATATAGGGAAGGTAAACATTTCTTTCTAAGCTGCAGGAGTAGATAATATAGGGAAGGTAAACATTTCTTTCTAAGCTGCAGGAGTAGATAATATAGGGAAGGTAAACATTTCTTTCTAAGCTGCGGGAGTAGATAATATAGGGAAGGTAAACATTTCTTTCTAAGCTGCGGGAGTAGATAATATAGGGAAGGTAAACATTTCTTTCTAAGCTGCGGGAGTAGATAATATAGGGAAGGTAAACATTTCTTTCTAAGCTGCGGGAGTAGATAATATAGGGAAGGTAAACATTTCTTTCTAAGCTGCGGGAGTAGATAATATAGGGAAGGTAAACATTTCTTTCTAAGCTGCAGGAGTAGATAATATAGGGAAGGTAAACATTTCTTTCTAAGCTGCGGGAGTAGATAATATAGGGAAGGTAAACATTTCTTTCTAAGCTGCAGGAGTAGATAATATAGGGAAGGTAAACATTTCTTTCTAAGCTGTGGGAGGGGAGAATAGAAGAATGGTAAACCTTTCTTTCTACGTTTGCGCATGCGGTTGTGTCTGTGGGTCTCACCAATGGCTCACTAGACAAACCAACCATGCAACAGACAACCTTAGTAGATGACATGCCTTTATATTGAGGTTATCTTCTTATAGAAGCTTCATGGCACGTCATCTATACAATCCCGTAGTCGTAAACTTCGATAACAGTTACCATGTTGTTCCGACAGGCTGAGGTTGTGCTTGAACTAGTTTCGGGCACGGCGTGGGTGGACGGAACAACAAAGAACCTGTCGCAAGGGTCAGAGTTGTGCCCTGATGTCGACATCTGTTTCGGCGGCATTGGACTCGAAACACCATCGAGTCGAATGGCTGCTGGAACAGAGGGCGGAGCACTTATGGGAATTCCCCACGTGCTGTGAGGCAAGTTTTCTAATCAAGAATCAAGAATTCTAAGTTGTGCGATGAAAAAATGGAGAAATGGCAAAATTGTCTTTCTAATTTGTGGAGGAGAGAACAGGTCAGGGGATGAGAAACACATTAAACACAGATATTTCAGTGTTTAAATGTCATTGGTGACGTCATGTGTGTTCCTCGATGTTTAATGATGTGCAAGTTTATGCTGAATGTGTAGTGTAGTGTGCATATTTGCGGAAACAAGAAGGTGTGCAGATGTAAGGCAGTTATGGTCCACGTGTGAGTGTGTAGGTTCAACTCCAGTGTGTTGGTGTGAGAGTGCGGGTGTGCTTATCTGTGTGAAGGGATGTGTGTGTGAGAGAGAGAGTGCGGGTGTGCTTGTCTGTGTAAAGGGATGTGTGTGTGTGTGTGTGAGAGAGTATGGGTGTTAAAATGTCTAAGCATGAATGGATTAATTTTGAGTGTATGTGTGGTCTTGCGTTTACGTGCAATGTGAGCCCGCACGTGTGTCAGTATGTGGTTGCGTGTATGTGAGGTACAAGTGTGAGAGTTTATTGTGCTTGTATAGTGTGAGTGTACACGAGTGTATATGTGTGTATGTGTTAGTGTAAGTGTTAATGAATATCTGTGCGTGCGTGGGTCGTACGTTGTGTGAATGTGTGTGTATGTGTTAGTGTAAGTGTGAATGTTTCTGATTACGTTTTTGTTAGTGAATGTGCTTGTGTTCAAGAGTATGCGTGACCACTAGCGTTATAAGACCGATTGTCTAATGGGAAATCATGCTTCGTAAAATAACTTTTTCGAATTTTTCTTAATGTTCGTTGGTTGTCACAAAAAGTCTAATCATAATGACCAATGAAAATCACTAGTATAGTCAAAGGAATCACTAAGAAGGCTAGTTTCCCTTTCAGCCAGTAGGTCTTATAATGCAGACTGTCATGACATAAGTCCTTGGATCTGTAACATGAAGAAAAGAGCGTGATGAAAATGAATACTCTGATTTCAGATTGAAACCTGGCTGAATCACATTAAGCTTGAATTCTGCACAGAATAAACACATTAAATATTCCACTTGATATCAATAGCCAGGGATATAATGGCGATAATAAAGCCACGGGTTGGGTTTGCTAAGGGCGAGAAACGATACCCTATTTTCTATTTGTTAGTCAGAAGTTGCTTTGTGCAGACCTGGATATCCGTACGTCCTGCCTGGGACAGGCCAAATATTTGTCAATGCACGTGAAGAGATCAGGTGCATGATGGGTTACTAATGCAAGTAGGTCACTTACGGTATAAAAACGCTTTGTTCTAGATTATTCCGTGATTACAGGTTAGACATTACTCATGCAATACTGTAAATTGTTTTCTGTTGCTCGATGTTTATCATTGTTGCTCTAACTGTCGAGAGATTACAGCAGCAACTACCAAGACATGTCACTAAAAGTCTACGCAAATCAGGGAATCATCTTATTTTTCATCAACTACACTTCCTTAACAGAAACCTATCTATGTCCCTACCTACCGACTTGCCCTATCTATTGTCCTATCTACCTACTTGCCCTATATCTAGCCCTTTCTACAGCCGTGCCATATCTATGTCCTATCTACCTACTTGTCCTATCTATGGCCCTTTCTACCGCCTTTCCCTATGTATGGCATTATCTACTGACTTGCCTTATCTATGGCCTTGTCTACAAACGTGTCACATATATGGCCCTATCTACCGCCTTGCCCAAGCTATGACTGTATGTTCCGACCTGCCCTATCTACTGCCCTATCTACTGCCCTATCTATGGTCCTATCTACCGCATTGCCCAATCTATGGCTGTATCTTCCGACCTCCCCTATCTACTTGCCCTATCTACTGCCCTATCTATCGCTTTACTACGGTCTCTGTGAGATGTGGGGACTGTACATAAGTTACTGACTCTTTTTCTATTTCAATCCTACCCGCTTGTTCTTGTCATAACGGTCAAGGTTTGAGGGACCCACCTCCCTCCCGGGATTAATGTCACAAAATGTACCAACCCCCCCTCCCCCAACCCCCGTTTTCGAAACATTGATTTCAGAAAAGAACTATATGATTGAGTGAAATTTGACATTCTCACAAAACCAGTTTGAAATTCATACATTAAGCTCGAATAATTTGGATGACAAAATTAATACAAGCAAAAATACTTGAAGCTTAATAACTAAGTCATTCCTAATATATAACACACATCCTAGGCATATCCTGTGTAGAACGTAGTTTAGCTATCAGCTCAGTATTGCTTGGTTGTAGATATTTTCTAGGCAATATACATATCTCCAGCAGTTTGCAATTGCCTTCTAAATGGTTCGAATTCACAAGCTGATTTTGGCAGGATTTGAACACGGTACCTCTGCCATCACATGCGCGCTATACATCTCTCACTACATGACAAACGCGCTATGTATATCTTGACACAGACTCATATATATATATATAAACATTTTATTTCGGAAAATTCGCTGAAAATGGCATTTATTAAAGAAAATGGTCATATATATGTCAATGACATTGAATTGTCATGTCAGTGAGTTAATACATATACCTGATACATTTTACAAATCAACGGAAGCTCGTACTTACAATATTGATGAAATTACTATATCAATGAGTTTTTGGTACATCAGACTTGTATACAGCGTACATCAGACTTGTATACAGTGTACATCAGACTTGTATACAGTGTACATCAGACTTGTATACAGTGTACATCAGACTTGTATACAGCGTACATCAGACTTGTATACAGCGTACATCAGACTTGTATACAGTGTACATCAGACTTGTATACAGTGTACTTCCTCTAGAGTAACTAACTTTACAAACACATTTCTTGCTTGAACCCGTGTGGGAAAGCGAGAAACATTTTAGATTCACGAGTAGGTTTTTATAGATTAGCGTATCAGCTTAAGCATACGATGATGAATGTTTTTTCCCATAGTTTTCATTTGGAGATTCCGTAAATGACATTGACAATGTTGTACCCACTTTTTGAATCTACACCTTTCAACAACTGCCAAGAATTCAGGGACTCCATAATTATGTCTAACAAATTTAACGACCGTCTCCTCCCAGCTACAAAGTTGTATTTGTAGAATAGGACCAATAGTCTGCTGGATTTGTTTCGCAATTTCAGAGAAACTTTTCAAATTCAAACAATTGTATTAATGGATAAAAAAGCAGTAACGTTGACGTCAACTTCTTTCAAAGCTCCCCCTCCCATTATCCACAACTGACAAATTTTGGTCTAATCCCCCCCCCCCCCACACACACAAATTGTGACGCTATTATGGACAGCCCTTAGTGTGTGCTGAATAAGTTATAGCTTCAACAATACACATACCTCAAGTTATACCTTTAAGGTTACCCAGACCATAAGTTATACCTTTAAGGTTACCCAGACATAAGTTATAGCCTCAATGATACCCAGACTATATGTTATAGCTTAATGAATGTCGAGACTATAATTATAGCTGTAAGGATACCCAAAGCGTAAATTATTGCTGTGAGTATACCCAGACCATTTTTGTCAATTTACATACATAATGGAATGAATGTGTACGTTTCTACGGCTGCCACGCGGCCGGAATACGACTCGTCAGTTGTTGTTCAGGACTGATAAAGATAATCTGTGTAATGATCCAGCATCATAACACGGTTTCCCATAAGTGATGAGCTGGCTAGTTAGTTGTGGATAAGAAATTTCCTGACTAATGCCGATAACTATCCTTGCTCAGTACCGATACTGCCATTCCTCTACCTTCCAAGAATGAGAGTCCTGGTACCATAATTCATGGTGCCTGGGTGAATCACGAGAGTAATTTTATTTCAAGCTACGAATAACAAATCTATTTGAAACCCGTGTCTGCTGGTCATCGGACGAGTGACTTAAAAACACTACCATGGCTCCTGTGGTTGATCGAATCATCCTGAGCTGGATACTGTAAAGCGTGTCATGGTCCATGTTTCTGAGCCATACATGAATATAGAATAGATGTAACATTTTATAATTCTCATTTTTAACTTGTTTGTAATTTGTTTAGATATTAATAATTTCCTCATGTCATTGAAGGTACTTTTAGCCATTCCTATTTTCTTTTTAACTTGTTTCACATCTGCCATCATTTGTGACTATGTGTCCAAGATATTGATAATGTTTTACTTGTTGTAGTTTCTCTCCCTGTATGTTTATGTTTATCTCCTGTTCTTCTGTGTCTTTGCTGATTATCATAGTCTTGGATTTTATTTTTTTAAATGTTTATACCCAGTCAATATTCCTTACTTGACTTATTGACTTGATCTATTAGTCTTTGTTCATTTTCACTTTCTGCCAAAGGAACAGTGTCATCTGCATATCTAATGTTGTTTATTATTTTCCCATTGATCTTGAGTCCTGGTGTTTCTTCTATATTTTTAAAGATATTCTCTGTGTAGATATTAAATAGGCTTGGTGATAAATGCATCCTTGTCTTACCCCTCTTCTTATTTCTATGTATGGAGAGTAGCTGTTTTCACACCTTATTGATGCAGTTTGTTCCCAATATATATTTCTAATCAGTCTTATGTCATTTCCATCTATGCTTATTTCTTGAAGACATTTGATTAATTTTTCATGTTGGACTCTGTCAAAGGCCTTGCTGTAGTCTATGAAGAAATATAGATACTTTCTTGGACTTCTAAATATTTCTCTATCACTAGTCGGATACTAAGTGTAGCTTCTCTGGTTCCTTAAACTGTGCTATCCGTGTTATCACTGTGTTATCGCAGCCCTAATATTTACATAAAGTTTGGTTATCTACCTCGCAAGCCACCGGAATATGGTTTATTTGTGGCCTGTGTTCCACGTTTCATTAAACATTTTATGCCATAGAAGACAGATGTGCTGGGTCTTTGGCGCGCATAAAACTGCGACAGAACGCATTTCTACTCTCTGGACTACATCTTGCTGGAAATCTAGTAACACCATTGTCTTGCTATAACATAGAACAAACGGGAGTTTGAGAATGAAATCTGAAGAAGAAGATGATATCACAATATTATCCTTACCGTTGCGTTATCAGAGTGGAGACAGTGTTTTGTGTTATCAGAGTGGAGACAGTGTTTTGTGTTATCAGAGTGGAGACAGTGTTTTGTGTGTTCAGAGTAGAGCGAATATTTTGAGTACACACGATTTCAGAACAAATATTGAACCCTAATACTGGCCACGCACCTTATTCAATCAATTTATATGAACAAAGAACAGTTTTCCCGTCACGCTCGAGTAATTCGATAGTATGTACACGCTTGAGAGATTTGACCCGGTAAAGTACACGACAGTACGTCAGTGAACGTCGTTTGAGGACAAGCGACCACACCACTATTTCTAGAACAGTCGATTTTTAAAAGGCGATCAACTCATTGATGGCCCGCGATACAGCAAGGGGTTGCCAGTTGAAACATCTGTCGCCTGGCATTGTTCATTTCACAATTTCTTGGTAGAATGACACTTTCATTCTCTGTTATTGTAAAACACACACACACACTTTCACACATACAGGCGCACATGTGCGTACTCACGCCCATAATTGCACAAAGAGTAAAGGGAACAGAATGAGTCACTCTTGGTAGAGAAATACGGGTGAAATGTCTAGGTTGACACACACGTTAACAGACAGACTTTAGTCTGACATTAGATATACAGAGACAGAATTGACCAACTGTATCTCCCTGACATCAAAGTAATAATTGTTGTGTCCTCTCATGTCATTCATTAAATGATTCCGAAAGCTAATCTTCCCAAGCATAATTTTCGATCGCCCCTGAGCTTGCAAAATTACAAATTTTATATAAACATTTCATCGTTCTCACAATTTAGTATTGCGATTACTTATTATCTGCGATTGTGATGTGATATTTTCTGACATCCGAGGCCGATGCATACAGTAATTTTAATTCAGTCTTGCGGGCCAGTAATATAAGTTTGGCGAATCGATCTCGGCCCACAAGCTGTACTTTTTTTTCTCTCTCCGGATCGACTTTTAAATCTTATTTAACATAGAGGATTGCTTCATTACTGAGCAGCCTCCATACACAAGCCCATTACTGAGCAGTCTCCATACACAAGCCCATTACTGAGCAGTCTCCATACATAAGCCCATTACTGAGCGGTCTCCATACACAAGCCCATTAATCGTCATATCAGGGACGTGAGAAGTGGAGTGCCAGCATGCTGACTGTACAGGGTTGCACATAAATTGTACACTTAACATAACTAAGAAATATTGCTAACATATACTCTGTAACGTTACAGTGGGAGTCGTCCGTCGTCAATGGGTGAAGTTATAGACACAATCTACAATACACAATAAAATGACCTTTATATTAGTCACAGGACATGCGGGTGTTGAGGGTGATGAGCCAACCATAATACTGGCGAGCATAGCTACAGTGTCAATAGGTACATTACTGGTTCGATCGGATATCGTTAGGAGACCTCGTCAACTCGGAAAATTTTCAAAAGTGTTAATCATGATTGCTCTCAATCATACTAAAGTGTGAATCATGATTGCTCTCAATCATACTAAACTGATATGAAGATACTGGTAAATCATCATTCAACTAGAATTGTCAGCAGCTATACTCTGATAGATTTATTGAGACGGGGATATGAGTACTTTTCTGCACGTGTCCATTGCGAACGTTGAAGATAGGCTGATGTTATCACTCATAACCATGAAATACACAGCATAACAGAAAATACACAGCATAACAAAAATACACAGCATAACAGAAAATTCACAGCATAACAGAAACTAACTTATGATATAAGAAGCGCTCAAAATGCGTAGATGATTGACTTCACTGTACATGGGCTTCCTCAAAAGTATTCCACCCTTCTCAGAGAAACTCAATTATTTGAAGCAACATAGTTCGGTCCCTATGTTTAGAAGAAGAACTTTAGGTCCTTGTCGTACGAATATGAATGTTCTATGTTTGTGTTCTTTAGTATAGGTCTTCTTCAATACTTGTACGGAATCTGTGTTGTTGTTGTAATAGTCCTTGTCTCGATTGGTCCGTTCTCAGTGACTTGAGTACACAGGCTGAATTTATTGACGAGATCACATTTTTTGGGGGATGTGGTTGGTCAAGTACGGAAAACCTGTTTACTTGGGTTATAAGCCGATTCGTCACCGCTTGCCTCTTGAGTTTCAATCAAAACCCAGTTTCACCATGAAAAGATATATGGCCAAAACTACATTCGACGTCTGCCTAAAATTTAACAACAAAACATTCTACTGCATCAAGATGAGGTGAAATTATGAGATCCCGAACAAGGTGTCACAAACACTAGAAACACCACCACTCAACTGAGATCTCGAACAAGGTGTCACAAACACTAGAAACACAACCACTCGACTGAGATCTCGAACAAGGTGTCACAAACACTATTCAGGATGTGGCTATTGATCCAGTATTTTTTGGCTGTAGTGATTTTCTAGGCAATATAAATACGTTCAGTGCTTCGCCATTGCTTTCTAATCTGTCCGGATGCACGATTGCCTGTGGCAGTAATCGAAGTCGGTACCGAGGCCGTCACAGACGGACCCTGTTTCACTCCGCCACCGAACTGGACCGACAATGACTATCGACATACATAAGACGTATGCTGGGACATATTTTACCATCTCTTCGCTTTGTCTACGCAACGTCACCAATGAATAGTCTGGACATCCCAAATGAACGAATCAACATGTAGGGTTATACACGGAGAAGGACTTTATTTGATATCAGCATTCAAACTGGGGAATATGCATTCACATACAGGAGAACGTCCATTTTTCCAAGTATAAATGTCAAGTATAGATGTCAAGTCCTACAAAGAAGCATTTAACGACACACTCAAACATCCACCTATAAATGCAGCCATATATCTCTACACGGAGAGCTATCAACTTCTGCATACAGACATAACTTTTAGCACAGAAAGAATACCTTCCATATGCACAGACAGCAACTATTCCATACATCATCCCCCACACAGAGACATCAGATTCCACACAGAGACATCAGATTCCACACAGAGACATCAGATTCCACACAGAGACATCATCCCCCACACAGAGACATCAGATTCCACACAGAGACATCAGATTCCACACAGAGACATCATCCCCCACACAGAGACATCAGATTCCACACAGAGACATCAGATTCCACACAGAGACATCAGATTCCACACAGAGACATCAGATTCCACACAGAGACATCAGATTCCACACAGAGACATCAGATTCCACACAGAGACATCAGATTCCACACAGAGACATCAGATTCCACACAGAGACATCAGATTCCACACAGAGACATCATCCCCCACACAGAGACATCAGATTCCACACAGAGACATCAGATTCCACACAGAGACATCAGATTCCACACAGAGACATCATCCCCCACACAGAGACATCAGATTCCACACAGAGACATAAGATTCCACACAGAGACATCAGATTCCACACAGAGACATCAGATTCCACACAGAGACATCAGATTCCACACAGAGACATCAGATTCCACACAGAGACATCAGATTCCACACAGAGACATCAGATTCCACACAGAGACATCAGATTCCACACAGAGACATCAGATTCCACACAGAGACATCAGATTCCACACAGAGACATCAGATTCCACACAGAGACATCAGATTCCACACAGAGACATCAGATTCAACACAGAGACATCAGATTCCACACAGAGACATCAGATTCCACACAGGGACATCAGATTCCACACAGAGACATCAGATTCCACACAGAGACATCAGATTCCACACAGGGACATCATCCCCCACACAGAGACATCAGATTCCACACAGGGCAACAATTTACACAGTGAGAAATAAACCTTCACACAGAAACATTAGTCTTGTTGGTATAGTACACGATATACAACTGTGCTATATGAGGGATTGTTGTACCCAATGGATGAATGCGAGTTCGTTTCTTACCAATAACATCGCGCGTTATCACTGCGGTTCCATGATATCGTTGTTGATGTTTAATTCGCATATAACGCATACCAACCTGCTCTTCGTACAAGTTCTACTCCGTTCAAGAATTTCCATCAAGTCCAAATGTCAGCGAATTCTGAGTCGTATTTCATTAACCTATTTCAGTCATCGCAGACGATTTCCTGTCCTAAGATATGTTAATTCACTTTGTAAGCTTCAATCATTCGCACAGCCTTTTAATTCACGTGAATTCTTTCTCAATCATGTTTCATTGGCCTTAGAAAAAATGTTCACTTCATGTAACATTCTTATCCCGACAACATTTGCTATGTTTGTAAATTCTGATTTTTTTAAACAATATTCGCAAGCCACGCGACTTTCTGAAACTATGATCCACATTGTACAATATTCGCCATTCGCGCCACTTTCTGTGATGAACTATGCTCTACCATGTACAATATTCGCCATCTGCGCCATTTTAATGTAAACTATGCTCGAACATATAATATTTCTAGCATCAATGTTTTGCTATTATTTAGTTCGCCGTTCTCTTGTTATCTTCTTATTAGTTCGCCGTTCTCTTGTTATCTTCTTATTAGTTCGCCGTTCTCGTGTTATATTCTTATTAGTTCGCCGTTCTCTTGTTATCTTCTTATTAGTTCGCCGTTCTCTTGTTATCTTCTTATTAGTTCGCCGTTCTCTTGTTACCTTCTTATTAGTTCGCCGTTCTCGTGTTATATTCTTATTAGTTCGCCGTTCTCGTGTTATCTTCTTATTAGTTCGCCGTTCTCGTGTTATCTTCTTATTAGTTCGCCGTTCTCGTGTTATATTCTTATTAGTTCATCCTTGAACTCCTGCAGATCAGCAGGACGTAGTTCGGAGAACGGAATGTGGTGTGACATGGTGTACAGCTTTGTTCCCATATCTGCACATGTCAGCCTGAAATATCCGACTTCAATATGACATCTTGGTCACTTTGATCCAATTAGGGACTTCCTCAGTCGCATTTTCCGATATGCATGGAAGGTAAACAGTATTTCTCTTCTTTGATTCCTATTTCGGGATCATGTAACACACGGGTTCTTGTTGTGATTTGATATTTTCTGCCTTTGTTTTCCTGTTTCAAAAAGTTAGATACGTTTTTACATGTGAAATTTTCTACATTTATGTCCCTGTTTCAATAAGTAATCTCTACTTTTTTACGTTTAAGCTGTGAGCCTCATCTGGATTTTATGTTCCAGCGTTCATGAACTACAATCTTCCAGTCCGCAACAGTGTAAATGTGGTTGCTCCAACTTCCACAAAACATCCTAGTGAGCGCGTGTGAGTGGAGTGCGCGGGCCAGCGTGAGTAGAGCTTTTGTATCGTGTGTGTCTGTCTATTTGGAAGGTAGTGATCACGTGCTGTATGAGAGGAAAGTGTCAAACAGAGTAAGAAGTCTGAGGATTAAGTGAACTTTTGTTGTGATATATTTCTTCGTTAAATGTGTACAACGTTTGTGCCCTCGAAGATTCTACCGAAAACTGAGACATCAACACATCACACAACAGATACATTGTGTACGTGTGTTACTGAAGGCTCTCGTGAAATCATTTCAAACTGAAATAAGTTCTGCTCAAAGTTGTACATTCAACAAAAGTTTTCTATTTCAATGAAAACATTGTCATAGATGTTATTTATAAACAAGAGGGAGGCCATATGCTAACGTATTTCCTGAAATTCAAAGCACGGTCTACCTGGGGTGAGTAAAGGTAAGTTTATCTATTTCTTGTGTGTTAGAAGGTGATTTTATTCAGGTATTACAACCGTCCCCTGGTTGTGAGGTGAACTACCTTCATAAATTACAAGAGCAGGATATTATTGAATGTCTGTTGACGTGCCAGAAAAGAAAGTGAATAAGAGCGAACTAACAAATACGAATCTCAGAATCAGATACAGATTTCAAATATTTCATCATAAACAACTATATCAAGCCATATGGTATCCGTATGTCAAGCAATATCTCATCATAAACAACTGTATCCGTATGTCAAGCCATAACTCAACATAAACAACTGTATCCGTATGTCAAGCAATATCTCATCATAAACAACTGTATCCGTATGTCAAGCCATAACTCAACATAAACAACTGTATCCGTATGTCAAGCCATAACTCAACATAAACAACTGTATCCGTATGTCAAGCCATAACTCAACATAAACAACTGTATCCGTATGTCTAGCAATATGTGACCCCTGCTCAACAAGTGTCCAGAAATCAGAGACTAACACTGCTTAATTATGTTGAATAAAATTGTAATACCATCACACACATACGCACATTTAACTGAACAAATAAACGACAACACACACACACGCACATTTAAGTGAACAAATATACGACATCACACACATACGCACATTTAACTGAACAAATAAACGACAACACACACACGCACGCACATATAAGTGAACAAATAAACGAAAAACTCATCTATGCCTACAAGTGTTTGACAATGTTACTAAGTCTCACATTCAAATAATTACATTTAACAACAGAATTGATAATATTAATTTTTATTATCGCCCCCCCCCCCGACAACAAATTTTAAGCTATTTAAATCTACCCACCCCTCCCCTCCAACAACATATATGTCCTACAGGGATGGAAATAAAATATCAGTCCTACATGAGAACAACATATAGGTCCTACATGTAATAGCCAACAACATATATGTCCTACATGTAATAGCCAACAACATATAGGTCCTACATGTAATAGCCAACAACATATATGTCTTACGTATGATAGAGAACAACATATATGTCCTACATGTAAGAGCCAACAACATATAGGTCCTACATGTAATAGCCAACAACATATAGGTCCTACATGTAATAGCCAACAACATATAGGTCCTACATGTAATAGCCAACAACATATATGTCCTACATGTAATAGCCAACAACATATATGTCCTACATGTAATAGCCAACAACATATAGGTCCTACATGTAATAGCCAACAACATATAGGTCCTACATGTAATAGCCAACAACATATATGTCCTACGTGTAATAGCCAACAACATATATGTCCTACATGTAATAGCCAACAACATATATGTCCTACATGTAATAGCCAACAACATATATGTCCTACGTATGATAGAGAACAACATATATGTCCTACATGTAATAGCCAACAACATATATGTCCTACATGTAATAGCCAACAACATATATGTCCTACATGTAATAGCCAACAACATATATGTCCTACGTATGATAGAGAACAACATATATGTCCTACATGTAATAGCCAACAACATATATGTCCTACATGTAATAGCCAACAACATATATGTCCTACATGTAATAGCCAACAACATATAGGTCCTACTTATGATAGAGAACAACATATATGTCCTACGTATGATAGTTAACACAATTTAGAAATGTGTCAGAATCAACCAAAAATCAAACAGAAGACAGTTCAGGATTAACTAGAAACTAGAAGATGACTTATAAAACTATGTATGTATCACAACAATGGTGTATATCACACAGTGAGAAGGGGGGGGGGCACGGTAGTTATTTATGTGACCAAACCGAAAATTATCACCTTACCACAATCTTCAAACATCAATCCTACAATCTTCAAACATCAATCCTACAATCTTCAAACATCAATCCTAATGATTTCTTTTCCGACTTCAATATAATTGTAGCGCCACTGGGGTTGTTGAAGTGTAGTGTTTCCCTAACATAGTGGTTAAGCCGTTGAAGTGTAGTGTTTCCCTAACATAGTGGTTAAGCCGTTGAAGTGTAGTGTTTCCCTAACATAGTGGTTAAGCCGTTGAAGTGTAGTGTTTCCCTAACATAGTGGTTAAGCCGTTCACTTTGTGCTCAAATGGTCTCGAAATTCGACTCTGGACTTTGTGTTTATAAAGTAGATATTTTCCGACTTGTCTGACAATTATCGATTTAAGCTACGGAGTTACGTGCGGTGGGGTTACCCGAGTACAATGAAGTCAATTCTCTACACATTTCAACATTTTCTATGTCACTATTACCCTCTAGAGAATAGAACAACATGTTTCACTCCTAAGCATTTTTAGTCGCCTCAGCTGACATTCATTACTGGTAACAACACCGCCACTATCATCTCTCCCCTCAGGCCACGAAAATATTGTCATTTGTTTGTGAACTTGGAACGTGCCTGGCATGTCTAAAGCGGAACAAGTATGTCAACATAATAATGTTGTGTGAAAACAGTCATTACTCCCCACGTTAATCTCATTGTGTGTGTGACAGTTCTTTCCGTCGTGTCAGTAGTACCAGATATCGTTTGTCGGCGACAAGTTTCGCAATAACACTGCATTTTCTCACTTTATAAGTGTCATATTTATCCACGTATACAACTCACATCTTGAACATCTATTGAACATATTCCAGGGCTGTAGGTAGGGGGCAGTGCAGGATTTACGTATAAACTACACAAGCTATAGCTTAGGGCCCCCACTTTCCTGAACAATTGTCGGATATACTTTAATATATTGCAGCTTCATTTGTCCCCAATGTCGCACGCCCTGAAAGCTTAGGGTCTTATCCGTCTAAATCCGTCCCGGGGGATAGCTAGGATTCCCCTTGCAACATAAAAATAAAGTAAATTTCTCATAATCGTATACGAATTGTTTATTTTCGTGATATTTTCATGGCCTTTTGTTAGAACGGGAGTATGAGAATGAACGCTGAAGAAGAAGAATACCTACCTTGTATTTAGAGGCTATCAACGATGACTTGTTCCTTCTGTTGACCTGCCTCTAAGAGTCATCGTTCCTGTGATGTTTATGTTTGTCCAGCACTTTCTGGCAGACATCATTTCTTACAAAATATATTTGACAGTCAGTCTTTGTTGTTTTTCTAGACAAACTCTCACAGTTACATTTGTTTACACCATTCAGTCTCTCTCTCTCTCTCTCTCTCTCTCTCTCTCTCTACAAGTTTCATTCTCTGTGTGTTGTTGCGTCTCTCTTATCATTTATGCACTTTTCACTTGTATTTTTTCCACGTTTATATGTTGATGTCCTCAGCACACATCTTCGTGATGTGTCATCATCACTAACATCATCATTCATATCGGCGTCGTCATTATCACCATCACGACCATCATTTTAACATCATCATCATCATGAAATGTGTGTTTGACTGCTCAAGATGATCATCGATCTACCGAACTTTCTATCTGGTACCTGGATCGTTGATGACTCTCTGACACACCAGGTTGTTCAACGATCGAGTATTTTCTATTTTCTTATACTGCTGTCCTCAATCTCTCTATCCTTCTACTTTTCCAGATTGTAACTTATACCACCCCTACCCCTCTCTTCGGGTCACATAACGCGTCCACACACACCATGATTGTCTTCTTGTAATATGATTCATTAACCCTTGTCTCTAATTAACCCTTGTCTCTAATTAACCCTTGTCTTTAATTAACCCTTGTCTCTAATTAACCCTTGTCTTTAATTAACCCTTGTCTTTAATTAACCCTTGTCTCTAATTAACCCTTGTCTTTAATTAACCCTTGTCTCTAATTAACCCTTGTTTTGCATTTGACTTTCAAAATTCCTCTATATTATTATTTGTTTCCTATCTATTCTACATACAACCACAACACTGTTTCATTGCCAACTTGCATCTGTTAACTTATGGTGCAGTGCTTGAATATAGGCTAGAATCTGTTAACTTATGGTGCAGTGCTTGAATATAGGCTAGAATATGTTAACTTATGGTGCAGATTTTGAATATAGGCTAGAATCTGTTAACTTATGGTGCAGTGCTTGAATATAGGCTAGAATATGTTAACTTATGGTGCAGTGCTTGAATATAGGCTAGAATCTGTTCACTTATGGTGCAGTGCTTGAATATAGGCTAGAATCTGTTCACTTATGGTGCAGTGCTTGAATATAGGTTAGAATCTGTTAACTTATGGTGCAGTGCTTGAATATAAGCTAGAATCTGTTCACTTATGGTGCAGTGCTTGAATATAGGCTAGAATCTGTTAACTTATGGTGCAGTGCTTGAATATAGGTTAGAATCTGTTCACTTATGGTGCAGTGCTTGAATATAAGCTAGAATCTGTTCACTTATGGTGCAGTGCTTGAATATAAGCTAGAATCTGTTCACTTATGGTACAGTGCTTGAATATAGGCTAGAATCTGTTCACTTATGGTTCAGTGCTTGAATATAGGTTAGAATCTGTTCACTTATGGTTCAGTGCTTGAATATAGGCTAGAATCTGTTAACTTATGGTACAGTGCTAGAATATAGGTAGAATCTGTTAACTTATGGTACAGTGCTTGAATATAGGCTAGAATCTGTGGTTTATGACACTCTGAAGCACTCTAGTAAATGTCATTCTAATTATAGCAAATATGTTATTCAGTACTTTGGAATAATTTCCCTTCCTGTTCTGTTCTAAATGTTATCTATGTTATTACTTGTATACAATACAGCGTATTTTATTTCTTTCATTGAGAAAATATTAGTTTAACAACAACCTGGCATGGCAGAGAGCCAACAACGATCATGAGACATAATACTGAAGATAGAGAGCTGTGGAGAGCCATGATCGACAACGCCAGCCGGCATGGCACCCGATGAAATTTTTTTTCCATACAATAGAATACATTCTCAGACTCCCCCTGCATCTCCCTAGTAACATGACAATGTCCGTATTAGAGTGCATGCAGTCCAGAGAATGGAAGTGCGTTGTTTCGGCGTTTTATTTGAGCCAATTGCCCAACACATTCGTCATCGATGGACATCTTAAACTATAACATCCGCGATTTTGTTCCTTCTCCCTCCTAATTTATTTCAATATTCCTTCCTGTCTTCATTATTCTAGTGTTTGATGTGTCTATGTCCCTCTGTCTCTTATTTCCATTTATCCATCAACTCAACGGAGCTCATGGTCGAATGGATAGATCACGTTTCTTATAACCTTAAAGTCTCGAGGTCGAACAATGTACATTTCGAAGGTAAAATCACATTCCTTCATGCACACGTCGTAGCGACTGTTACAATATAGAAGCTTTTCCCCCACACTATCTATAACAGTTTTCCTAGATTCCTTAACCAATAAACATACAGTAACGATACTTTGTCTGATTGAATTCTATTGAATTCTGTGTTTACTTCTCTGTGTGTGTGTCTCTCTCTCTCACTTTCTCTCAATTTCTCCAGCAATTGATCTCCAGATCTCCTACTGTTAGCCATGTTGCCTAGAATCAGACGTAATACTTGGAAACAAGCCACAAACTCTGGGGTTCCATCCAATCGTCTCCTGCTAATCATATCAACATTCAATAAACGTGCAGTTATTCGCTTCTATATAAACACGATCTTCATTCAGGGGCTCCATGCCTCATCTGACCTGCGCTTTTTACATTCGTGAAACGTCTCTGCAATAGATGTTTATCTGTGGTAATTGTCTGAGAGGGGGGGGGGGTATCTTGGTGTATAGATATCTAAAGTGAGTGTGCATGTGCGTTTTGAGGCTGTGTGTATATGTAGCGTGGGGCTGTGTGTATATGTAGCGTGAGGCTGTGTGTATATGTTGCGTGAGGCTGTGTTTATATGTAGCGTGGGGCTGTGTGTATATGTAGCGTGAGGCCGTGTTTATATGTACAGTGAAGTTCTAGGAAGATTGTGAGGTTCAATGAATACACAAAAACGGACTGTATACGCGAAGTGAGACTCTGTGTCGTGAAGGTAGGGTTATACGGAGTGTATAGCTGAAGCAATGTCAATTATATACAAGAGGTCACGGGTTCGAACAAGTTTTGTTTACAAATAAACAATTTCCAGAAAATTCCAGTTATGTATTTTTGACAGAGGCTCCGTGTCGCTTAGGAAACTCGAATAAAATAAAGTCAAACCTTTGCTCAATTTTAGCTTTTGTGTGTGTGCGTGTGTTTGTGTGAGTGTATGTGTGTGTATCGTGAGTATATATCTCATGACCCTAGATATGTTTCCCTCAAAGGAAGGGGGCGGGGGTCTTGCCTAGAAAAAAAATGTGTTTTTCTGTGTCAGTTTTTCTTTTGATGATAAATTTCATGATCTTTATTGGGAAAACTAGTTTGAGAGGCGTGTTTGAGAGGCGTGTTTGAGAGGCGTGTTTGACTTTTGATCTACTTTGTAGCTGGTCCTAATAACATAAGTTATGTTTCGATTTGTTGAACAGTAGGGGGGGGGGTGTTTATCAGTCCCCTATCTGATCTGTATATGTAGGATGTAACCTCCATGTAGTGAGGCTGTATGTGATGAGACTGTATGTAGTGAGGCTGTATGTATTGAGGCTGTATGTAGTAAGGCGGTATCTAATGATGTTGTATGTAGCGAGGCTCTAAGTAGTGATGCTGTATGTAGTGAGGCTGCATGTAGTGTGGCTGTATGTAGTGAGGCTGTATGTAGTGTGGCTATATGTAGTGAGGCTGTATGTAGTGAGGCTGCATGTAGTGTGGCTGTATGTAGTGAGGCTGTATGTAGTGAGGCTGTATGTAGTGAGGTTGCATGTAGTGATGCTCTAAGTAGTTAGGATGTTGCCTCTTGTAGTGAGGCTTTATGCAGTGAAGCGTTATGTAGTGAGGCTGCATGTATATGTCACGTGACCCCATAACGTGAGGTTATATGTAGTGAGGCTGCTTGTAATGAGGCTGTATGTAATGAGCCTTTATATAGTGAGGCTGTATGTAGTAAGCCTTCTTGTAGTGAGGCTGTATATATATATATATATATATATATATATATATATATATATATATATATAACCTGGGACCCCAAGTAGTGAGGAAGTATGTAGTGAGTTTGTATATAGTGAGGCTTTATGTTAGGCTGAGGCTTGGTACAGTGAAGATTGTAGTAATTAACGTGATATATCGAGTGAAGTTATAAACACCACACTTGAAGGGAATTATTGAAAATTGACGTCGTTCAATGATTGAAAGTCTTGTACATGGCGCAAACACTTGTGCCGCCCTCTGTGATATCCACGTGCCCTTTGTCAATTCGCAATCTCAAACTGAAAGTGAGTAATGCCTTCGACCTACACGTGCGGACACCATTCAGATGTTCATCTGACGCGGCGCTTGATTCAGTTTCATGACACAAAATCTCAGTGACTCACTTCCAAGGACGTTGGTGGGGATGAGCCAATTCCCATAACAGATTTCTGGAGATATGTTTTCTTGACCTGCCACTGCGATTTATGGAGTGGTTTTTGTATAATGTTCAAAGCATAAATCAATATAGCAATAACTCAATCATTTCATACCTAAGTCAGTCGAAGGATTCAGTAAAAAACGTCCATAATGATTCAGGCAATACATCAATCAATCAGTCAGTCAATAATCCAGTCATTAAATCAATCAATAATTTAGTAAATCACTAAGTCGGTCAAATTATTCAGGTTTCGTGTCAGTCAATCAATCAATCACTAAATTATTATATCATGCAGTCACTATTGTCAGTCAATTATTGAATCAATAAATAAAGCAACCATCACTCACTAAATAATTCAATAATTCAGTCACTAAGTCAATATGCAATCACTAAGTCAATCAGTCACTAAATAACTAAGTACATCAATCAGTCATTCATTAACTCATTAATAACTAAGTCATTCAATCATGAAGTCAATCATTAATTCAGTCACTAAATCAATCCTTGATTCACTGTTCACTAAATCAATCCTTGATTCACTGTTCACTAGGTCAATCCTTCATTGACTGTTCACTAGGTCAATCCTTCATTGACTGTTCACTAGGTCAATCCTTCATTGACTGTTCACTAGGTCAATCCTTCATTGACTGTTCACTAGGTCAATCCTTCATTGACTGTTCACTAGGTCAATCCTTCATTGACTGTTCACTAGGTCAATCCTTCATTGACTGTTCACTAGGTCAATCCTTCATTGACTGTTCACTAGGTCAATCCTTCATTGACTGTTCACTAGGTCAATCCTTCATTGACTGTTCACTAGGTCAATCCTTCATTGACTGTTCACTAGGTCAATTCTTCATTAACTGTTCACTAGGTCAATCCTTCATTGACTGTTCACTAGGTCAATCCTTCATTGACTGTTCACTAGGTCAATCCTTCATTGACTGTTCACTAGGTCAATCCTTCATTGACTGTTCACTAGGTCAATCCTTCATTGACTGTTCACTAGGTCAATCCTTCATTGACTGTTCACTAGGTCAATCCTTCATTGACTGTTCACTAGGTCAATCCTTCATTGACTGTTCACTAGGTCAATCCTTCATTGACTGTTCACTAGGTCAATCCTTCATTGACTGCTTACAGTCCGACATTCACTGCTCACTAAGTCATTCACTGTTCACTAAATCAATCATTCATTCACTGCTTACACTCCTTCCCTCACTGTTTACTTTCTTCTTCCTCTTCTTCACTTGAAACATGTCTATATCTGTAAATCTGTCTCCTTAATAAAACTCACTGTCTTTTGTAGTTCATACAGTGTTCCATAGAGCTTTGATTCCAGTGTTGTTTCCTCTGGCCAATATGTCTTCCACAGCGTTTCATGCTCAGAACACTCTTGAAGTATATGTTTGGCACTCTGTGCTCCCTGTCCACATGTACACATGGCTGTGTTGCCAATCTTGAACTTTGTATACATGTGACTGCGGAGTCGGTTGTGTCCTGTTCTGAGACGTAGAATTATAACTTGTTCTGATCTGTTCATAATGTGATAGTCATCTTGTGATAGGTATCCACTGCATGGTTACCCTATACTGGTACGACAATTCGCTAAGTAGTTTTTTCAAGTCTGTTAGTTTTCCAGACTGGAGAGCTTGTTGAAGCATCCATTAAGTCTGAGATGTATTCATTAGGGTAGGAACACGCCGAGAGAATGGATCTGCACGGGTTGAAAGGTTTATGAACTTTGGGCAGCATATTGAGTGCAGAGAGCAGATATGAAATGAGAAAGCAGATAGCTTGGCAGGACATGCTTCTACTACAGCTGTTGGCGGAGCGATGGATCAGACATTGTGATCTCCCTACGGGAAAATTCACGAATAAATGCCTCTATAAGTGACGATAACTCTTGTTCCATGACTAGAATAAGGGAGTTTGGTTTGAAATGTGGTGTCGCTAGAAAAGAGCGATTTCATGGGCAGGAAAGAAGGATGGTCAATCAACGGCGTACTAGAACCGTCAGTCAACGTGTAATGGCAGCTACACTCAAGGAGAGGTCTGAACACCTATGGACCTGTCCGAAGTGCAGTGAGGATGATGCAACTACTAACCAACTAACTATTGAATGCTGACCTACCTACAATGCTTACCTTGGGGCATAGAGCGGAAGCTGAAGTGACTGGAGGTTGTCAGCTATTAAGCCCCTAATAGTGGTAGAGATTGCATCGTTGTGGCAGCAATCAGGTCTTTCTTGCACGTATTGACCCTGTAGAACAATGGGCCCTACTGGCCCCTTGTGTCATGTCTGTCGTGTACTCGTGTATGTACTCTCAACAGCATTTCTATTATTTAACAAATGACTTTCTTGCCCCACCAACAGACCAACAGAACAACAGATGGTCATGATGTCAGATGGTGAAGAGTGTGTATGATTATCGTTCTCTTTGTGCGCTGATTGTTCATGTTTATGCACTAACTTCCTTAGGCACTCACTCTCTCGTCCTTCTTTGCATGCCCCGGCACTCACTCTCTCGTCCTTCTTTGCATGCCCCGGCACTCACTCTCTCGTCCTTCTTTGCATGCCCCGGGCTTAATCTCAAATATTTTATTCAATGACTTATTGTCTACTCTAAAATTATTGTATCTGCAACATTTTCATCTAATATTGCAAGATTCGATTATTGCTTGATCTGCTTATGTATAGTTTCTATTGCCCACTTTGTCCATACCTATTTCATTACTGTTCAGTTTCTTCTTGTCTATGTTTCTATTATTCAAGAAACATCACAATACACAAATCATGCTTTGAACCAGATCTGCTGAGACCGTACCTACTGCTCCTCCCAAATATTATGGGATGCAACTTTAGTGTAGAATTTTTACGTGTATATTCTACAGATACTATGAATATTCACCGGTAGAACGACACACAGACAATAACAACACCAACAACAACACACACACACATACTGCACAGGTATGTCGACTTCCCTAGAACTACAACCTATGTTGCTATTGCAGTGTTACCTAGATTATAATTCGAATTGAATACTAATCTCTCACGTATCAAGACTGAATAAACATGGCTTCTATCATCAAATTTATGATTATATACAGTTGTAGCAGATTTGATTTCCTGTACACTGAGTTCTGCCTGATATTGCTGACTATTGCGTAGTTTATTTAATATTTCTGCAGTGTAGATTTTTGTCAGCTTCCGGAATGTTAGTATTTCTTACATAAACAAATAGTCAGCAAAACTTTTTGAACTTCCTAGTTGGTACGTTGTGCTCGTGACCTATCGATGATATAGAAGACCTGGTCGCTAAATTACATTGGACCACATTCCTTATGTATTTTAATTATTCTTTGGCATTCAGTTGTTTAATTAAATATTTTTAACACGTCGTTCTCAGACCCTTGAGGTCCCGGGTTCAATCCACGGTTGAGACTGGATATCTTTCTTTCGGAGGTACAATCAAATTCTTCCCTGCACATGTCCCAGCGTCTGCTATGGTAAAGCTAAATCACCCCACTGCACATAGGAAGTAAGAACTAATCACTCGCAATTCCTAGGGTTCTCAAACAACCAGCGACCGTTATGTGGACAGCCCATAGAAAGCATCCCTACACTATGTATGTACACATCTCATACATGTCTGTATTGACGGACAATAAATGTGTCTTTGTCTACCGTTGTGTCTGTATTGACGGACAACAAATGTGTCTTTGTCTACCGTTGTGTCTGTATTGACGGACAACAAATGTGTCTTTGTCTACCGTTGTGTCTGTATTGACGGACAACAAATGTGTCTTTGTCTACCGTTGTGTCTGTATTGACGGACAACAAATGTGTCTTTGTCTACCGTTGTGTCTGTATTGACGGACAACAAATGTGTCTTTGTCTACCGTTGTGTCTGTATTGACGGACAACAAATGTGTCTTTGTCTACCGTTGTGTCTGTATTGACGGACAACAAATGTGTCTTTGTCTACCGTTGTGTCTGTATTGACGGACAACAAATGTGTCTTTGTCTACCGTTGTGTCTGTATTGACGGACAACAAATGTGTCTTTGTCTACCGTTGTGTCTGTATTGACGGACATCAAATGTGTCTTTGTCTACCGTTGTGTCTGTATTGACGGACAACAAATGTGTCTTTGTCTACCGTTGTGTCTGCATTAACGGACAACAAATGTGTCTTTGTCTACCGTTGTGTCTGTATTAACGGACAACAATGTGTCTTTGTCTGTGTCTGTGTGTTGCTTCATCATGTTTTCTGTCTATTGTCATTATGTCTGTCTCTGTCCTATGATTATGTTGTCTGTCTGTGTGTTTGCTGACAACTGTTCTTTACCGTAATTCTGTACTCTACCTCAGTAGTTCTCAAATTGAACCGTATGTCCCAATGTGACACATCGTTATCCAGAGTGGGTGTGGACACAATGGGAATGTGCTTGCCACAGCACACGGGGATGGGGTAGGAGAGAGTGGAGTATTAATTATTATGTATAATAATATCAAACGATACATGTGCTTGATGTTTGATGTAAGCTAATACCGATGCTCACGGGTGAAGGGAGGTGAGAAACGCTGATTTAGCAGACATCTAACTACATCAATGATTCTATCTGTCTGTTGGTACAGCAAGTGTGTCCAAGTGGAGACTATCGGTCTGCTGGTACAGCAGGTGTGTCCAATGGAAATTATATCGTCTTACAGGTGCATGTGGATCCAAGTGAAGATTCTGTGGTCTTACTGGTTCAACGAGTGGGTCCAAGTGGAGATTCTATGGACCTGCTGGTACAACAAGTGGGTCCAAGTGGAGATTCTTTGGGCCTACTGGTACAACAGGTGGGTCCAAGTGAAGACTCTATCGTCGTAGTGGTACAACAAGTGGGTACAAGTGGAGATTCTATGTGCCTAATGGTACAACATGTGGGTCCAAGTGGAGATTCAATCGTCTTACTGGTAAAACAGGTGGTCCAAGTGGATGTTGTATATGTGGTATCTGCGATATTGTAATTCTAATGTGCTATCTCTCGTGTTCAATCGCTAAATTGTATCTGTAATGTACCTCGTTTCCAACCCTATAATAATCTGATAAAACAAGACATCAAGTGATGTAGGATGTAACAAGACATCAAATGATGTAGGATGTAACAAGACATCAAGTGATGTAGGATGTAACAAGGAAGACATCAAGTGATGTAGGATGTAACAAGACATCAAGTGATGTAGGATGTAACAAGACATCAAGTGATGTAGGATGTAACAAGACATCAAGTGATGTAGGATGTAAAAAGACACCAAGTTATGTAGGATGTAACAACCGCAAGTGATCTAGGATGTAACAAAACATCAAGTGATGTAGGATGTAACAAGACATCAAGTGATGTAGGATGTAACAAGGAATACATCAAGTGATGTAGGATGTAACAAGACACCAAGTGATGTAGGATGTAACAAGACACCAAGTGATGTAGGATGTAACAAGGAAGACACTAAGTGATGTAGGATGTAACAAGGAAGACATCAAGTGATGTAGGATGTAACAAGACACCAGTGATGTAGGATGTAACAAGACACCAAGTGATGTAGGATGTAACATGGAAGACACCAAGTGATGTAGGATGTAACAAGGAAGACATCAAGTGATGTAGGATGCAACAAGACACCAAGTGATGTAGGATGTAACAAGGAAGACACCAAGTGATGTAGGATGTAACAAGGAAGACAGCAAGTGATGTAGGATGTAACAAGGAAGACATCAAGTGATGTAGGATGTAACAAGACACCAAGTGATGTAGGATGTAACAAGACACCAAGTGATGTAGGATGTAACAAGGAAGACACCAAGTGATGTAGGATGTAACAAGGAAGACATCAAGTGATGTAGGATGTAACAAGACACCAGTGATGTAGGATGTAACAAGGAAGACATCAAGTGATGTAGGATGTAACAAGACATCAAGTGATGTAAGATGTAACAAGACATCAAGTGATGTAGGTGTTCCATGTTAAGTAATATACCTAGGATGTACATATACAAATGAACATATTAATACCAGGCGTGACGCACGTATACTCGCCTCATACAATCAGATAACAACAAGAAAATTAGTTTACGATTAGTTTACAGTTTACCATGAGAAAAAAATGCATATAAGGATTACTTTACTAATAGTTTCCCATGACCAAGGATTTACACAACAATTAGTGTACTAAAAGTTTTCCATGAGCAAGGACTACGACTACAATCAGTTTACTAAAAGCTTACCATGAGCAAGGACTACGTCTACAATCAGTTTACTAAAAGTTTCCCATGAGCAAGAAGTTCGATTATTGTGATTACTATCTTGTTTACAAAGAACAGATATGCAGTTCGCCATTAACCGCAACCGAATTTATAAAGAACATAAAATTGCATACTTAGAAATTCTCTAGCTGAATTTGAACATGTGGGAACATGCTTCACACAGAATGTTAGTGCATGTGTGAGCAAAGCATGTGATGGACTGGTTTCTGTTGCATGTTGACATTTATAGCAACTCGTAAATCATGGCTTTCTGTCAGAGATTATGACCGATATCTACATGTAGAAATTGGATGTACCCGAGGTCTATATGGGGTCCAAGGGTTACAGTGTAAACTCGGATGGGTGAAGGGTGATATATAACGTTCCGATATTACATCTGAAATCCTCTCGCTGAGGGGCTATATCTATAAATCGGATGTTTGTGAAGCCATACGTAAAACCAACAATGTATCATCCTCTGAGTTCAAATAAGTTGGTTGAACAACATAGACAATTATATCAGAAATGCAATGTTTCTAATTTACTTTCTTACGCTTTCTTTCTGGAAATTTGAAGAGTCGAGATTAGAGTAAAGTAAATAATTGTTGAAGCTTATTATATGTTCCATGGGCAGTGAAGGATTGCTAAGGATATATTTCATGTTCCATGGGCAGTGAAGGATTGCTAAGGATATATTTCATGTTCCCTGGGCAGTGAAGGATTGCTAAGGATATATTACATGTTCCCTGGGCAGTGAAGGATTGCTAAGGGTATATTACATGTTCGCTGGGCAGTGAAGGATTGCTAAGGGTATATTTCATGTTCCCTAGGCAGTGAAGGATTGCTAAGGATATATTTCATGTTCCTGGGCAGTGAAGGATTGCTAAGGATATATTACATGTTCCCTGTGGTAGTAACAGATCGTCTAGTCGGTGAAGTTATTATTAATGTTATATTTCATCATCTCTAGTAGATGAAGTTATTATTAATGTTATATTTGATCATCTCTAGTAGGTGAAGTTATTATTAATGTTATATTTCATCATCTCTAGTTGGTGAAGTTATTATTAATGTTATATTTCATCATCTCTAGTCGGTGAAGTTATTATTAATGTTATATTTCATCATCTCTAATCGGTGAAGTTATTATTAATGTTTTATTTCGTCATCTCTAGTCGGTGAAGTTATTATTAATGTTATATTTCATCGTCTCTATTCGGTGAAGTTATTATTATTGTTATATTTCATCATCTGTAGTCGGTGAAGTTATTATTAATGTTATATTTCATCATCTCTAGTCGGTGAAGTTATTATTAATGTTATATTTCATCATCTCTAGTCAGTGAAGTTATTATTAATGTTATATTTCATTATCTCTAATCGGTAGTGGTATTATTAGTTATATTTCATTATGTCTAGTCGGTAGAGGTATTATTAATGTTATATTTCATCATCTCTAGTCAGTGAAGTTATTATTAATGTTATATTTCATTATCTCTAGTCGGTAGAGGTATTATTAGTTATATTTCATTATGTCTAGTCGGTAGAGGTATTATTAATGTTATATTTCATCATCTCTAGTCGGTGAAGTTATTATTAATGTTATATTTCATCATCTCTAATCGGTGAAGTTATTATTAATGTTATATTTCGTCATCTCTAGTCGGTGAAGTTATTATTAATGTTATATTTCATCGTCTCTAGTCGGTGAAGTTATTATTATTGTTATATTTCATCATCTGTAGTCGGTGAAGTTATTATTAATGTTATATTTCATCATCTCTAGTCGGTGAAGTTATTATTAATGTTATATTTCATCATCTCTAGTCAGTGAAGTTATCATTAATGTTATATTTCATTATCTCTAGTCGGTAGAGGCATCATTAGTTATATTTCATTATGTCTAGTCGGTAGATGTATTATTAATGTTATATTTCATCATCTCTAGTCGGTGAAGGATTGATCTAATTTTATTGACACATCTAATTTTATTGACACATCTAATTGTATTGACACATCTAATTTTATTGACACATCTAATTTTATTGACACATCTAATTGTATTGACATCTAATTTTATTGACACATGTAATTTTATTGACACATCTAATTTTATTGACACATCTAATTTTATTGACACATCTAATTTATTGACACATCTAATTTTATTGACACATCTAATTTTATTGACACATCTAATTTTATTGACACATCTAATTCTATTGACACATCTAATTTTGTTGACACATCTAATTTTATTGACACATCTAATTTTACTGATGCATCTAATTTTATTGACACATCTAATTTTATTGACACATCTAATTTTATTGACACATCTAATTTTAATGACACATATAATTTTATTGACACATCTAATTTTATTGACACATCTAATCTTATTGACACATCTAATTTTATGGACACATCTAATTTTATTGACACATCTAATTTTATGGACACATCTAATTTTATTGACACATCTAATTTTATGGACACATCTAATTTTATGGACACATCTAATTTTATTGACACATCTAATTTTATGGACACATCTAATTTTATTGACACATCTAATTTTATTGACACATCTAATTTTATTGACACATCTAATTTTATTGACACATCTAATTTTATTGACACATCTAATTTTATTGACACATCTAATTCTATTGACACATGTAATTTTATTGACACATCTAATTGTATTGACACATCTAATTTTATTGACACATATAATTTTATTGACACATCTAATTGTATTGACATCTAATTTTATTGACACATGTAATTTTATTGACACATCTAATTTTATTGACACATCTAATTTTATTGACACATCTAATTTATTGACACATCTAATTTTATTGACACATCTAATTTTATTGACACATCTAATTTTATTGACACATCTAATTCTATTGACACATGTAATTTTATTGACACATCTAATTTTATTGACACATCTAATTTTATTGACACATCTAATTTATTGACACATCTAATTTTATTGACACATCTAATTTTATTGACACATCTAATTTTATAGACACATCTAATTCTATTGACACATATAATTTTGTTGACAAATCTAATTTTATTGACACATCTAATTTTACTGACACATCTAATTTTACTGACACATCTAATTTTATTGACACATCTAATTTTATTGACACATCTAATTTTAATGACACATCTAATTTTATTGACACATCTAATTTTATTGACACATCTAATCTTATTGACACATCTAATTTTATGGACACATCTAATTTTATTGACACATCTAATTTTATGGACACATCTAATTTTATTGACACATCTAATTTTATGGACACATCTAATTTTATTGACACATCTAATTTTATGGACACATCTAATTTTATTGACACATCTAATTTTATGGACACATCTAATTTTATTGACACATCTAATTTTATTGACACATCTAATTTTATTGACACATCTAATTCTATTGACACATATAATTTTGTTGACACATCTAATTTTATTGACACATCTAATTTTACTGACACATCTAATTTTACTGACACATCTAATTTTATTGACACATCTAATTTTATTGACACATCTAATTTTAATGACACATCTAATTTTATTGACACATCTAATCTTATTGACACATCTAATTTTATGGACACATCTAGTTTTATTGACACATCTAATTTTATGGACACATCTAATTTTATTGACACATCTAATTTTATTGACACATCTAATTTTATTGACACTTCTAATTTTATTGACACATCTGTGTTTCTGAGTAACAATGTTAGTACTATACAATATTCTCTTATTGACTAATCAATCTGTCCTGTCGTGTCCAAGATTAACTCCTCAATCTGTCCTGCCGTGTACACCGGACATTCCATTCAGTTTGAGAATAGTCATTTTTCCTTATGTCTGACTTCACGTTTTGTTCCTCATTTCGATTTTCTGTCTCCGGTGAGAGATGGTCAGTTTCTGATGTGTTGTAGTTTAGGGGAGAGTATTGTGCATTGCGGTCTGACAGGAGAAGGTAGGGATGTGTATTGATGAGTCTGTGAGATGGTCTGAGAGAAGGATGGTGTATAAATAGATTTTATAAAGTCGGTCTTGAGAGATTGCATGGTTCGAGTCCATAAAATGTACAGATTACTATTCCTCTTGCTTTCATTCACACACACACACACACACACACACACTCACATTCACAAGTGGGCAGATCACTTACATACACACACACACACATTCACAAGTTGGGCAGATCACTTACATACACACACACACACATTCACAAGTTGGGCAGATCACTTACCTACACACACACACACATTCACAAGTTGGGCAGATCACTTACATACACACACACACACATTCACAAGTTGGGCAGATCACTTACATACACACACACACACACATTCACAAGTTGGGCAGATCACTTACATACATACACACACACATTCACAAGTTGGGCAGATCACTTACATACACACACACACACACATTCACAAGTTGGGCAGATCACTTACATACATACACACACACATTCACAAGTTGGGCAGATCACTTACATACATACACACACACATTCACAAGTTGGGCAGATCACATTCTGATACAATACGCACACACACACACACACACACACACACACACACATGGTCAATTCTGCTTGAACTTTGTTAGATATAAATTAATATACACACACACAAATATGTATGCAAACACTTACACATGCATGCATACACACATACGCTACTCTCATAGGTGCAAACAGAAACATATTAACTTCTACACATATAGACATACCATACAAGTCTAAGACAGACATCGATCTTTGATTGATTTCTTTTCTACAGCCTAAACTACCTTATCTCTGTCATCAAAGAGCCACCGCCTATCGGTTCCCGACGGCACGCAGCAACTTATCAAACAACGTGAAGTAACCTTGTATTCACTTTTGCCGTCGGTTGAACCTTCACACACACAGTTTCTATGTGTCACAAGTATCAAATTTCCTCGCCAGTATATGCTAGTATCAACGTTCCTCGCTAGATTATGCTAGTATCAACGTTAATCGCCAGCGTACGCTAACATCAACCTTGTATTAACGATACGATTGGATGTATTAGTCATATCTCCTAAAAATAAAATAAAAACGTTTGATTTTAGCACGTTTCACTAGCTTTGACGGGAAACAAATATCTGAGTAACGGCCCAACGTTTTAATATCACTTTTTCATACGATATTAATTTTGGTTAGACCCAGCAAATGTTTATTTTATATTTATGCATCATGTCCAGTTTTTATGCACGAATGACATCCTTTGATCTTTGTCGGCACACTATTGATTGTGTCTCGAGAAAAGATGTTTCACCAATTCAGACATAACACCGGATACAACCTTAAACCTCATCGGTCTTGTATTCCGTGGAACAAAATTGTCACATTTCAGGAATTAATAATGTCAAAAATTCGTGTGATCCTTAAATCATGTATAAATGACGTCATATAATTGACTGTAAGCACATATAATTTCTGTATGTGAGATGTGTCGTGACAAGTAGATATGTAATCGTTATCACACATAAGCACAAATTGAAAAAAATAAATGTAATTTTATGAAAAAAATTGCTTCATAGGGTGTACATCATTTTCAATTCACACACACACACACACACAATTGTAATTATAAGCGTTATATATTTGCTAAGATACATGCTTGTAAAGTTAGACAAAGCTGGTGAAACTTTTATAGAAATGTTCTGTACAAGATATACTTCAGTTTCAAATTGATAATGTGTACAATATTCAACCTCTGAAGATGACGCGTAGCATTTTTGTCTGGGAGGTAATCAAAATGTTGAAATTATGTCCTGTCCATTCTTTAATCACTGACTCACATTCAGGCTTTAATCACTGACTCACATCTAGGCGTTACTCACTGACTCACATCCAGGTCTATATGGACAAGAGGTGGTCAACAGTTTATCACTAAATGTGCAAGTCTTGAAGAGCTTTCAATAATTTAGAGGTTACTGAATTCTCTGACCGGAGCACAGATCGTGTACTCTTACTTGTCTTAGTGGACAACAGATCGTGTGCTGTGACTTCTCATAGTGGACCACAGAGCAAGTTCTATGACTTCTCTTAGCGGACCACAGATCGTGCACTGTGATTTCTTTGAACGGACCACAAATAATGTACTGTGACTTCTCTTAAAGGATCACATATTGTGTACTGTGTCTTCTTTGAGCGGACCACAGAAAGTGTACTGTTCTAAATTATTAGGGATATTAAAGGACGCAAAATGTTTAGTGGATTGCCTGTATTATACTGGGGTTACCCCATATGCCCGTCACAACTAAGCAGCACACGGACTGCCGAACACTCACAACGAAGTAGCACACCGACTGTCGAGCACTCACAACGACGGCGTAGGTGGGCGGAACAACAAAGAAACCTGTCGCAAGGGCCAGATTTGTGCCCTAATGGCGACGTCTGTTTTTAGCGGCATTAGACTAGAAACACCATCGAGTCGGATGGCTGCTGGAACAGAGGGCGGAGCACTTATGGGAATGCCCCACGTGCTGTGAGGTCAGTTTCTAATCAAGAATCAAGAATCATTGTCTTACCCCTCTTCTTATTTCTATGTATGGTGAGTAGCTGTTTTCACAACTTTTTGATGCAGTCTGTTCCCAATATATATTTCTAATCAGCCTGATGTCTTTTCCATCTATGCCTATTTCTTGAAGACATTTGATTAATTTTTCATGTTTGACTCTGTCAAAGGCCTTGCTGTAGTCATTTAAGCTAATGTAGATACTTTTTTGGATTTAAGAGATCTAAATATTTCTCTATCACTAGTCGGATACTCAGTATAGCTTCTCTGGTTCCTTTGTTTTTTTTCTAAATTGCTCTTCACCGACCTCCATGTCTATATTGTTTGTAATTATTCCTTATATGTATTATCTATTATTTCAATGTATTATCGAGATTAGTAGATTTATTGTTCATATTCTGTACAGTCCACAGCCCTGGGCTTGTTAGTTTGTGGTATGAATATTGATGATGTCAGGTCTTTAATATCGGGATATTTCTTCATAAAACCAGTGTTTCCATCAGAAATACTTCTTCGGCAGCTTTATTACACATGACAGAGCATGGCGATCTGATCAATATACGCCAAAACATCCTTTGTCTTCTTCTTGTATATGCATGACAGGGGTTGTGCTAAAATTCCGCGTTCAAATTTCGCACTCTTTTATGTCCATGTGTTGCTCGGTCAGTCATGTGCTGTTGGGTCTGTCATGTGTTGCTGGGTCCGCCATGTGTTGCTGGTTCTGCCATGTGTTGCTGGGTCCGCCATGTGTTGCTGGGTCCGCCTTGTGTTGCTGGTTCTGCCATGTGTTGCTGGGTCCGCCATGTGTTGCTGGGTCCACCATGTGTTGCTGGGTCTGCCATGTGTTGCTGGGTCTGCCATGTGTTGCTGGGTCTGCCATGTGTTACTGGGTCTGCCATGTGTTGCTGGGTCTGTCATGTTTTGCTGGGCCTGCCATGTGTTGCTGGGTCTGCCATGTGTTGCTGGTTCCGCCATGTGTTGCTGGGTCCGCCATGTGTTGCTGGGTCTGCCATGTGTTGCTGGGTCCGCCATGTGTTGCTGGTTCTGCCATGTGTTGCTGGGTCCGCCATGTGTTGCTGGGTCCGCCATGTGTTGCTGGGTCAACCATGTGTTCCTGGGTCTGCCATGTGTTGCTGGGTCCGCAATGTGTTGCTGGTTCTGCCATGTGTTGATGGGTTCGAATGGGGAACACAGAATGGAAACACTGTTGACTTTCATTGTATGTCGCAAGAGAAGCCTAAGCAGGCTATAGGGTGAAGTTGGTGGTCACATATCATACAGGGTCAAAGTGATCCAGAAGCCATGTTGAAGTAGGATGATTGAGGACGAAAGGCGCAGATATAGCAGCAAAGCTGTAAATCACTCAATAACTCATTCCGTTCTCCAAACTACTTCCTCTTAATTTGTAGACGTTTTCTTCCTCTTCTTCTTCTTCAGTGCTCATTCACAAACTCCCACTGGATCTCTTGTGTAACAGGACTATGTTCCTACCTTGCAATTCTAGGTCTCTTTTGTAGCAGGACAATGATTCTACTAGATCTCTCTAGTAGCAGGACAATAATCCCACTAGATTTCTTGCAGAATTTCAGTTTCCAGGGACATGGACATGCTTTCTGTCGCTGTTTTACTTGCGCCAATGGCCCGACACATTAGTCTTCAACTAAATGTATAGGAGTTCAAGAACGCACATACAAGAAACGAAGACACCGGTAAAGATACGTACGTACGTTCAAAAAGGACCGGTGTTCTGTGACTTCTCATTCTAGCATCGCTGAGATGTACATTTAATTGAAATTCAAGTTATGCGTGTAAAAAGTATGAGAACCGCTGTTATTGGATGACTCATCCATGTTTGCCTGTCAATCAAACCACATTTTGTAATTTCATCTTATCTTTCGATCACTTATCATTTCATATTTGTCTGTCACTTCATTCATTTCTTCCCCATTCAGTCAATCTCCTTACCACTGTTGGCGATATTACGATACCTGCAGCTTCCAGCAGCCAACATTGATGAGTTGCAGCCACGCTATGACCTTCACAGAATTGCAATTGATAGATAAAATATCCGAAACATATCATATTACTTGATCGCGTTCTGAAAACATGAGGCATTATTGGATTGTTGGGGGGGGGGAGTGGCAGATGGGGGAAGGCAGAGATGATGTTGGTGAAATATAAATATATCCGATGTGTATCTTGTACATTTATTGTGTATCTTGTACATTTATTGTGTATCTTGAACATTTATTGTGTATCTTGTACATTTATTGTGTATCGTGTACATGTATTGTGTATCTTGTACATGTAGTGTGTATCTTGTACATGTATTGTGTATCTTGTACATGTATTGTGTATCTTGTACATGTATTGTGTATCTTGTACATGTATTGTGTATCTTGTACATTTATTGTGTATCTTGTACATGTATTGTGTATCTTGTACATGTATTGTGTATCTTGTACATGTATTGTGTATCTTGTACATGTATTGTGTATCTTGTACATTTATTGTGTATCTTGTACATGTATTGTGTATCTTGTACATGTATTGTGTATCTTGTACATGTATTGTGTATCTTGTACATGTATTGTGTATCTTGTACATCTATTGTGTATCTTGTACATGTATTGTGTATCTTGTACATGTATTGTGTATCTTGTACATGTATTGTGTATCTTGTACATTTCTTCTATGATATTGTGGGCATTATTTCATACAGGAAATCTCCAGTACAACAATTGTTATTCGACTTTCGAATGTGGAGTGAACTCGAAAATATCGGCTTGCGATGTGAACTATCAACCCAGCTATCAACCCAGCTATCAACCCAGCTATCAACCCAGCTATCAACCCAGCTATCAACCCTGCTATCAACCCTGCTATCAACCCTGCTATAATCCCTTCTATAAACTCTGCTATCAACCCTGCTATCAACCCTGCTATCAACCCTGCTATCAACCCTGCTATCAACCCTGCTATAATCCCTTCTATAAACTCTGCTATCAACCCTGCTATCAACCCTGCTATCAACCCTGCTATCAACCCTGCTATTCAGCAGTTAAGATTGTATGAATGTAGGAATTGACAGAAGTGGGGAAGGGATGCATGTGGGAAGGTGTGATGGAATTTATGGCCGCAGAAATGGGTGAAGACCAGGCGCTGAACTTAGGGATGATGGCACCCTGGGTAGGTTCTGACGTAAACTAACTTTATGTCGATTGTGACGTCCTTAGGGATTGCTTTTGATACCTCCAATCCGGGCGGCAGCGTAGGTCATACCTCATTAGTTTCCTTATTCGTTAAGAAGGAAAGAGAGGGGGAGAGAGAAAGAGAGAGATAAATAAACGACGGTTGATAAATGTGTATGGGGAAGAATGAAATAAACTATTGCATGTTGGAGAGTAAGGGATGAATGAGACAAAGAATGAGGGTAGAAATACATGTACGGAGGAATGATTGTAATAATGGAGGGAGGAATTATGGTAATAATGGAGGGAGGAATGATTGTAATAATGGAGGGAGGAATGATTGTAATAATGGAGGGAGGAATGATTGTAATAATGGAGGGAGGAATGGATATATGGATGAAGACCGGGATAAATGAATGGATTATCTGTCATTTCTGTCCTGGTTTTCCTGTCCAGACGTCAATGTGTCAAAGTGCTAGTCAACGTGAGGAAATATTGTGCTTATCGACACGGCAGGCAGGTTTAACGACACATCGGGCAGGCTTAGCGACACGGCAGGCAGGTTTAACGACACATCGGGCAGGCTTAGCGACACGGCAGGCAGGTTTAACGACACATCGGGCAGGCTTATCGACACCGCAGGCAGGTTTAACGACACATTGGGCAGGCTTAGCGACACGGTTGATAAGCTTAGCGAAACGGCGGGCAGCCTTACCGACACTGCGAACAGGCTTACATACAAGGCGGGCAGGCATAGTGACACAGAGGACAGGCTTAGCGACACAGCGGACAGGCTTAGCGACACGGCGGATAAGCTTAGCGACAGGGCCTGCAGGCTTACCGACACTGCGAGCAGGCTTACCGACATGGCGGGCAGGATTAGCAACACTGCGGGCAGGCATACCGACACAGCCTGCAGCTTACCGACACAGCTGGCAGGCATAACGATACGGCGGGCAGGCTTAACAACACGGTAGGCAGGCTTACCGACAAGGCAGATAGGCTTAGCGACACGGCGGCAGGCTTAACGACTCAGCGGGCAGGCTTAGCGAAACATGCTTACCAACACAGACTTACCGACACAGTGGGCAGGCTTAGCGACACAGGCTTACCGACACAGGCTTACCGACACGGTGGGCAGGCTTAGCGACACAGGCTTACCGACACAGGTTACCGACACAGGCTTACTGACACGGCGGGCATGTCTATATGGTAGATCTTCTCTTAGATGAAGAGTTTACATCTGGAAAACAAGAGTGATTAAAAAACACACACCACAGAAGACGAATGTGTCAGGTCATTCCCGCAAGTAAAACAGCGACACAACGCATTTCCGTTCTCTGGTCTACATCCTGCTGGAAATATAGTAGGACTGTTGTCCTACAGTAGGACCATTGTCCTACTACAAGAGAGCTCCAGCGGGAATTTGAGAATGAAAGCTGAAGAAGAAGACAACACATACAAACAAGTGTATGCAGACTGTCAGACCAAGGAAGAAATGGAAATGCCAGAAAAAGGTGAATGTTTTAGTGATCACGTGACAAACGTTGAATGAAAGAAATGTAAGAAAGTAAAATAAAAAATAAAAATAAAAAAACCCACTCTAATTAGAGAAAATATACGAGGTCAGGCCACAGTTGACCTCAATTGATGGGAAAAAGAATATCTGTGATGAGGTTACCAGGATGTCATGCCGGATGGATGTCTAGAACTTCACAGAATTGATGGGGAACCAGAGAAAGGGAGGGAGGTAGACTTGGGAGGTGAGCAGATGAGGACAGAAACAGGTTAGAAACTGTAAGAAAGAAATTCAATTACAGATGAAACTGTAGTAGGAATATAATCCACACTGCGAATAGTAAAATCGCTGATGAAGCTATGGACGCTACTAAAATACACAGACACGCGACGTTTAGATTAAAATGCCTTTGTCAAGAACGAAACACATACCGAGGAAAGAAACGGAAGATGAAGGCCTATGAAAGGCCACTCTTCGATGTGGATATGGCACCTGATGATGATGGGAAATTTGCTAATTCATAACTCAGAGAAGCAAATATGATAATTGAATACTTTAATGAAACTATTAGAAGATTAAACGCCGAAGAGACGGATGTGTCTGACCATTGGTGCAAATAAAACGGCTATACAACGCATTTCTATTCTCTGGACTACATCGTGCTTGAAATCAAGTGGGACCATTGTCCTGCTACAAGAAAGATCCAGCGGGAGTTTGAGAATGAAATCTAGTAGGACCGTTGTTCTGCTACAAGAAAGATCCAGCGGGAGTTTGAGAATGAACGTTGAAAAAGAAGAACAATGGATAACGTCACATTTAAGAGGATATTCTCAAGGCAGACTTTGTGCACAGTACCATTCTGTACTTAATGTTCTCCTTCCTGAAGGGTTAGTCTAAATGACTAGAACGATCGGCTCACATCTTCGCTTTCATCCATCAACCTAGAGTTGGGTTAAGCTGATCTCTCCTAATTATCTTCAATGATTGAACGGACAAACACTGTCATTTTCAATGTGTACCCTTCATTTTATCGTGAACGTGTGTGTGCGCGTGCAAGCGTGCGTGTGTACCAAGATATGTGCGTGCGTGTACGTATCATTTTTATCAGCGTTGTGTATTTATACAGCGAGGGTTAGTGTGTATGATTAATGATGACATCTATTCAATACACCGACTAGAACATCACAAACATTTTCTTATCAATTCTCGAATATCTTTCACATCCTGGCTAGCTCGTAATCTCGTGTCACTTTGTTCTCCGGAGACAGAGGCATCCTTACCTTGTCATTATCTCATTACTCATCATTTTAATCGCTCCCCTAGTTCGCTCTTTATATTTATCTCCCCCCCCCCCCTTTGTGCTCACTCTAACACATCTTGGTCTCTCTCAAACACATCCTGGTCTCTCTTTTGCACAACTTGAAATATGGTCATGAACTTTTGCTAATCATTGGTAAAACACATAACACACAAACAAAGACTTTTCGGCAAACACTATTCTTTATCAAGAAAACATTCACCACAAAAACTCGACGATCAAGAGTGGTACCATTAACGTTTACATGGCAGAACTAAATATCGATACAGCTCTGGAGTGTGAATGTCAATACTGCTGTTCTTACTAGTCCTTTTTTTGTAATTAATTTATTCTTGATAAAGGCATTTTGGTCGAAACGTCGATTTGTGTGCGTTATTATATATGTGTACAGTGATTAGCAAAACTTGATGACCATATTCCAAGCTCTGCCTGTTTAATTTCTGTTTTGATACAGTGAGTACATATTATCCGCTCTCCGACTATCTCTCAATCTCAGTCAGTTACTCAATGACCCCCAAACCCCCTCATGCTTTTATTCATGCAAATGTCAGATTTGATTACCTCTACCTGCTTTCAAAGAAGGTCACACATTTCCTTCTGCCTAGTAGACCGCTGTTATAACCAGAAGGTAGTTATCAGTAGAAAGTTGGGCAACGTTTGGCGTATTCAAAGATAGCACTGTTCTAGCACAATCAGACAGGTAAACCACATTAAACATAGATTTATCGGATAATCGATAAACGATATCCAACTGATAGGTATTGTCAAATATATACTAAAATACATGTAAGTACCATCAACAAGTAGACGCCACCAGGCAGGTACATATTTAACATTACACTGCACTATCAGACAAACTGTAACCATTAAAAAAACAAGCATTGGATTATTCCAGGGTCTGAGATGTATCTTTGGTAGGTTAGAGAAAGGTTTATCTAAAGGATAGCCATTTCCTTATTTTCCTGCTTTAAAGGTTGATTCTTTTTTTTTTGGAGGAGGGGGGGGGGACTTTTTTGGGATAGTGGTACGATAATTTGAATCCTAATCCTTCTCAAATCTACAGGATTGCCCGGCACACAAACCACCAAACAATGTCATTATTTCAAACATGTGGTACATTCTCGATTCTTGATTAGAAACTAGCATTATAGCACACGGAACATTCCCATAAGTGCTCCGCTCTCCAGTTCACCAGCAATTTGAGTGTATGTAGACTGAAGATGTCCCAGTCAGGTGTTGATATTGTCATCCTCGTTTCTTTCCTTCTTCTTCTTCTTCTTCAGAATTTATTCTCAAACTCCTACTGCATCTCTCTTGTAGCAGTTGGGAAATGAAATGCGCTGAGATGTCGTTTTATTTGAGTCAATGACCCAACACATCCGTGTTCGGTGGGGGTTCTTTTCAAATGGAATATATTTTCTTCCCTCTCCTCTAATTACGTAAATTTCTGTCATTCTGTGCACGTTTTCAGTCCCATTGTCAGCATCCTTATTTTGCGATGAATTTGTAATACAGGCAATAAACCCTAACCCGTCTCAAATCTACGGGATTGTCCGACACCCTAACCACTAAATAATTTCCGGCACATTAACCACTAAATAATGTCCAGCACGCTAACAACTAAATATTGTCCGGCACACTAACAAATAAATATTTTTCTGCACACTAACAACTAAATAATGTCCGGTTGACATAATGTTGATAACAACAACCACACACATTGCACGGATATGTCCTTCCCACGAGGACCACAAATATTGCACGGATATGTCGTTCCAACGAGGACCACAAATATTGCACGGGTATGTCCTTCCCACGAGGACCACAAATATTGCACGGGTATGTCCTTCCCACGAGGACCACAAATATTGCACGGGTATGTCCTTCCCAAGAGGACCACAAAAATTGCATGTTGATATTATTGTTAATTCAAACGCAAACAAAACCAGCCAAGACAAGACGTAGTTTACTTGCATGTTTACGTTTCACATGTACTCAAAGTCTGAGAAAATCTTTACGCACTAGATCATGGGGAGAGGGTAACAAACCCTTGTATTTAATCCACCATTTTATTTATTCATACTCTAGTCCAGGGGTCGGGACCTTTTTGTCCGAGAGAGCCATGGACACCACATATTATGAAAAGTAATTCTGTGAGAGCCATACATTATGTTTATAACTAAAAATGCAGGTAAATGTGTGCTGTGTGTGTAATATCAACACTAAAAGTACAATAATCATGTCTCTGAATTCTGTTTCATAACTTGTTATGTTGTTGCTAATCAGTAATGAGTGTTTCTTATAAGTTATTTCCCTTTAATTACAATGAATTCATGGTTGCTATTTTAGGTCAGCGGGGTTTATCTCCGTTACCACTTCTGATGCTGAGCTGCAGTAGACTTTAGCTCATTTGTAGAATGAAATATTGATATGCAATTAATATGTAGATCAAAGGAGTCTAAAGAAACTTTTTTTTATAATCGAACATTTGTCTTCGAGCCAGATGCAGCCATCAATAGAGCCACATCTGGCTCGCGAGGCATAGGTTCCCGACCCCTGCTCTAGTCCAAATGCACCAATCACACATTTTCACATTCTGCTCTTCACACCGATAAGATCAATACTGACATGTCCATATCGATACCGATAAGATCAATACTGACATGTCCATATCGATACCGATAAGATCAATACTGACATGTCCATATCGATACCGATAAGATCAATACTGACATGTCCATATCGATACCGATAAGATTAATACTGACATGTACATATCGATACTTGTCAATTAACTAATAAAACTTCCGATGAACTTTGATTTGGAATATTTTGAGGGAAGACGGCTCAAATTCATAACCCACTCCGGACATAGAAATGTTTTTATTTCAGTCGAAAGCACAAAGAAGTGAGTTTCCTTTCAACTTGGGCACAGATTTGAATTCTCTGACTTGTGTGATCTTGAGATGAACGATGTTTAAAGGGAAACAATAATTAGTGTAATCATTGCCGGCAATTATTTCAGAGAGAAATTATATTTCCTTGAATAATTTAATGCTGTTTGGATTATATACAATAATTAATATGTAATAAGTTTATATGATTCAATTTTCACGGTTATTACTAGCAATGGCTCATGCGCCGTATGTACTTATACAATGCTCACCAATGGCTCATGCACCTTTTGTACTTATACAATGCTCACCAATGGCTCATGCACCGTTTGTACTTATACAATGCTCACCAATGGCTCATGCACCGTTTGTACTTATACAATGCTCACCAATGGCTCATGCGCCTTGTGTTGCAAACCCCGGGATTAGATCAATAATAAGACAAAGAATGAACATAGAACAACAATCGATGCTCTTTCACCAAGTGGAAACAACATTTCAATGTCATCAGCAAGTTCTAAGGATTCCTCTTCAGACATTTTTGGAGCATCGTTCCTGTTAACGATGTCACTGTGATCGTACTTTGAGCAATACGTCTCTTAGGTTTGTCAGGAAAACTTACAGAACAGAAAGTTTGAAAAATATATTCAGATTCATGAAGAGATTGTATGATTCTTCGTTCAATTGTCTAGCTAGTTGTTGTTTCTAGTGTTACATGTCAACAGGATTTTAACGATGGAAAAAGTCTGGATGTTATTGTGCTTCTAACATATCTGGATGTTTTATTATTGTAAAACATCTGTGTTGGGTCAACTCTCTAAGGATGTCATAGAAAGAGAGACGATCCAACAACACATACATCCACAGAGACTTGAATATATAAGAAGTATTGAAACTAAAAATCTTCAATAACACAACCTACCATATTTTGGACCTTTAAAAAGACACGAATGCTCTGACTATATCAGTCATGAAGGCTTACGCATATATTTAGATCATTGAATCTCGGTACAAACATACAAGAAATAATGTAAACATTGTATACACACACAAATAGCGCATTTGCATGTCTGTATGGCGGTATTATTGTACGAATGTATGTCTGTATTACTGTACGACTGTATGGCTGTATGACTTTATGGCTGTACGGATGTACGACTGTATGTCTGTATGACTGTACGACTGTATGTGTGTATGACTATACGACAGTATGTCTCTTTGACTATATGTCTGTATGACTCTACGAATGTATAAAGCTATGTCTGTATGACTGTATGTCTGTATGACTGTATGACGGTATGTCTATATGACTGTATGTTTGTAAGAATGTATGTCTATGTGACTATGTTTGTATGACTGTATGTTTGTAAGACTGTATGACTGTATGTTTGTGTTACAGTATTTGTGTATGACTGTATGACTGTATGCCTTTATGACTGTATGTCTATGTGACTATGTTTGTATGACTGTATGTTTCTATGTCTGTATGTTTGTATGACTGTATGTTTCTATGTCTGTATGTTTGTATGACTGTATGACTGTATTTCTGTATGACTGCATGAATATATGACTTTATGTCTATATGACTATATGTATGACTATGTTTTTATGAATGTATGTCTGTGTGACTGTATGTCTATATGTCTGTGTGACTGTATGTCTGTATGACTGTATGTCTGTGTGACTGTATGTGTATATGTTTGTTTGTTTGTTTTTCGTTCGCTCCATTGTAACCATCACGGATATCCGTGCGATTTCCGCCGGGAGCGTGATTACGTTGTGCCACCGTTATGCGCCTTGTAGGCCTAGCACATCCGATTTTGGCATGCCTTGACAATTCGGGTGGGCTACCCTTAGCCTGTGACAGCCTCTATATCTGTCTCCAGGCACGCGTAATGGAGCCTCTTCGCCAAGACGATTTTTTGCTCTCGTCTGACTCGAACGAGGTGTTCCATTGTCTATGAACTTGCCTCGTGTAATTGGACGTGCTGTGCCTGTGCCCATTGGGTACTGAACCGTTTCTCATCCGTGAGCCTGGTTCCTTAAGGGGAAGAACTCAACAGGTGAGTTGGACCCTGGCTCTTTCGCCCTCTTAGCCGAGGTGTCATTCACCGACATCGTGTACCCCTTGTCCAAGTTCGAGTCTCACACCACGCGTTTGAGAGCAAGGCGTTCTCGAGCTGAGCGTCCTTGTCCCAATAGCGCCTGAGCCCATCAGGTACTGAACCCTTTCTCTCTTCAAGTGTCTTTCCGGTGTAAGAAAACCTGACAGTTGAGTTGGGCCAGGGCTAAATCGTTGTCCCTTTCGTGCCTGAGCGTATCGAGTACGGAACGCTTTCTCTTCGCGAGCATATTTCCGGTTTAGGAAGGCTCGACATTAGAGTTGGGTTAGGACTTCTTGCTTTACCAAACGCCAATGGATGGGTCTGGGTCTCTGCCTGTAAGGAACACAGGTAACTAGAAGCTCGTCTCGAGCTGACGGTGCTTGTAGTTCCCCTTTCCTAGGGACTTTTCACTTTCTATTTGCAGTTCGCGCAGCCCTCTAGCGCTGTTCTGCATTTTCATTGTTTCATTGTACTCGGTATGAAATCTATTTGTCTCTCGCCATGCATCTATCTTTACGTGCATTTTACATTGGCCGCCCCTCCAATGTTCGGACTGGACTGACTAGCTTCACTGTATGTCGACAGTGTCGTTACATGTGGTGATGCTGGTGGTGTCGGATATATTGTCTGTCTCTTGTGCAGTCAAATCTCTTTCCATCTGCTACCTCCACATTCTCGGACGCGATCCCCAAATGATTTGGCCAGAATCAGCACGAGCTGCTGTATTTCTGTTTCCAGGGTGCACCGCGTGGAGGTACATTTGGGATCTTGGTTATCTGCTAACCCTGGGTGCGCCTAGAGCAATGCGTTCCCTTTGCACCCCTGTATGTGTATATGACTGTATGTCTGTATGTCTGTATGTCTGTATGTCTGTATGTCTGTATGTCTGTATGTCTGTATGACTGTATGTCTGTATGTCTGTATGTCTGTATGTCTGTATGTCTGTATGTCTGTATGACTGTATGACTGTATGTCTGTATGGTATGAATGCAACACTGAAATCATTAGCGTAATTTAAACCAGATACTGGTAACCCAAATATTACTATCTCTAGCAGGTCATACATATTTGTGCCAGTTCCCAACTGTCCAGCACCCCCCTGACTTAGTGTGTCACACCCATATTTGTGCCAGTACACCCCTGACTTAGTGTGTCACACCCATATTTGTGCCAGTACACCCCTGACTTAGTGTGTCACACCCATATTATGTTTGCCAGTTCACAACTGTCCAGTACACTCCTGACCTAGTGTTGTACAACCATATGTTTGCCAGTTCCCAACTGTCCAGTACACTCCTGACAGTGTGACACCCACCCTGTTGACTCTAGAGCTAATAGTGCCCCTGTGTTGACGTATATTTTATATTATAACTTCGCTGTCGTGTTAGCTATGAGAGGAAGGGCAGGGGATTACTATGTTTTTCTACAGTACTCATGTTCCTAATATGAATTGTTTTTCTTGTCTACTCATTTCAGACTCGACTTGATGGAGAAAACTATTTCAAGGGACATCCCATGCCTGCAATGATACTAAGTAAATGAGGGACATCCCATGCCTGCAATGATACTAAGTAAATGAGGATGGAAAACGTCATGTATACAAAGTCGTTGTGGCACGCGAAAACATTTCGGTCTTTGGCAACACTGAAGGAGGGATATGGCAACACTGAGGGCTATGGCAACATTGAAGTCATTGGCAACATTTAAGTCTGCAACATTGATGACTGTGACAACACTGAAATCTCTGTCAACAGTGAAGTCTCTGTCAACAGTGAAGTCTCTGTCAACAGTGAAATCTCTGTCAACAGTGAAGTCTCTGTCAACAGTGAAGTCTATTTCAACATAATAAATTGTGGCAAAATTCAAGTATATCATATGTAGGCCTATTAGATTGAAATTTTGCATAGCATTATATTTATATTAAGTATGTATCGATATTAAGTAAAACATTAGAACATTTCACCTTGCACATTTAACGCATGTAGTAAAAAAGTTGTAGAGAAGTACAACACAAATAATTGTTTCAACAACCAAATTTTCTCTCTCAAGAAATTAGTACATGACATGTAAAATAAGCATAGAGGTGTCAGAGAGTGGAGAGGTGAGGGAATCGATAAGGAACAAAAAATATTTATTAAACTAATCTACGTTCAGTTTAAATTCTGAATCCACGCCAGACTACTGAAACTGTGATTTAGCCAGAACCACGGCGCCGATAATATGAAATATCCGTCACTATCAGAATGTCTAAATGTAACCACGACATGGCATCAATAACAACAAAAACTTTAGTTTATTCTTATTGTAAGCTTTTACAAAACAATTTTCTTAAATTAAGTTTATAGTAAAATAATTGTCTTAAGTTTTTAATTAACTAATTTTGTTAAGTTTCTAATAAAATAATTTTGTTAAGTTAAGTTTCTAATAACACAATTTTGTTAAATTATGTTTATAGTAAAACAAATTTGTTAAGTTAATTTTCTCATAAAACAATATTTTAAGTGGTTTCTAATAAAATTATTATTTTAATGTAAATTTCTGATGAAGCAACTATGTTAATTAACGTAGAGGTTTCTTACAGAATAATGTTAACTTTAGTGTCTGATAGAAACAACTTGGATAACTTCAGTTGATAATGTCAGTTTCATTACAAAATGCATATTGTTAGCATAAATATGAACGTCAGTTAAACAACAATAGCAATATTGTCAATCTCATGCATATACCGAATTAGGCACACCTGTAATCTTGTCATACCTGTGACAGGTTATCTGAAACTGTAAATGAGACATTCTAATTGTTATCCGCACAAGACGATTTCTCAGACAGAAATTGTCTGTAAAGCAGACTCTACCAGAAGACGTTACCATCAAACAATCTTCTGTGCATCCATGCGCTAGAAGAATATCTAGGCATCAAACACAAGCCTTCATTCTACCTGGAGTCTTCAAGTACAGAGAACTATTATTTCTTTTGAACATTTGATTACTAAGCACGCACAAGCAGAGAAAGGGTTCTTCAAAGAAAACACAATCCAGTATCTGTACTTAGGACGAAATTATCACAGGATATTTCTAAATGGAACGGTACATGTAGTTTGTGGGGGAAAAACGTTGTGTTTAATTTGATCCAACATGGCCAAGGAAGTAGCGAGTGAGGCATTGTCAGGCATCTCCCTGCTGATGTGTTTGGCTGTTTTAATAGGTAGGTGCTGTCTCTGTTCATGACACAAGCCAAGATATGGCATTGTTATCTAACTACAGGTCTGTTCTGTGGGTCAGGGGTGTCTTAAGCGTGTCTTAAAGGTGTCAAGGGTGTCTTAAGGGTGTGTTAAAGGTGTCTTAGGGGTGTGTTAAAGGTGTCTTAAGGGTGTGTTAAAGGTGTCAAGGGTGTCATATCACGGGTGTCGTAAGGCAAGTTTCTCACATGGAGTAGCTTATTCAAGGAGAAATCTACAGAGGAGAGAGAGAGAGAAAATGAGTTAGGGAGAAATTGTGGGAGTGAGGGTGTGTGAGAATATACGTTTTTACGCGCGCATAGAGAAATATTATGGAATAAATGATAGATATATAGATATTTTGAAAGATAAATAGATAGATAGATAGATAGATAGATAGATAGACAGACAGACAGACATACAGACAGACAGACAGACAGACAGACAGACAGACAGACAGACAAATAGATACAAATTCAATCATTGATGAGACTGTAGTAAAACTACCGAAACGTTAATTCAATCTGTTTTGTCAACAGTACAACGTAACTATTTATGTTTAGCGTTAATACATACATAGACACTCGTAAGTGGGCAGAAGGGGGAGGGGTGATGATGAGAAATAGTGAGAGTGATGGAGGGAAAGAGAAAGTTGCACAATGTATTAAGACACATTTTACCAAGCAGATTTCATTCTATGCGAGACTTAGTTTGTGTATTTTCCAATTCTATTTCTTATTTATGACTATGACAAAAACAGTGTTCCATGCCTGAATCCCTGACTGAGGTTTGAGAAGTTTAGAAGAACAGTCTTGAAGGCACCTGTTGTCTTGATTTGCTGAAGTCTCATGCATTATCGCTCTTCATGGGGCGTGCATTCACTTACCCTGTGCATGTTTTTGTCTGGAATCTGAGACGTCTGATAGTACGGATTGGGTGTAAAGACAGGAGACGATATTCCAGAACGATGTTTTCTTTCATTAAGTACACCTGCTTGCAGGTAGTTTTGTATCTCCTGTGTGTATGCTTTCTATTTTCCGATTCTCCTGTCTGAAGTGGGTGTATTTTATTGTGAAGTGTGTATGATGGAAATAAATTATATGTATGTTTGTTGACAGCTCTTACCTGTGCTTGCTTTGGTCATACAGTAGAGTGGTACTTTGCGCTGTAGGGCTGCTGTCTGCTTGTCCATTTCAGTTGCAGGTGAAGCACATGCCTGCAACTGTTGCTCTCCAACTGTTATATACTGCGTTTATATTCTACATGTTTATGACGCCCCTGGTGGTCTAGTCTCCTCTTCCATTGTTCTTCTCCAAGTATGCTTAGCATTTTCAATTCTCCTCTTTACCTGCTCTTTCCATTCAGTGCTGATCTATTTCTATTGTTAGACTTCTTTCCGAGTGTGCTATCCACCTATGTCTTCTTCTTATACCCCCTCGTTTTCTTACACCCTCCACCGTACATTGATAAAGATCTTTTGTCATCCAGGAATGTCTCACCGCGTTCCTATACCACTGGGGATGACCATATTTTTATATTTCCATGTCACAAAAACATCAATTTTGTTTTCTAGTTTTTTTTCCCTGAATTATCCATGTTTCTGATCCATATATTCATATCAAATGGATGAATGGTTGGGCAGTTAACATTTGAATAATAGTGCTGGTGAATATATGCATGATTTGTGGTGGGAAAATGGTAACAGCGTGTCTGAGAGGACCAAGGTTCCAGGATCAATCTCTGTCTCAGATAGTTGTATTCTTACCGTAGACACAGCAATGTCACATACATATGTTAGCTACAGACAAGAATATTCCGGGTTAACAGTTAATTAGTCCAGAATAGGATAGTTTACTGTCGTGAGTATTGGTTGTTTGTGTGTATGTGTGTATGTCATGTGCATGTTTGTATCGCGAACATACAGTTGTTTGTGTGTATGTGTGTATGTCATGTGCATGTTTGTATCGCGAACATACATTTGTTTGTGTGTATGTGTGTATGTCATGTGCATGTTTGTATCGCGAACATACAGTTGTTTGTGTGTATGTGTGTATGTCATGTGCATGTTTGTATCGCGAACATACAGTTGTATGTGTTTATATGTTTGAATACCATATGTGTGCAAGATGATATCTTGCGTCCCCACAGACCAGCTTCTCCAGTCAGTAGTTTCTTGAGAATGACGTCCAGCAAAACTGATTAGCTTCGTTTGACAGTATCAGCGTTAAGAAATGGCATACATGTTGATTTAATGCCAGATTTCTATAGCAAGATATTTCCTTCTATTCTGGGATAATGCTTCCTCATTTGCATTTATTTATTTGTATTTCCTTCTTTCTATTTATCTTTCTCTCATTATGTCTAATCTTCACTGTATTTCTCATAACTCATTTCTCTTAACTTCATTGCATTTCTAACATTTCTCTTCTTTTCATTGCATTTCTTACATCTCTCTTCACTTCACTGTAATTCTTACTTTTCTCTACTCTTCACTTCAATGTATATCTAACATTAACCGCATGGCTTGAGACTGTAGTTGCAGTGTGTGCCCAGTTTCCAACTGTGAAGTACGTGTACACAATGGTTACTGAGTCTATTATGTCCAGTTTTTGAGTTGAAACGTTATGAGACGTTCTTGTATGTTTAGGAAATTGTATTTGTTCTGTGACAACATGTGTGTGGTATTCTCTGCAGGAAATAGATAAACATAGGCTGTCTACGAATAGATAGACAGGACAGGAAAAGATATGTTGTTACTTCGGCTGTTTGCACACAACATAGATATGTTGTTATGTCGTCCCAACACACCACAGTAGGCATACTGTCCTTGCACCCTTCGTACACGGCACACGTCTTGTACTAGCCAACTGTTTGTACATGAAACACACACCGTGTACTAGCCATCTATGTGTACAAAACACGCCTCAATCTTCCAACTATGTATACAAAACACGCCTCAATCTTCCAACTATGTGTACAACACGCCTCAGTCTTCCATCTATGTGTACAAAACACGCCTCAATCTTCCAACTATGTGTACAAAACACGCCTCAATCTTCCTACTTTGTGTACAAAACACGCCTCAGTCTTCCAACTATGTGTACAAAACGCGCCTCAATTTTCCATCTATGTGTACAAAACGCGCCTCAATCTTCCATCTATGTGTACACGACACACACACTGTGTGCTAGCCATCTATGTGTAAAAACACGCGTCAATCTTTCAACTATGTGTACACATAGTGAACGTTACACATTCATTAGTGATTGATCTATATCTCCAATTTCCTTTCATGTTATCTCAATATCTATCATTCTCTTTCATGATTTTGTAGATCTACCATTCACATAATTAAGTTACATTATCAAGTTAATTGATTTCTCATCTAATCTAGTGTCTATCTCCAGATGAATGATGGTTGATAGTATCCACACTTGCCGATAAGTGATGGGGTGGGAGTTCAGGTCTCGTTCTAAGGCCATACGTGTTGCCGTGGTTGCATTAAGTCCATGTTTGTTCAAGACTATCTTGATGTTTTCTATCAACTGTTTTCTTGATCTGCCGTATGCCCGGATATATTCTTTTGTTATATGCTCTTATTGGTATTTGGTTTGGCTTCATTCTCATAAGATGACCGAACCATTTTACTTGCTGTCTTTCAATATGTTCGATACACGATATTATACCAACTCTTTTCCTAATTTTTGTATTTCTTATTTTGTTTAGTTTATTAACCATTGCAGCTTTTCAGACACTTCATTTTACATGTAACGATTTTACTTTGCTGCGAGAATTGATACAATGCCTGACATTGGTAGCACAGTGTTGGTATAAAACTTGTAGATATTATCTGTCTTTTGATTTCCATCTTGATCTTCGGGTGAAGAAGTAATGGTGGAAGTTGGTAGGCAGCTGTGTTTGCTGTCTGGCACCTCATTTTTTATTTCTCTGTCTAGACTTCCATTTTCAGAAACAATTCTTCCTATATATTTAATTTTTCGGCTTGTTCACTGTGTTGTTATCTATTGTTATATCCACTGTGTTGTTATCTATTGTTATATCCACTATGTTGTTATCTATTGTTATATCCACTGTGTTGTTATCTATTGTTATATCCACTGTGTTGTTATCTATTGTTATATCCACTGTGTTGTTATCTATTGTTATATCCACTGTGTTGTTATCTATTGTTATATCCACTGTGTTGTTATCTATTGTTATATCCACTGTGTTGTTATCTATTGTTATATCCACTGTGTTGTTATCTATTGTTATATCCACTGTGTTGTTATCTATTGTTATATCCACTGTGTTGTTATCTATTGTTATATCCACTGTGTTGTTATCTATTGTTATATCCACTGTGTTGTTATCTATTGTTATATCCACTGTGTTGTTATCTATTGTTATATCCACTGTGTTGTTATCTATTGTTATATCCACTGTTATGTCAATAAATATATTATTAATATACTACATATCATTGATAATACACATACATGATAATACATATCCTTGTTTATCTCATTTTTTGCTTCTGGAAGAATGTTTCCTCTAGTGCCAGTTTTCCCAGAAAAATATTCCCAACTGTAAATTATTTTAACTCTTCGTTACCGCTAAAGTTGGATGTGTTGGGACACTTAAGCAGATAATATGGCGACACAACGTATTCATGTTGTCTGGAATACTCCCAGCTAGAACTCTCTCTCTTGTGAGTGTCCCGCTACAAACGATATCCAATGGGAGTATGAGAATCGCGCAGAAAAATCATTCAATTACAAACTGGCATGTCTTGTTTCTTGTTTTTCTTAAAACGTACTATCACTCAGATATACGCACTACCATACACACTCCGTACATACTCCCATACACACTCCGTACACGCTCCCATACACACTCCGTACATACTCCCATGCACACTTCGTACACACTCCCATGCACACTCCGTACATACTCCCATGCACACTCCGTACATACTCCCATACACACTCCGTACATACTCCCATGCACACTCCGTACATACTCACATACATACTCCGTACATACTCCCATACACACTCCGTACATACTCCCATACACACTCCGTACATACTCCCATACACACTCCGTACATACTCCCATACACACTCCGTACATACTCCCATACACACTCCGTACATACTCCCATACACACTCCGTACACGCTCCCATACACACTCCGTACATACTCCCATGCACACTCCGTACACACTCCCATGCACACTCCGTACATACTCCCATACACACTCCGTACATACTCACATACATACTCCGTACACACTCCTATACACACTCCGTACATACTCCCACAGACACACTCATACAAACTCCCAAGTTATATCCCTCTCATGCTATCCCCCCCGTACACACTCATAAGCAAACTTCAAAAAACACCCCCATTAACATCCCAAAACACACTTCCATACACACACATACTAACATACACACTCCCATATACATTCACATGCATGTTTACATACACACTCTCATTGATATCCCAAAACGAACTTTCACAGACACTCCCAAACACACTCACATTAACATACTCAATACAAACTTCCATACAAACTTCCATACACACTCTCATACCCACTCCCATACACACTCCCAAACATACTCTCAAACAAACTCCCATTAACATCCTCAAACACACTCCCACACGCACACTCCCGTACACACTCTCATACACATTTCTATATACATTCTCATAGACACACCCACACACCCACTTCCACGTGCTAAACCTCTCATAACCGTCTCTCATACACTCAACATCAATACTTCCTCTGTGGCACTTTTATATCTCTTGTGAAACATCAAATCTCCCTCACACCAAGTTTGTTTTTTAACAACCCACATTTCAAGCTACAGTAATCGTCCATTCTTCTCTTTACAACAGCAGTAACCATCTATTCTTCTCTTCATAACTGCAGTAAACATCCATTATTCTCTTCATAACTGCAGTAAACATCTATTCTTCTCTCTACCTGCAGTTACCGCCCATTTTTCTCTCTACAGCTTCAGTCGCCAACATTCCTGACATGAGTCACTACTCCTCGCCAGTTTCTCAAATATGCAATCATAATTTCCTTCAAATATGCCCCGGGGGTAAAGTCTGAATACCAATTTTCAACTTTTGATGAAGTATTCGGAAACTGTAATTTTGTAGTTCATATAAAACCAAGGTAGACAAGGGAGAAATGTGTAGTTGAATGTACGACACAAGACAGACAAGGGAAAATGTGTAGTTGAATGTACGACACAAGACAGACAAGGGAAAATGAACTCTGAAATTTCACAAGCAGTTAGCTGTCCATTTCAAATCGTTAGAACGCCCCCGCCCCTTCTAAATCGCTAAAGCTGTGGCGCAGAGAAATAGTTAACGTAATTGTAGTGGTGGGAGCGTTGATACAATATTGATGTGAGAACAGCGACTCAATTACCGCTGGTCAGACAAGATATGCTAAACCGTTAAACAAACTTCGTTTACTTCAGATGCAACGTTAGCGTGCTAACCACATGTGCCATCCAGATTAACATGTTTGCATAATTTCTCAAGATAATTGTTGCAAAGGTAAATACGAGAACATTATCTTGACCGTATGTGCAACTGCAAACAAACGCACAAAGAACATTATGTTGACCGTATGCCCAGCTCCAAATGTTCCTTTATACATGTTCTCTGTTTATCAGGCGATCATGGGTCTACAAAACAGATTAATTTGGGGCTGTCGATCCATGGGTCTACAAAACAGATTAATTTGGGGCTGTCGATCCATTCTGTTTCAGACCAACTTCTCATAATGTCACAATGTAGACCATCATCTTACGATGTCACATTGGAGAACATCATTTCACGGTGACACACTGAACATCGTCTCATTCCGTCTGTATATGTCCTCTCCCGTGTGGGACAACAAGGGCTGGGACTTCAAGTTCAGGGTGTACAGGCCACTGAATATGGTATAATGCAACTCGTTAATTCCATGCACTTGCCGTTTCTTCCTTGTCGGAACAAACACAAATATCTTCACTGTCCAGATTTTGCACGCCCGGGTGTCTTAATTTTCTAATCACTCTTCTACTTTTGAGTTAGTTGTCCAACTTCTGCAGATCAGCAGGATTTGCTTCGGAGAATTAAATGCTGTATGTCATGGTTTACAGCATTGCTGCGATATCTGCGATTTTCATCCTGACACATCCAATTTTAGCGAAACGTCTATGTCACTGTGACTTTTATGGGATGTTACATCCAACGTCACCCCGAAATCTGTTTAATCGTCTCTTACGATACGCAGGGAAAGTAAACAATTTTGCTATTTCTGATTCGCATATTGTTGCCCGGCACCACATGTCCGTGTCTAGCACTGATATAAATCACAATATGCACGACATAGTTATCCTGGATCGCCTGAGTTGCTATCACATCCATTACCTGGATAATCCATTATCTGGATAATCCATCAGAGATATCATTCTGTGTATCTGACCTACATCTCGCGTCACGTATATCAGATATGTAAACGTATAGACCACCAATTAATTGACGTGTATGAATTCTATAGTCCGTCCTGCGGCTTTCATTATTCTATTTGCAGAGAAATGCCAAATGAGTGCATTTCGTAACAACCAGAATATATGAAGAAATATGAAGAAATATGAAAGGAAATTGGGGACAGAGATAAGAAGACAAAGAGAGAAATTGTAAGATAGATTGTCATACTGGCACGGGAGCATGCCACAACTGAACTTATTAACACAACAAGAGGCAGGGAGTTGTGGAGAAACATGATCCCCTACTTCGCTTGACATGACAATTAGTATGACAAGGTAGCATTCTTATTTGTTGGAGTGGTCACAACGAATAACATGCTTTAAACTATCTTCCAAAATAGCTCGTAGAGGCTGCATTACCACAACCGCAACCTTCACTATTTTTATGGGTCGTAAATTTCTAATATAATTAAATTAAACTAACGTCCACGGTTGAAAGCAACGTACCTAACAACAAGTGGTAACGTATCTGGTAGAGGAATGGTTGTCAAATTTCCTATTCTGGACGTGCCTTATAATCCTGTATGTTTGTTTTACTATAATAATTTATTTTGTAAGCAATATTTACATTCAGTATATTGTCATTTCCGTCTTTAACGTCATTATGCAAACACTCGCTAACTGTCGTTCAGTCAAACCTTGAAGCGATAAATATTGGTAGAGATTGTTCATAAATGATGTCATATTTTCCTTTTTTATTGACCCCCCCCCCCTCCCCAATCAACAACTGTCAAGAATTCAGGGAACCAACTTCATTCACTTGTCAATTATGTCACATTACCCACCCCCTATTTTGTAATCTCTGTAAAAAGACATTTTTCTGCCGTAAAAATTACGAAAAATCTAGAGTATTTTCTTGTCAGATATTGAGAAACAATTTCACATTAAATTTAATTCCTGCATCAAATAAGTATTTTTGACATCCACTTTTGTCTACCACCCTCCCTCCCCCCTTTTTCTGCACCTGCACCCTTTATTAGAAATGTCAGACTATTTTAGAACCCGATCCCCCCACACCCTAAATTTTGGTGAAATGTATAGACAACCTGACAGTCATGATATAAAATGGTAGGATGAAAGAACAGTCAGAAAGTTACACGTGTTAAACTGTACAAGAACACAACACACATGACATCTCCTAACGAGATCGATCTCCATTGATCTGAGTATATGAAACATTATAATATCTCCGTTAAGCCGTGTCTGGGATGGCTATAAAGTATTGTTAGTCGCATGCTAACGGAATATTTCGGTAATCTCAATTCTTCGTATGTCGACATATACATTCTTCGGGATTGTCTTCGTGAAAGAGATTATGTGTTATTATTCGTTCATCACTATATATATATATGTTCAATAACTGTGTACAGAAGTGCGTCATGCATGGAGAATACATAAAGAAAACAGGATTAGAGGTTTGCAAATTAGAAGATAAACTCTCATACAGACTAAACATAAACACTGTCATCCCATATAGAGTAAGTGAAATATAGAAAAAACTCCCATAATACATTATCTTACTAAACTATCACACTAAACTCTCACAATAAACTTTCATACTAAACTCTCATACTAGACTTTCTTGCTAAACTCTACATTAAACCCTTAAACTAAACATTCACACTAAACTCTCATTCTAAACATTTATACTAAACTGTTATACTAAACTATCATGCTAAACTATGAACTAAAACCTCTTACTAAACGTGCATACTAAACTCTCATTCTAACTCTCACACTAAACGTTCATGTTAAACTCGAATCTATACTGTCATTCTAACCTATTATACTAATCTTTCATACTAAACTTTCATACTAAACTCACATACTAAACTTGTATGCCAAACTCTGACACTAACCGCTCATACTTGATTATTACATCTGTTATATAAAAACGCCTTCTGAAAACGTGTCTACTCTCGTATAGACTAAGATCTTATGGAGACCCTCGTACAATCTCCTACAGGCTAAACTTTCCTACAGGCTAGACTGTCCTCCAGGCTACCCTCCTACAGGCTAAACTGTCCTACAGACTGTCCTCCAGGCTACCCTCCTACAGGCTAAACTTTCCTACATGCTAGACTGTCCTCCAGGCTACCCTCCTAAAGGCTAGATTCTCCTATAAACTAGTCTCATTATAGTCTAGCGAGAATACACTCTCAATCACGAACACTCATACAGACTATACTCTTAATCACAGTAAACTAACATACACTCTCATACACACTACCCTCTCATACACACTACCCTCTCATACACACTACCCTCTCATACACACTACCCTCTCATACACACTACACTCTAATACACACAACACTCTCATACACACTACACTCTCATACACACTACACTCTAATACACACTACAATCTCTTATAAACTACACTCTCATACAGACTACACTCTCTTACACACTACACTCTCGTACATACTACACTCTCGTACAGACTACACTCTCTTACATACTACACTCTCGTGCAGACTACACTCTCATAAAGACTACTCTCTCATACAGACTACACTCTCTTACAGACTACACTCTCTTACAGACTACACTCTCTTACAGACTACACTCTCTTACAGACTACACTCTCATACAGACTACACTCTCTTACAGACTACACTCTCTTACAGACTACATTAGTAATATGTGTTCGCACGGATATACCCATATATACCAAAGTTCCCACCACTACGCTTATCGGAAAGTGTGAATACGGCCAACCATCGTTGACCTGGGGGACAGACAATAGACAGTAATTGAAACTAATTGACAAGTCAGTCACTAAACACAATTAGAACATACATAATCATGTATGGAACACGAAAACATCACATTTCATTTTTTCATGAATCTAAACGCCGCTGCTTCTCTTCATGTTTTTACAAATCACATCCTCTCTGCTATTATGGGGCCGCCTTATCCTAGTGATTAGTTCACTAGCTTCCTAGTCGGTTGATCCAAGGCTCAATTCCCAGTTCAATGGGACATATTTGTCAAGAATTAGTGCTTCCTAGGTAGCCAAATATTTGTCAAGAATGAGTGCTTCCTAGGTATAAACATATGACAGTTTGTATATACGCATTAAACCGGGGCATGCAAGAACAAAGTTAGGGGCATGTAATGATGAAAACACTTTGTGACATGTACTGTAAGAAAACACTTTTTAAAAATCTAATGTAAGAAAACACTTTGTGACATCTACTGTAAGAAAACACTTTGTGACCTACTGTAAGAAAACACTTTTTAAAAATCTAATGTAAGAAAAGACATTAGGACATCTAATGTAAGAAAACACCTTGTGACATCTAATGCGAGAAAACACTTTAGGACATGTAATGTAAGAAAACGCATTGAGACATTTAAAATGCGAGAAAACACTGTGTGACATGTAAAAACCAACTGTAGGACACACAAATCTAGAAATGTCACATACGGACATGAAAGTTACTGCTTAAGAGAGAAATCGATAGAGGAAGAAGGGATGAAGAATAGGCTAGGCGTGGATCGATAATCAATGACCAGAGCTTAAAGTCAGGAAGTTGAGTGCCGGGTTGTGATTAGTTATGTCTTCTGTCCTGCCAGATTTACTAGCCATTCATTGACGTACAGGCAGACATGTTTGTTTGTTTGTTTGTTTTGCGTTCGCTCCATTGTAACCATCACGGATATCCGTGCGATTTCCGCCGGGAGCGTGATTACGTTGTGCCACCGTTATGCGCCTTGTAGGCCTAGCACATCCGATTTCGGCATGCCTTGACAATTCGGGTGGGCTACCCTTAGCCTGTGACAACCTCTATATCTGTCTCCAGGCACGCGTAGTGGAGACTCTTCGCCCAGACGATTTTCTTGCTCTTAGTCTGACTCAAACGAGGTGTTCCACTGTCTATGAACTTGCCTCGTGTAATTGGACGTGCTGTGCCTGTGCCCATTGGGTACTGAACCGTTTCTCATCCGTGAGCCTGGTTCCTTAAGGGGAAGAACTCAACAGAGGAGTTGGACCATGGCTCTTTCGCCCTCTTAGCCGAGGTGTCATTCACCGACATCGTGTACCCCTTGTCCAAGTTCGAGTCTCACACCACGCGTTTGAGAGCAAGGCGTTCTCGAGCTGAGCGTCCTTGTCCCAATAGCGCCTGGGCCCATCAGGTACTGAACCCTTTCTCTCTTCAAGTGTATTTCCGGTGTAGGAAAACTTGACAGTAGAGTTGGGCCAGGGCTAAATCGTTGTCCCTTTTGTGCCTGAGCGAATCGAGTACGGAACCCTTTCTCTCTGCAAGTGTACTTCCGGTATAGGAAACATTGACAGTAGAGTTGGGCCAGGACTACCATCGTTGTCCCTTTCTTGCCTAAGCCCATTGGGTACAGAACCCTTTCTCTTCGCGAGCATATTTCCGGTTTAGGAAGGCTCGACATTAGAGTTGGGTTAGGTCTTCTTGCTTTACCAAACGCCATTGGATGGGTCTGGGTCTCTGCCTGTAAGGAACTCTGGTAGCTAGAAGCCCGTCTCGAGCTGACGGAGCTTGTAGCTCTCCCTTTCCTAGGGACTTTTCACTTTCTATTTGCAGTTCGCGCTGCCCTCTAGCGCTGTTCTGCCCTTTCATTGTTTCATTGTACTCGGTATGAAATCTATGTCTCTCGCCATGTATCTACCTTTACGTGCATTTTACATTGGCCGCCCCTCCAATGTTCGGACTGGACTGACTAGCTTCACTGTATGTCGACAGTGTCGCTATATGTGGTGATGCTGGTGGTGTCGGAGATATGTCTGTCCGTGTGCAGGCAAATCTCTTTCCATCTGCTACCTCCACATTTTCGGACACGATCCCCAAATGATTTGGCCAGAATCAGCTCGAGCTGCTGTATTTCTGTTTCCGGGGTGCACCGCGTGGAGGTACATTTGGGATCTTGGTTATCTGCTAACCCTGGGTCCGCCTAGAGCAATGCGTTCCCTTTGCACCCCACAGGCAGACATAACAAGAGACTGGAGTAGGGGGTTTCGTCAATGTCTTAGGGTAGATCGGTTTTCTACTTGTACACATATTTGTTGTGCTAAATTCAAGTTAAGAATAAACGAGAATACAACGAGTACGCGAGAGCGAGTGCATACTGAGAGAGAAATGAGATGAACTTTAGAGTGACAATCCTGATATATCGAAAGGAAACTCAGTTTACGATAAATAAAATTGGATGTGTCGGTACACTCATGCATATAAAACGGACACAACGCAGCGTAAATCTTTGGAATATATACTGCTGAAACAATAGCAGGACATTGGTAATCCATGGGAGATTCAGAGAATGAAGATCAGCAACCATGCTGAAGTCGGATATGTCAGGCCGAAAGGCGCAGCTAAGATGTAAACAATTATAGGGTACATTCCGTTCTCTAGACCTGCTAACCTGCAGAGCTTGAGAACAAACGCTGAGGAAACATGCTAACATTTTGTATATTTGTTACTCAGATAGTCTCAGACTATAAGAGTCGAAACTAAACAGGACACATTGTGACTGCTACCGTGGCAAACCATCAGAGGTGAAACTAGACAGGCCACATTGTGACTGCGACCCTGGTCACTTTTGAGAACAACAAAAGTTATCTCCAGGGACACCATACCGAAAATGATTTTAGTTTATGTAAGGAATTGGTTTAGAAAGATTAATCATAGAATGAAAGGGTCCGGGAAAGAGAACAAGAGGCAGAACAAGCCTACAATGGACACAGAATATAGAAGATCTTCTGTTCATAATACTGAAAGCGGCTGGACAGCTTGCAATGAACCGAGATCCTTATAGAGGTGGTTGTGAGGACAATTTTGAATTTATCTTCATGCTTCCTGCTTGAATTTACGAAAACAATGTGTGAACTATGCACAATTATGGGAGAAAAGAAGAGGTACGCTAAAATACAGAATATTATATTCGCAGTTCTCACTTTCAGTTTCAGTTTCCCTCTCATAATATTCTATGTTACAGTGTTCTGAATGTCGTGATTACATGTGGGCGGTGTCCGCTGTCTGAAGACGTTGAGACATACCGGGTTAGACAAACTTCGGCGCATTCGACATTCAAGTAACTGTTGTGACCTTTGACCTGGATTCGCAGTGTTTCCTAACTTCCACCGTTGTGACTTTGCAGTGTTAGATAAGTTGTGTAATATTATATATTTTGGTAAATGGGGGTTAAAATGATTAGAATTAGTTTATATATTGTTTTGGGAGGGGGGAGAAGGGTTAGAATCAGTGTTTAGAATTAATAATTAATTCTCTAAGAATTCTCATTCACAAAGCCACGTCACACGCTTGGACCCTCGATTGTGCTTCTGCGGTGTGACGTCACGGCATCCATTAATTTCATTGGCAGTGTGCGGAAATCCATGACGTCGGGTAGTCCGGAATATAAACATTGCGCTATTTATAGCACAATGGTTACTTGAACATGAAATTTACCCAAACTTCTTGTCTAGGATTAGTGCTTAGTTACCCGAAACTGGAAATTGTGTGGGGGGTGGGTAACACAAGGTAAATATCAAAATGAACAGATATAGTTATTATGTGTTACCAAAACAAGTCAATAGATCAATCTAGCAACGAGAACAGTGACAGATGGCGTTTCTACATAAACGTCTTCATCAGGACAAAAACAAACAAGAAACGAATATTACAAAGAATCATAATGTAAGAGACGAACAAATGTAGACAGATCAGATGAGAAACACAGAGGGGGCGGGGGAGGAAAACAATGTCAGAACAGTGAAGAGAGTTCTATCATAAGGAAGAAATATAATTAAATAGTGGGAGGAAAAGATTGAATAGTGGAGAGAGAGAGAGAGGCTAGTGTCATAAGGAAGAACAAGATGGGAGCTAAGAATAAGTAGATGAGGAAATGGTGATGACAATGGCATATTAGATGAGCTAAATATTATTCACAACAAATAGCTCACACAACCAGTAACTGAGCTCAATCTATCTTGTACAAATGAAACATTGAAAACAAATTCTCCTAAACGTCACTCAATGCTCAAGGTTGAAAGTAGACTTTCACTCTTTGTCTACAGTTAAAGTCCATGTTTGACATTGATAGCAGAGTGTTGGTATACATATTATAGATATGATCTGTCTTTTGATTTCCATCTTGATCTTTAGGTGGAAAATTTGTGCTGAAAGTTGGTAGGTCGCTGTGTTCGTTTTCTGGCACCTTGTTTCTATTTCTCTGTCTTGTCTTCCATTTTCGGAAACAGAAATGCATAGATATTTCAATTCTTTGTCTTGTTTCAGATAGTTTTATTTCTACGAGCGCTAACTTCAGTTTAATACTGTCTGGTCCGATAGTTATGCCAGGATGTGAAGGAAAAACTGGAACAATTAAATGCTGCTAAAGTGTTTCCGCGTGAAACAGATGGCACGTGCCTGCAACACCTGGATAGAGGAAAGCGGAACCTGAAACTGAAGCCTGCTACGTGATAGTTTTTTTTTAATGTTCGGAAAATGAGGTGTTGGAGGAGGGAGGGGGGTGTAGAAATAATGTACGTTTACTAGAAGAAATTTCTGGATTCATTCTCAAGCATTGCCTGTGTTTATAGTGAAATTCTGACACACATGTACACACGAGCGCACACACATCTACACACCAGAGCACACACATGTACATACGAGCACACGCACTAGCACACATGAGCACTGACACATTTGTACACACGAGCGTACACACACACGCAGTCACATATGTACACGCATGTACTTACACACAAGTACACACGAGCACATGTACAAAGTAGCACACACGCGTACTAATAAAGGTGTAAACATGAGCACTGACACATATGCACATGACCACACACGCACAAACACACATTAAAACACATACGCACATGACACACGAGCACATACAGACTCTAACACACGTTTACACACACGAACGCACATATGCACAATGGCCCTCATATACACACGAGCACAAACACATTCATTGACACATTTGAACACACAGACGCATTGACACACAATAACCCTCGCAGACAAACACAGAAACACACACAAGCAAACACTAACACACATGAACACTGAAGGCTATACGTCTGCTACGACACACTCAAAAACACACACACGCATACACTACAATATATGCTCACACAAGCATACACAACACATTGACAGACAAGTACACACTTACACTCACACACTGTTACACACATAACATACAAGTACACACTTACACACACACATTGACACACCAACATTCAGAATGATCAATATAAACTTGTTTATGACGTTTGTCCAATGAACGATCCTCTAATGTACACACACTTCAGCTTATGTACACGCATGTACGCTTATGTACAATTTTATCATTACAAATCCATCAATGCTACCATATCCATCACTACTTTACTCTCCGTGTATGCTTGCTCCACCACAAGGATTAATATTACCATCATTTATCGCAGACCACCGTCGACATATCTCCACCAGCCACACTAGTCTTCGCTCAATCAGCCACACTACAGTCTTCCCTCCATCAACGATTTCAAAACTCTTACTCCAATAAAGTTTCCACAGTATTCAACTTAATCGCATTTTCCAAAACAAACACTCTATCACGGTCCCTAAAATCATCATACCATTAAGTTTTACAAAACCATCACTCCATCATGCTTCCCAAAACTATCACACCATCAAGGTTCCAAAAACCATCACGCCATCATGTTTCATAAATCAATACGCCATCATGTTTCTTAAAACGAGCAAAGGCTACTATCACCCCCCCCCTTATGTTCCCTTAACATTCAATCCAACATGTCCACCCTCATATTCCCACATACCTACCCCCAAAGGTTTTCCAATTATCACTCACAGCACTCTATTCCCGTCAAACTCTCACCTCCATCAAATCTATAATCAAATTTGAAATGTGATATACACAAGCACCCAAGGCCTGTAACGGATAACTTGGGATTTCATTGATTACCAGTCCAGCACACTACCAGCTTGATCAGCCTTCCTGATACTTGTCCAATACACTTCCTTTCCTTCTGTCAGAAATGTTGACTTGCTTGTACGACTTCTGTCAGAAACGTTGGCTTGCTTGTACGACTTCTGTCAGAAACGTTGGCTTGCTTGTACGATTTCTGTCAGAAACGTTGGCTTGCTTGTACGACTTCTGTCAGAAACGTTGGCTTGCTTTTGAGTGTTTCCTTTGGTATACTCCTGGCTCTTCTGCCTGTTGGTATCCATGCACGAGATTGGTAGCGTTTTATGTTATTGTCTGAGTGTAGGACATGGCCGATGTAGGACCAACGGCGTTTTCTAATAACATCTGTGATGTAGTTTTGATGTGTCTCTTTGATTTTTTTCGTTCAATTTGAATTCACTCAATTGGGTGTTAGTTATCATATGAAGGCATTTGTTTTCGAAATTCAATAGCTTTTTTTCTGATGATAAAGAACTTTTCCAGCTCTCACATCCATATGACATATGACATATGACAGCACTGGAATGACGTAGGAATTAAATAAGCGCATTTTCGTGAGTGTGATGATTGACTTTGACCTCCAGATATTAGACAGTTTATTAAAGGCACTTGATGCTAATACAATGAGAGGTATAATTTATGACATGACATCGCGGTCGAGTGCTAATTTGCTTCCTAGATAGCAAAAAGTGTGTACCTTTTCAAGTTGTCCATTTAAATTAATTACGTTAGATGAACCGGTAAATACCATAATTTTTGTTTTTGATGTATTGATTTGAAGACCTACCTGTGAGAAATTTTCAATCTATGAGTGTTTGTTTATTAGATTCGTTAGGCACCATATGTTAGTCTGATACCGTACACAATACGGCACTAAATTAAGAGACGTGTAGGTTATCAAGAAACACTTTAAGACAGAGGTGAAACTGTGTAAACATGTTTGGTTTGGTCATGTAACGAAAAACGACTCGCTTTCTAAAATTATTTCGTGAAAGCAACAGTCTAGGATGGAAGAGGAACAATATAAGGTAATACTGTGTGAAACGAAACAATAATTGTACTTACGTAAAACACATGTTTTTGAATGTTTCACTTAGACACGACGGACTATCACTAAAACTAGGGGGTTATTATTTGTAAACAAAAAAACATAGAAATTACTATCAACAAAACAATATGTACGGTGGAAACGGAAGTTGAGGGTAAAGAAAATCCTTCATTGATAACACCAACGAATCGTCTCGACAGGATTTTCTACAAATGGCTGTGAGTAGAGATATTTGGCATTCTTTCTGCGCTTATGTCTCCAGTGTTGCAGCACTACGTCCTGCATATCTCTAGTGTGTCCGCACTATGCCCTGCATATCTCCAGTGTGTCCGCACTATGCCCTGCATATCTCCAGTGTGTCCGCACTACGTCCTGGATATCTCCAGTGTGTCCGCACTATGCCCTGCATATCTCCAGTGTGTCCGCACTACGTCCTGGATATCTCCAGTGTTGCAGCACTACGTCCTGGATATCTCCAGTGTTGCAGCACTACGTCCTGGATATCTCTAGTGTGTCCGCACTACGTCCTGGATATCTCTAGTGTGTCCGCACTACGTCCTGGATAGCTCTAGTGTGTCCGCACTACGTCCTGGATATCTCCAGTGTTGCAGCACTACGTCCTGGATATCTCCAGTGTTGCAGCACTACGTCCTGGATATCTCCAGTGTTGCAGCACTACGTCCTGGATATCTCCAGTGTTGCAGCACTACGTCCTGGATATCTCCAGTATGACACCCCTACTGCCTGGATATCTCCAGTGTGTCCGCACTATGTCCTGGATATCTCCAGTATGGCACCCCTACTTCCTGGATATCTCCAGTATGGCACCCCTACGTCCTGGATATCTCCAGTGTGGCAGAAATATGACACTGACGGGTTATGGGTCTTTTCCGTATATCACAACAAATGCCCTTCCTGGTAAACTGACCGCTGAAAAGTTGTGGATACCTTAGAATAATTTCTGTACCTGGACTATGAGAGTTGTACCCGAGTGACTAGGTCAGACGAGAAAACACTTCACTGTTACATCCCACTCAATTATTGCATTTATGTGCTCCCCAGAATTTCAGTTAATTTTCGAGAGATATTAAAGATAATCACGGAAATCTCTAGAAATAATAAATGTCTAGTAAATAGATGTCATTATTTGATCATTTATTTTAGCAACTCTCATTATGTCATTAACTTAGGTGGCCTTACAAAAACCTCATTATCTCGTCACAGATTGGTCGATGTTCATTATAACGGGAGGTCTAGTCTCTAATTTAGATCAGACACATCGATGTTTTCGTATACATCTGTTATCAGTATACAGGGTACAGTATGCGCATTGAACTGCCGGTAAACTGGGTACGTAAGAAACAAGATAGACATATATATGCAGGTCTAGTCTAGCTCAAGAAAACTTTCATAGTTTGGACATGATCATTTATTAAAAAATAATACGGAAGGGAATTGTCGAAGGTAGAAGAAGCAGAGGAGTAGATGGGTAGACAACAACATGGAATAGAAAAGACCTCGCTTGTTAGCATCGTTGAAGATCGAAGTCGCTGGAGAACTCTTTGCGATCCCGAGTCTGTGTGCTGAAGCATCCAATGTTTTACCCCTACGAACCTGACGGGTTATAGGTTTTAATAGAAACTGGCAACCAGCTTCGTGTGTATATATCACCAGCTCCGTGTGTATTTATCACCAGCTCCGTGTGTATATATCACCAGCTTCGTGTGTATATATCACCAGCTCCGTGTGTATTTATCACCAGCTCCGTGTGTATATATCACCAGCTTCGTGTGTATATATCACCAGCTCCGTGTGTATATATCACCAGCTACGTGTGTGTGTATCACCAGCTCCGTGTGTACATATCACCAGCTCCGTATCTATATATCACCAGCTCCGTGTGTATATCACCAGCTCCGTGTGCATATATCACCAGCTCCGTGTGTATATATCACCAGCTACGTGTGTATATATCACCAGCTCTGTGTGTGTGTGTATCACCAGCTCCGTGTGTATATATCACCAGCTCCGTGTGTATATATCACCAGCTCCGTGTGTATATATCACCAGCTCCGTGTGTATATTTCAGTGATGGAAAACCCATCTCGCATGTCGGTTGCTGTGAATCAGGGCATCAGCTCCGTATGTGTGTATCACCAGCTCCGTGTGTATATATCACCAGCTCCGTGTGTATATATCACCAGCTCCGTGTGTATATTTCAGTGATGGAAGAACCATCTTGCATGGCGGTTGCTGTCAATCAGTGGATCACCTCCATGTTAAAATGACATCTTTATGGGCAATATATATATATATATATAGTAAAATGTCATTTATTAGGACATCGTCTCCATTATTTAAGTGGTACTGGAATGGCATATGTCTGGTTTCAGAATATGATATGTCTGGTGTCAGAATGGCATATGTCTGGTGTCAAAATGTAATTTTTCTGGTGTTAGAATGCGATATGTCTGGTGCGAATTGACTATTGCTCTTACCATATTGCAAAACCATCTGACAACTCCCCCCCCCCCCCCGCTCCACTACATCCCATAAAAATATTCACTGAAATAAATGACTAAAACTTTGACATCTACCCGTGTCTAGTTTTCTAATCAAGCAATTCTCTCTCAAATCTGTCTGACATCTACCCGTGTCTAGTTATCTAATCAAGCAATTCTCTCACAACTCTGCCTCCAGGACATTACGTCATGGGTGAATGATCCACGGAAATCGTCCGCCAACTAAGACAGTAAATTTCAGGGTACACGCCCCTCGACGGAAGTCAAGTGGAAATCAATATCTCCTGCCTGGATCCGAAGTTCTAGTAATTTCTATCTCAGATAAGTAATCTATCTCGGCGGATAAACTGCCACCGGAAGTGTGCCAAACCTGTATCATACATAACCGTGTTTCTATTTCATGTAAGCAGTGACCTTGAGAACGAGATGTTGAAGTTGGCATCTATCGAGAGTAGGCCTATTAGGGGGGGGGGGGGAGGTGGATAGCAGGAGGAGGCCATTTCTCTCTTACATATCTACTTCTAGATTGTAAGAGAGAGAGGCATGGGATAATAAACGTACAATTCAGTCGATCCACTACACAATTTGTGTCATTTTAGGAAAGTCGAAATACGTGAATCGTGACTGATTTATTTGTGTCTTGTCGGTTCTACGTAATGAGTCTTGGCTTCCATGTACGAAGCTAGGTAGGGTTGACCTTGACCATCTCTTTCCTATCTTTATTGTTACTTACATGTATTCTCTTATTACTTACATATATTCTCTTGTTACTTACATATATTCTCTTGTTACTTACATATATTCTCTTGTTACTTACATATATTCTCTTATTACTTACATATATTCTCTTGTTACGTACATGTATTCTCTTGTTACTTACATGTATTCTCTTGTTACTTACATGTATTCTCTTGTTACTTACATGTATCCTCTTGTTACTTACATGTATTCTCTTGTTACTTACATGTATCCTCTTGTTACTTACATGTTTTCTCTTGTTACTTACATATATTCTCTTGTTACTTACATATATTCTCTTGTTACTTACATATATTCTCTTGTTACTTACATATATTCTCTTTGTTACTTACATATATTTTCTTGTATCTTACATGTATTGATTGGATATTGTCATATATTTTCTACCTGTCAGGTAATGAAGGAAAAATTGCTAGCGTATCCTATTCAGGACGTAGCAATAAACCCAGCATTTTTTGCTCTTGTGATTTTCAAGGCAAGATAATACGTTCAGTAGTTTGTCTTTGCTTTGTGTACGGCCGTGATGCACAATTGACTGTAGCTGGCTGGGATCGAACTCGGTAACTTGGCCGTCACAAACTCGCTCTGTATCACTACGCCACAGAACCGGACAATCAATGACCGATCAATAATCGTGTATTATCTATGTACTTTAGTGAATATATTGTATGGGTGTTGTATGTGGGTCTGTTAGTAATATACTATGCAATACATCTCGGAAAATCAATGCTACAAGAGTTGGAGCGCAGCGTATGAGATGTACATATATAGGAGAATAGGCAGATGAAGGCGATAAGTGAAAAACAAAAATCAACACAGATGTCCTGACAACGACGTTTGTGTGAATAAATCACTCATCAAACAAATAATATAATATAGACAAATTGAAAGGCAACCTTAGAGTCGAGGGGAGCAGGGGGTAGTGACAGATACAAGTAGGAGGGAAACATCACTACTTCGGGGTAGAGTCGAGGGGAGCAGGTGGTAGTGACAGATACAAGTAGGAGGGAAACATCATTACTTGAGGGTAGAGTCGATGGAGCAGTGGGTAGTGGCAGATACAAGTAGGAGGGAAACATCACGACTTGAGTGTAGAGTCGAGGGGAACAGGGGTAGTGACAGATACAAGTAGGAGGGAAACATCACGACTTGAGCGTAGAGTCGAGGGGAGCAAGGGGTAGTGACAGATACAAGTTGGAGGGAAACATCACGACTTAAGGGTAGAGTAGAGGGGAGCAGGGGGTAGTGACAGATACAAGTAGGAGGGAAACATCACAACTTGCGGGTAGAGTCGAGAGGAGCACGGGGTAGACAGATACAAGTAGGTTGGAAACATCACGACTTGAGGGTAGAGTCGAGGGGAGCAGGGGGTAGTGACAGATACAAGTAGGAGGGAAACATCACGACCTGAGGGTAGAGTCGAGGGGAGCAGGGGGTAGTGACAGATACAAGTAGGAGGGAAACATCATGAGATGAACAGAGTTGTCTGTTAGAGTACACCATACAGCCAGGGGGAAATTCATGTCTGATCATGCAACCTATATGAGGAGACGGCACTTGATAATTAACCCAGACACATGTCGGAGAACAAATGATAAGTGATGGAATGTGTATTAGCAGCAGAAATAATACATCATAAATACAGCATAAATAATACATCATAAATACAACATAAATAATACATCATAAATACAGCAGAAATGCCGCACACAAACAATAACAAAGAATTATCAAACTGTAGTTTTTCTGCTAGAGCAGTGTTTCCCAACGTGGGACCAACGTTCCACAGGGTGGCAATATGATTGTTCAGGGGGGCAATATGATTGTTAGGGGGGCAATTCGAACAATTTGTAATTAGGCTTCATTAGGGAGTTATTCAATATTTTAATATACTAAAATATGTATATATTAGTTAGGGGGCATCCGAATTTTAGAAAGACTTAGGTTGTGGCATGGTACAAAAATGGTTGGGAAACACAACCCTAGAGAGTTACAGGAAGTATTCGAGTGTTGCTTGTGTGATAAAGTTAGGAAGTTACAGGAAGTATTCGAGTGTTGCTTGTGTGATAAAGTCCGGATGACCTTGCTGTCACCACGTCATGTTCAGCTGAATTTTTTTTTAATTTCACTCCGACAGAAAGAAACCCCACTCCTTACTGGAAATCGAAATATGTACCTCACTGATGTGAGGGCAAGGCTCTAACCTAAAGACCATGCGCTACACAAACTCTATAAAGTAAGAAAATCATACAAATTAATTATGAGGTACAAGATGGACATTGAAAGACTGCAACAAATAAATCAATATTCTTATCAATCTAATAAATTAATCAATTAATATTCGGATAATTAAAAATGGAATATACATATAATGAAATATGAATAGTAATTTGTATAAATCAATTGGAATATCTTCAGTCATTGGTAGAGTCTGTGTCATCTAGGCTGGAACAAATATTCCAAATAATGTCCTCCAAACTGACCTAAGATCATCACAGCAGTCATGTGAATTAGGCAGGTCTTATCCTCGAGTTGACATCTGACATCTCGTCTCACGTGTTGGTAGCAGTCATGTGAATTAGGCAGGTCTTATCCTCGAGTTGACATCTGACATCTCGGCTCACGTGTTGGTAGCAGTCATGTGAATTAGGCAGGTCTTATCCTCAAGTTGACATCTGACATCTCGGCTCACGTGTTGTTAGCAGTCATGTGAATTAGGCAGGTCTTATCCTCAAGTTGACATCTGACATCTCGGCTCACGTGTTGGTAGCAGTCGTGTGAATTAGGCAGGTCTTATCCTCAATTTGACATCTGACATCTCGGCTCACGTGTTGGTAGCAGTCATGAGAATTAGGCAGGTCTTATCCTCAAGTTGACATCTGACATCTCGGCTCACGTGTTGGTAGCAGTCATGTGAATTAGGCAGGTATTATCCTCAAGTTGACATCTGACATCTCGGCTCACGTGTTGGTAGCAGTCATGTGAATTAGGCAGGTCTTATCCTCAAGTTGACATCTGACATCTCGGCTCACGTGTTGGTAGCAGTCATGTGAATTAGGCAGGTCTTATCCTCAAGTTGACATCTGACATCTCGGCTCACGTCTTGGTAGCAGTCATGTGAATTAGGCAGGTCTTATCCTCAATTTGACATCTGACATCTCGGCTCACGTGTTGGTAGCAGTCATGTGAATTAGGCAGGTATTATCCTCAAGTTGACATCTGACATCTCGGCTCACGTGTTGGTAGCAGTCATGTGAATTAGGCAGGTCTTATCCTCAAGTTGACATCTGACATCTCGGCTCACGTGTTGGTAGCAGTCATGTGAATTAGGCAGGTCTTATCCTCAAGTTGACATCTGACATCTCGGCTCACGTGTTGGTAGCAGTCGTGTGAATTAGGCAGGTCTTATCCTCAAGTTGACATCTGACATCTCGGCTCACGTGTTGGTAGAAGTCATGTGAATTAGGCAGGTCTTATCCTCAAGTTGACATCTGACATCTCAGCTCACGTGCTGGTAGCAGTCATGTGAATTAGGCAGGTCTTATCCTCAAGTTGACATCTGAGATCTCGGCTCACGTGTTGGTAGCAGTCATGTGAATTAGGCAGGTCTTATCCTCAAGTTGACATCTGACATCTCGGCTCACGTCTTGGTAGCAGTCATGTGAATTAGGCAGGTCTTATCCTCAATGTGACATCTGACATCTCGGCTCACGTGTTGGTAGCAGTCATGTGAATTAGGCAGGTATTATCCTCAAGTTGACATCTGACATCTCGGCTCACGTGTTGGTAGCAGTCATGTGAATTAGGCAGGTCTTATCCTCAAGTTGACATCTGACATCTCGGCTCACGTGTTGGTAGCAGTCATGTGAATTAGGCAGGTCTTATCCTCAAGTTGACATCTGACATCTCGGCTCACGTGTTGGTAGCAGTCGTGTGAATTAGGCAGGTCTTATCCTCAAGTTGACATCTGACATCTCGGCTCACGTGTTGGTAGAAGTCATGTGAATTAGGCAGGTCTTATCCTCAAGTTGACATCTGACATCTCGGCTCACGTGTTGGTAGCAGACATTTCAAAGAAATAGAACAAACCATTTATCCATTCACATTCAACAAATTATGATTAAACACAGGCGCAGATGGCGTTTCCTTCTGCAATTCTCACTGCCTATTTACTTCTCCCTTAACCCATAATCTGTGGGTACACTTTAGCTGTGAGAAGCGTTTATGTAGGGAACAAAGCGTGGAGAACAACGACCTTGAGATCGTAGGTCGGGGTAACGAGATAATCGATGCAAGCGGGCTCCGTTTAAACACTAGCTATTCAATCAATTGATTGGACTAAGCAATTAAATGAACGACTTCCGCTAAACGTGGGTAACATTCGTAGTTTCTGGATCTCTATTGATGGCTTTATTCTGGGAACAGATGGGAACATCCCACTTAATCTGGGAGAAAATACACAACTGCTGAATGTTGTATTTATAGTTGTGACCTTATTTTGTGACAATTATTGACGGATAAAATTCTAGTTTCAGGTAGAATTTTTGATTTATTAATGGCGTCGTTAGGACTGAATCTTTCATTTATAGAACGTGTGACGGTGTGAAATTGTAGGCAGTGAAATAATAATTGCCTGCGTTCAATTGATATGTTAGAGAAAGAGAATTGATATGTTAGAGAGAATTGATATGTTAGAGAGAATTGATATGTTAGAGAGAATTGATATGTTAGAGAGAATTGATATGTTAGAGAGAATTGATATGTTAGAGAGAATTGATATGTTAGAGAGAATTGATATGTTAGAGAGAATTGATAATTTAGAGAGAATTGATATGTTAGAGAGAATTGATATGTGAGAGAGAATTGATATGTGAGAGAGAATTGATATGTTAGAGAGAATTGATATGTTACAGAGAGAGAATTGATATGTTACAGAGAGAGAATTGATATGTTACAGAGAGAGAATTGATATGTTACAGAGAGAGAATTGATATGTTACAGAGAGAGAATTGATATGTTACAGAGAGAGAATTGATATGTTACAGAGAGAGAATTGATATGTTACAGAGAGAGAATTGATATGTTACAGAGAGAGAATTGATATGTTAGAGAGAATTGATATGTTACAGAGAGAGAATTGATATGTTAGAGAGAATTGATATGTAAGAGAGAATTGATATGTAAGAGAGAATTGATATGTTAGATAGAATTGATATGTAAGAGAGAATTGATATGTAAGAGAGAATTGATATGTAAGAGAGAATTGATATGTAAGAGAGAATTGATATGTAAGAGAGAATTGATATGTTACAGAGAGAGAATTGATATGTTACAGAGAGAGAATTGATATGTTACAAAGAGAGAATTGATATGTTACAGAGAGAGAATTGATATGTTACAGAGAGAGAATTGATATGTTAGAGAGAATTGATATGTTACAGAGAGAGAATTGATATGTTACAGAGAGAGAATTGATATGTTACAGAGAGAGAATTGATATGTTAGAGAGAATTGATATGTTACAGAGAGAGAATTGATATGTTAGAGAGAATTGATATGTAAGAGAGAATTGATATGTAAGAGAGAATTGATATGTTAGAGAGAATTGATATGTAAGAGAGAATTGATATGTAAGAGAGAATTGATATGTTACAGAGAGAGAATTGATATGTTACAGAGAGAGAATTGATATGTTACAGAGAGAGAATTGATATGTTAGAGAGAATTGATATGTTAGAGAGAATTGATATGTTAGAGAGAATTGATATGTTACAGAGAGAGAATTGATATGTTAGAGAGAATTGATATGTTACAGAGAGAGAATTGATATGTTAGAGAGAATTGATATGTAAGAGAGAATTGATATGTTACAGAGAGAGAATTGATATGTTACAGAGAGAGAATTGATATGTTACAGAGAGAGAATTGATATGTTACAGAGAATTGATATGTTACAGAGAGAGAATTGATATGTTAGAGAGAATTGATATGTTAGAGAGAGAAAGAGAGATGATATGTTACAGAGAGAGAATTGATATGTTAGAGAGAATTGATATGTTACAGAGAGAGAATTGATATGTAAGAGAGAATTGATATGTTACAGAGAATTGATATGTTACAGAGAGAGAATTGATATGTTAGAGAGAATTGATATGTTAGAGAGAGAAAGAGAGATGATATGTTACAGAGAGAGAATTGATATGTTAGAGAGAATTGATATGTTACAGAGAGAGAATTGATATGTTAGAGAGAATTGATATGTTACAGAGAGAGAATTGATATGTTAGAGAGAATTGATATGTTAGAGAGAATTGATATGTTACAGAGAGAGAATTGATATGTAAGAGAGAATTGATATGTTAGAGAGAATTGATATGTTACAGAGAGAGAATTGATATGTTAGAGAGAATTGATATGTTACAGAGAATTGATATGTTACAGAGAGAGAATTGATATGTTAGAGAGAATTGATATGTTAGAGAGAGAGAAAGAGAGATGATATGTTACAGAGAATTGATATGTAAGAGAGAATTGATATGTTAGAGAGAATTGATATGTTAGAGAGAATTGATATGTTAGAGAGAATTGATATGTTAGAGAGAATTGATATGTTACAGAGAGAGAATTGATATGTTACAGAGAGAGAATTGATATGTTACAGAGAGAGAATTGATATGTAAGAGAGAATTAATATGTTACAGAGAATTGATATGTTACAGAGAGAGAATTGATATGTTAGTGAGAATTGATATGTTAGAGAGAGAAAGAGAGATGATATTTTACAGAGAGAGAATTGATATGTTAGAGAGAATTGATATGTTAGAGAGAATTGATATGTTAGAGAGAATTGATATGTTAGAGAGAATTGATATGTTACAGAGAGAGAACTGATATGTTAGAGAGAATTGATATGTTACAGAGAATTGATATGTTACAGAGAGAGAATTGATATGTTAGAGAGAACTGATATGTTAGAGAGAATTGATATGTTAGAGAGAATTGATATGTTACAGAGAGAGAATTGATATGTTACAGAGAGAGAACTGATATGTTAGAGAGAATTGATATGTTACAGAGAGAGAACTGATATGTTAGAGAGAATTGATATGTTACAGAGAGAGAATTGATATGTTAGAGAGAATTGATATGTTACAGAGAGAGAATTGATATGTTAGAGAGAATTGATATGTTACAGAGAGAGAATTGATATGTTAGAGAGAATTGATATGTAAGAGAGAATTGATATGTTACAGAGAATTGATATGTTACAGAGAGAGAATTGATATGTTAGAGAGAATTGATATTTTAGAGAGAGAAAGAGAGATGATATGTTACAGAGAGAGAATTGATATGTTAGAGAGAATTGATATGTTAGAGAGAGAAAGAGAGATGATATGTTACAGAGAGAGAACTGATATGTTAGAGAGAATTGATATGTTAGAGAGAATTGATATGTTAGAGAGAATTGATATGTTAGAGAGAATTGATATGTTAGAGAGAATTGATATGTTAGAGAGAGAAAGAGAGATGATATGTTACAGAGAGAGAACTGATATGTTAGAGAGAATTGATATGTTAGAGAGAATTGATATGCTAGAGAGAATTGATATGTTAGAGAGAATTGATATGTTACAGAGAGAGAATTGATATGTTAGAGAGAATTGATATGTTACAGAGAGAGAATTGATATGTTAGAGAGAATTGATATGTTAGAGAGAATTGATATGTTACAGAGAGAGAATTGATATGTTAGAGAGAACTGATATGTTACAGAGAGAGAATTGATATGTTAGAGAGAATTGATATGTTAGAGAGAATTGATATGTTACAGAGAGAGAACTGATATGTTAGAGAGAATTGATATGTTACAGAGAATTGATATGTTACAGAGAGAGAATTGATATGTTAGAGAGAATTGATATGTTAGAGAGAGAAAGAGAGATGATATGTTACAGAGAGAGAACTGATATGTTAGAGAGAATTGATATGTTAGAGAGAATTGATATGTTACAGAGACAGAACTGATATGTTAGAGAGAATTGATATGTTAGAGAGAGAAAGAGAGATGATATGTTACAGAGAGAGAACTGATATGTTAGAGAGAATTGATATGTTAGAGAGAATTGATATGTTACAGAGACAGAACTGATATGTTAGAGAGAATTGATATGTTACAGTGAATTGATATGTTACAGAGAGAGAATTGATATGTTAGAGAGAGAAAGAGAGATGATATGTTACAGAGAGAGAACTGATATGTTAGAGAGAACTGATATGTTAGAGAGAATTGATATGTTACAGAGAGAGAACTGATATGTTAGAGAGAGAGAACTGATATGTTAGAGAGAATTGATATGTTACAGAGAGAGAATTGATATGTTAGAGAGAATTGATATGTTACAGAGAGAGAATTGATATGTTAGAGATAATTGATATGTTACAGAGAGAGAATTGATATGTTAGAGAGAATTGATATGTTAGAGAGAATTGATATGTTAGAGAGAATTGATATGTTAGAGAGAATTGATATGTTACAGAGAGAGAATTGATATGTTAGAGAGAATTGATATGTTACAGAGAGAGAATTGATATGTTAGAGAGAATTGATATGTTAGAGAGAATTGATATGTTACAGAGAGAGAATTGATATGTTAGAGAGAATTGATATGTTACAGAGAGAGAATTGATATGTTAGAGAGAATTGATATGTTAGAGAGAATTGATATGTTACAGAGAGAGAACTGATATGTTAGAGAGAATTGATATGTTACAGAGAGAGAACTGATATGTTAGAGAGAATTGATATGTTAGAGAGAATTGATATGTCAGAGAGAATTGATATGTTACAGAGAGAGAATTGATATGTTAGAGAGAATTGATATGTTACAGAGAGAGAACTGATATGTTAGAGAGAACTGATATGTTAGAGAGAATTGATATGTTAGAGAATTGATATGTTACAGAGAGAGAATTGATATGTTACAGAGAGAGAACTGATATGTTAGAGAGAGAGAACTGATATGTTAGAGAGAATTGATATGTTACAGAGAGAGAATTGATATGTTAGAGAGAATTGATATGTTACAGAGAGAGAGAATTGATATGTTACAGAGAGAGAGAATTGATATGTTAGAGAGAATTGATATGTTACAGAGAGAGAATTGATATGTTAGAGAGAATTGATATGTTAGAGAGAATTGATATGTTAGAGAGAATTGATATGTTACAGAGAGAGAATTGATATGTTAGAGAGAATTGATATGTTACAGAGAGAGAATTGATATGTTAGAGAGAATTGATATGTTAGAGAGAATTGATATGTTAGAGAGAATTGATATGTAAGAGAGAATTGATATGTTACAGAGAGAGAACTGATATGTTAGAGAGAATTGATATGTTACAGAGAGAGAATTGATATGTTAGAGAGAATTGATATGTTACAGAGAGAGAATTGATATGTTAGAGAGAATTGATATGTAAGAGAGAATTGATATGTTACAGAGAATTGATATGTTACAGAGAGAGAATTGATATGTTAGAGAGAATTGATATGTTAGAGAGAGAAAGAGAGATGATATGTTACAGAGAGAGAATTGATATGTTAGAGAGAATTGATATGTTAGAGAGAGAAAGAGAGATGATATGTTACAGAGAGAGAACTGATATGTTAGAGAGAATTGATATGTTAGAGAGAATTGATATGTTACAGAGAGAGAACTGATATGTTAGAGAGAATTGATATGTTACAGAGAGAGAATTGATATGTTAGAGAGAATTGATATGTTAGAGAGAATTGATATGTTACAGAGAGAGAACTGATATGTTAGAGAGTATTGATATGTTACAGAGAGAGAACTGATATGTTAGAGAGAATTGATATGTTAGAGAGAATTGATATGTTACAGAGAATTGATATGTTACAGAGAGAGAATTGATATGTTAGAGAGAGAACTGATATGTTAGAGAGAGAGAACTGATATGTTAGAGAGAATTGATATGTTTGAGAGAATTGATATGTTACAGAGAGAGAATTGATATGTTACAGAGAATTGATATGTTAGAGAGAATTGATATGTTAGAGAGAGAGAATTGATATGTTACAGAGAATTGATATGTTAGAGAGAATTGATATGTTAGAGAGAGAGAATTGATATGTTAGAGAGAATTGATATGTTAGAGAGAGAGAAATGATATGTTACAGAGAATTGATATGTTAGAGAGAAAAAGAGAGATGATATGTTACAGAGAGAGAACTGATATGTTAGAGAGAATTGATATGTTAGAGAGAATTGATATGTTAGAGAGAATTGATATGTTAGAGAGAATTGATATGTTACAGAGAGAGAACTGATATGTTAGAGAGAGAGAACTGATATGTTAGAGAGAGAGAACTGATATGTTAGAGAGAATTGATATGTTAGAGAGAATTGATATGTTACAGAGAGAGAATTGATATGTTACAGAGAGAGAACTGATATGTTAGAGAGAGAGAACTGATATGTTAGAGAGAATTGATATGTTAGAGAAAATTGATATGTTACAGAGAGAGAATTGATATGTTAGAGAGAATTGATATGTTACAGAGAGAGAGAACTGATATGTTACAGAGAGAGAATTGATATGTTAGAGAGAGAGAACTGATATGTTACAGAGAGAGAATTGATATGTTAGAGAGAATTGATATGTTACAGAGAGAGAATTGATATGTTAGAGAGAATTGATATGTTACAGAGAGAGAATTGATATGTTAGAGAGAATTGATATGTTAGAGAGAATTGATATGTTAGAGAGAATTGATATGTAAGAGAGAATTGATATGTTACAGAGAGAGAACTGATATGTTAGAGAGAATTGATATGTTACAGAGAGAGAATTGATATGTTAGAGAGAATTGATATGTTACAGAGAGAGAATTGATATGTTAGAGAGAATTGATATGTAAGAGAGAATTGATATGTTACAGATAAATTGATATGTTACAGAGAGAGAATTGATATGTTAGAGAGAATTGATATGTTAGAGAGAGAAAGAGAGATGATATGTTACAGAGAGAGAATTGATATGTTAGAGAGAATTGATATGTTAGAGAGAGAAAGAGAGATGATATGTTACAGAGAGAGAACTGATATGTTAGAGAGAATTGATATGTTAGAGAGAATTGATATGTTAGAGAGAATTGATATGTTAGAGAGAATTGATATGTTACAGAGAGAGAATTGATATGTTAGAGAGAATTGATATGTTACAGAGAGAGAATTGATATGTTAGAGAGAATTGATATATTAGAGAGAATTGATATGTTACAGAGAGAGAATTGATATGTTACAGAGAGTGAATTGATATGTTAGAGAGAATTGATATGTTAGAGAGAGAAAGAGAGATGATATGTTACAGAGAGAGAACTGATATGTTAGAGAGAATTGATATGTTAGAGAGAATTGATATGTTACAGAGAATTGATATGTTAGAGAGAATTGATATGTTACAGAGAGAGAATTGATATGTTAGAGAGAATTGATATGTTAGAGAGAATTGATATGTTAGAGAGAATTGATATGTTAGAGAGAATTGATATGTTAGAGAGAATTGATATGTTAGAGAGAATTGATATGTTAGAGAGAATTGATATGTTAGAGAGAATTGATATGTTAGAGAGAATTGATATGTTAGAGAGAATTGATATGTTACAGAGAGAGAATTGATATGTTAGAGAGAATTGATATGTTAGAGAGAATTGATATGTTACAGAGAGAGAGAATTGATATGTTAGAGAGAATTGATATGTTACAGAGAGAGAATTGATATGATACAGAGAATTGATATGTTACAGAGTGAGAATTGTTATGTTAGAGAGAGAGAATTGATATGTTACAGAGAGAGAATTGATATGATACAGAGAATTGATATGTTAGAGAGAATTGATATGTTAGAGAGAATTGATATGTTAGAGAGAATTGATATGTTAGAGTGAATTGATGTTACAGAGAGAGAACTGATATGTTAGAGAGAATTGATATGTTAGAGAGAATTGATATGTTAGAGAGAATTGATATGTTACAGAGAGAGAATTGATATGTTACAGAGAGAGAACTGATATGTTAGAGAGAATAGATATGTTACAGAGAGAGAATTGATATGTTAGAGAGAATTGATATGTTAGAGAGAATTGATATGTTACAGAGAGAGAATTGATATGTTAGAGAGAATTGATATGTTAGAGAGAGAAAGAGAGATGATATGTTACAGAGAGAGAATTAATATGTTAGAGAGAATTGATATGTTTGAGAGAATTGATATGTTACAGAGAGAGAATTGATATGTTAGAGAGAATTGATATGTTAGAGAGAATTGATATGTTAGAGAGAATTGATATGTTAGAGAGAGAGAATTGATATGTTACAGAGAGAGAACTGATATGTTAGAGAGAATTGATATGTTAGAGAGAATTGATATGTTACAGAGAGAGAATTGATATGTTAGAGAGAATTGATATGTTACAGAGAGAGAATTGATATGTTAGAGAGAATTGATATGTTACAGAGAGAGAACTGATATGTTACAGAGAATTGATATGTTAGAGAGAATTGATATGTTAGAGAGAATTGATATGTTAGAGAGAATTGATATGTTACAGAGAGAGAATTGATATGTTACAGAGAGAGAATTGATATGTTAGAGAGAATTGATATGTTAGAGAGAGAAAGAGAGATGATATGTTACAGAGAGAGAACTGATATGTTAGAGAGAATTGATATGTTACAGAGAGAGAATTGATATGTTAGAGAGAATTGATATGTTAGAGAGAATTGATATGTTACAGAGAGAGAATTGATATGTTAGAGAGAATTGATATGTTAGAGAGAATTGATATGTTACAGAGAGAGAGAATTGATATGTTAGAGAGAATTGATATGTTACAGAGAGAGAATTGATATGTTAGAGAGAATTGATATGTTACAGAGAGAGAATTGATATGTTAGAGAGAATTGATATGTTAGAGAGAATTGATATGTTACAGAGTGAGAATTGATATGTTAGAGAGAATTGATATGTTAGAGAGAGAGAAATTATATGTTAGAGAGAGAGAGAGAAATGATATGTTAGAGAGAATTGATATGTTACAGAGAGAGAATTGATATGTTAGAGAGAATTGATATGTTACAGAGAGAGAACTGATATGTTACAGAGAATTGATATGTTAGAGAGAATTGATATGTTAGAGAGAATTGCTATGTTAGAGAGAATTGATATGTTACAGAGAGAGAATTGATATGTTACAGAGAGAGAATTGATATGTTAGAGAGAATTGATATGTTAGAGAGAGAAAGAGAGATGATATGTTACAGAGAGAGAACTGATATGTTAGAGAGAATTGATATGTTACAGAGAGAGAATTGATATGCTAGAGAGAATTGATATGTTAGAGAGAATTGATATGTTAGAGAGAATTGATATGTTACAGAGAGAGAACTGATATGTTACAGAGAATTGATATGTTAGAGAGAATTGATATGTTAGAGAGAATTGATATGTTAGAGAGAATTGATATGTTACAGAGAGAGAATTGATATGTTACAGAGAGAGAATTGATATGTTAGAGAGAATTGATATGTTAGAGAGAGAAAGAGAGATGATATGTTACAGAGAGAGAACTGATATGTTAGAGAGAATTGATATGTTACAGAGAGAGAATTGATATGTTAGAGAGAATTGATATGTTAGAGAGAATTGATATGTTACAGAGAGAGAATTGATATGTTAGAGAGAATTGATATGTTAGAGAGAATTGATATGTTACAGAGAGAGAGAATTGATATGTTAGAGAGAATTGATATGTTACAGAGAGAGAATTGATATGTTAGAGAGAATTGATATGTTACAGAGAGAGAATTGATATGTTAGAGAGAATTGATATGTTAGAGAGAATTGATATGTTACAGAGTGAGAATTGATATGTTAGAGAGAATTGATATGTTAGAGAGAGAGAAATTATATGTTAGAGAGAGAGAGAGAAATGATATGTTAGAGAGAATTGATATGTTACAGAGAGAGAATTGATATGTTAGAGAGAATTGATATGTTACAGAGAGAGAACTGATATGTTACAGAGAATTGATATGTTAGAGAGAATTGATATGTTAGAGAGAATTGATATGTTAGAGAGAATTGATATGTTACAGAGAGAGAATTGATATGTTACAGAGAGAGAATTGATATGTTAGAGAGAATTGATATGTTAGAGAGAGAAAGAGAGATGATATGTTACAGAGAGAGAACTGATATGTTAGAGAGAATTGATATGTTACAGAGAGAGAATTGATATGTTAGAGAGAATTGATATGTTAGAGAGAATTGATATGTTAGAGAGAATTGATATGTTAGAGAGAATTGATATGTTAGAGAGAATTGATATGTTAGAGAGAATTGATATGTTAGAGAGAATTGATATGTTAGAGAGAATTGATATGTTAGAGAGAATTGATATGTTAGAGAGAATTGATATGTTAGAGAGAATTGATATGTTAGAGAGAATTGATATGTTACAGAGAGAGAATTGATATGTTAGAGAGAATTGATATGTTAGAGAGAATTGATATGTTACAGAGAGAGAGAATTGATATGTTAGAGAGAATTGATATGTTACAGAGAGAGAATTGATATGATACAGAGAATTGATATGTTACAGAGTGAGAATTGTTATGTTAGAGAGAGAGAATTGATATGTTACAGAGAGAGAATTGATATGATACAGAGAATTGATATGTTAGAGAGAATTGATATGTTAGAGAGAATTGATATGTTAGAGAGAATTGATATGTTAGAGAGAATTGATGTTACAGAGAGAGAACTGATATGTTAGAGAGAATTGATATGTTAGAGAGAATTGATATGTTAGAGAGAATTGATATGTTACAGAGAGAGAATTGATATGTTACAGAGAGAGAACTGATATGTTAGAGAGAATTGATATGTTACAGAGAGAGAATTGATATGTTAGAGAGAATTGATATGTTAGAGAGAATTGATATGTTACAGAGAGAGAATTGATATGTTAGAGAGAATTGATATGTAAGAGAGAATTGATATGTTACAGAGAATTGATATGTTACAGAGAGAGAATTGATATGTTAGAGAGAATTGATATGTTAGAGAGAGAAAGAGAGATGATATGTTACAGAGAGAGAATTAATATGTTAGAGAGAATTGATATGTTTGAGAGAATTGATATGTTACAGAGAGAGAATTGATATGTTAGAGAGAATTGATATGTTAGAGAGAATTGATATGTTAGAGAGAATTGATATGTTAGAGAGAGAGAATTGATATGTTACAGAGAGAGAACTGATATGTTAGAGAGAATTGATATGTTAGAGAGAATTGGTATGTTACAGAGAGAGAATTGATATGTTAGAGAGAATTGATATGTTACAGAGAGAGAATTGATATGTTAGAGAGAATTGATATGTTACAGAGAGAGAACTGATATGTTACAGAGAATTGATATGTTAGAGAGAATTGATATGTTAGAGAGAATTGATATGTTAGAGAGAATTGATATGTTACAGAGAGAGAATTGATATGTTACAGAGAGAGAATTGATATGTTAGAGATAATTGATATGTTAGAGAGAGAAAGAGAGATGATATGTTACAGAGAGAGAACTGATATGTTAGAGAGAATTGATATGTTACAGAGAGAGAATTGATATGTTAGAGAGAATTGATATGTTAGAGAGAATTGATATGTTACAGAGAGAGAATTGATATGTTAGAGAGAATTGATATGTTAGAGAGAATTGATATGTTACAGAGAGAGAGAATTGATATGTTAGAGAGAATTGATATGTTACAGAGAGAGAATTGATATGTTAGAGAGAATTGATATGTTACAGAGAGAGAATTGATATGTTAGAGAGAATTGATATGTTAGAGAGAATTGATATGTTACAGAGTGAGAATTGATATGTTAGAGAGAATTGCTGTTAGAGAGAGAGAAATTATATGTTAGAGAGAGAGAGAGAAATGATATGTTAGAGAGAATTGATATGTTACAGAGAGAGAATTGATATGTTAGAGATAATTGATATGTTACAGAGAGAGAACTGATATGTTACAGAGAATTGATATGTTAGAGAGAATTGATATGTTAGAGAGAATTGATATGTTAGAGAGAATTGATATGTTACAGAGAGAGAATTGATATGTTACAGAGAGAGAATTGATATGTTAGAGAGAGAGAACTGATATGTTAGAGAGAATTGATATGTTACAGAGAGAGAATTGATATGTTAGAGAGAATTGATATGTTACAGAGAGAGAGAATTGATATGTTACAGAGAGAGAGAATTGATATGTTAGAGAGAATTGATATGTTACAGAGAGAGAATTGATATGTTAGAGAGAATTGATATGTTAGAGAGAATTGATATGTTAGAGAGAATTGATATGTTACAGAGAGAGAATTGATATGTTAGAGAGAATTGATATGTTACAGAGAGAGAATTGATATGTTAGAGAGAATTGATATGTTAGAGAGAATTGATATGTTAGAGAGAATTGATATGTAAGAGAGAATTGATATGTTACAGAGAGAGAACTGATATGTTAGAGAGAATTGATATGTTACAGAGAGAGAATTGATATGTTAGAGAGAATTGATACGTTACAGAGAGAGAATTGATATGTTAGAGAGAATTGATATGTAAGAGAGAATTGATATGTTACAGAGAATTGATATGTTACAGAGAGAGAATTGATATGTTAGAGAGAATTGATATGTTAGAGAGAGAAAGAGAGATGATATGTTACAGAGAGAGAATTGATATGTTAGAGAGAATTGATATGTTAGAGAGAGAAAGAGAGATGATATGTTACAGAGAGAGAACTGATATGTTAGAGAGAATTGATATGTTAGAGAGAATTGATATGTTAGAGAGAATTGATATGTTAGAGAGAGAAAGAGAGATGATATGTTAGAGAGAATTGATATGTTAGAGAGAATTGATATGTTAGAGAGAATTGATATGTTACAGAGAGAGAACTGATATGTTAGAGAGAATTGATATGTTACAGAGAGAGAATTGATATGTTAGAGAGAATTGATATGTTAGAGAGAATTGATATGTTACAGAGAGAGAACTGATATGTTAGAGAGTATTGATATGTTACAGAGAGAGAACTGATATGTTAGAGAGAATTGATATATTAGAGAGAATTGATATGTTACAGAGAATTGATATGTTACAGAGAGAGAATTGATATGTTAGAGAGAGAACTGATATGTTAGAGAGAGAGAACTGATATGTTAGAGAGAATTGATATGTTAGAGAGAATTGATATGTTACAGAGAGAGAATTGATATGTTACAGAGAATTGATATGTTAGAGAGAATTGATATGTTAGAGAGAGAGAATTGATATGTTACAGAGAATTGATATGTTAGAGAGAATTGATATGTTAGAGAGAGAGAATTGATATGTTAGAGAGAATTGATATGTTAGAGAGAGAGAAATGATATGTTACAGAGAATTGATATGTTAGAGAGAGAAAGAGAGATGATATGTTACAGAGAGAGAACTGATATGTTAGAGAGAATTGATATGTTAGAGAGAATTGATATGTTAGAGAGAATTGATATGTTAGAGAGAATTGATATGTTACAGAGAGAGAACTGATATGTTAGAGAGAGAGAACTGATATGTTAGAGAGAGAGAACTGATATGTTAGAGAGAATTGATATGTTAGAGAGAATTGATATGTTACAGAGAGAGAATTGATATGTTACAGAGAGAGAACTGATATGTTAGAGAGAGAGAACTGATATGTTAGAGAGAATTGATATGTTAGAGAGAATTGATATGTTACAGAGAGAGAATTGATATGTTAGAGAGAATTGATATGTTACAGAGAGAGAGAACTGATATGTTACAGAGAGAGAATTGATATGTTAGAGAGAGAGAACTGATATGTTACAGAGAGAGAATTGATATGTTAGAGAGAATTGATATGTTACAGAGAGAGAATTGATATGTTAGAGAGAATTGATATGTTACAGAGAGAGAATTGATATGTTAGAGAGAATTGATATGTTAGAGAGAATTGATATGTTAGAGAGAATTGATATGTAAGAGAGAATTGATATGTTACAGAGAGAGAACTGATATGTTAGAGAGAATTGATATGTTACAGAGAGAGAATTGATATGTTAGAGAGAATTGATATGTTACAGAGAGAGAATTGATATGTTAGAGAGAATTGATATGTAAGAGAGAATTGATATGTTACAGATAAATTGATATGTTACAGAGAGAGAATTGATATGTTAGAGAGAATTGATATGTTAGAGAGAGAAAGAGAGATGATATGTTACAGAGAGAGAATTGATATGTTAGAGAGAATTGATATGTTAGAGAGAGAAAGAGAGATGATATGTTACAGAGAGAGAACTGATATGTTAGAGAGAATTGATATGTTAGAGAGAATTGATATGTTAGAGAGAATTGATATGTTAGAGAGAATTGATATGTTACAGAGAGAGAATTGATATGTTAGAGAGAATTGATATGTTACAGAGAGAGAATTGATATGTTAGAGAGAATTGATATGTTAGAGAGAATTGATATGTTACAGAGAGAGAATTGATATGTTACAGAGAGTGAATTGATATGTTAGAGAGAATTGATATGTTAGAGAGAGAAAGAGAGATGATATGTTACAGAGAGAGAACTGATATGTTAGAGAGAATTGATATGTTAGAGAGAATTGATATGTTACAGAGAATTGATATGTTAGAGAGAATTGATATGTTACAGAGAGAGAATTGATATGTTAGAGAGAATTGATATGTTAGAGAGAATTGATATGTTAGAGAGAATTGATATGTTAGAGAGAATTGATATGTTAGAGAGAATTGATATGTTAGAGAGAATTGATATGTTAGAGAGAATTGATATGTTAGAGAGAATTGATATGTTACAGAGAGAGAATTGATATGTTAGAGAGAATTGATATGTTAGAGAGAATTGATATGTTACAGAGAGAGAGAATTGATATGTTAGAGAGAATTGATATGTTACAGAGAGAGAATTGATATGATACAGAGAATTGATATGTTACAGAGTGAGAATTGTTATGTTAGAGAGAGAGAATTGATATGTTACAGAGAGAGAATTGATATGATACAGAGAATTGATATGTTAGAGAGAATTGATATGTTAGAGAGAATTGATATGTTAGAGAGAATTGATATGTTAGAGTGAATTGATGTTACAGAGAGAGAACTGATATGTTAGAGAGAATTGATATGTTAGAGAGAATTGATATGTTAGAGAGAATTGATATGTTACAGAGAGAGAATTGATATGTTACAGAGAGAGAACTGATATGTTAGAGAGAATTGATATGTTACAGAGAGAGAATTGATATGTTAGAGAGAATTGATATGTTAGAGAGAATTGATATGTTACAGAGAGAGAATTGATATGTTAGAGAGAATTGATATGTTAGAGAGAGAAAGAGAGATGATATGTTACAGAGAGAGAATTAATATGTTAGAGAGAATTGATATGTTTGAGAGAATTGATATGTTACAGAGAGAGAATTGATATGTTAGAGAGAATTGATATGTTAGAGAGAATTGATATGTTAGAGAGAATTGATATGTTAGAGAGAGAGAATTGATATGTTACAGAGAGAGAACTGATATGTTAGAGAGAATTGATATGTTAGAGAGAATTGATATGTTACAGAGAGAGAATTGATATGTTAGAGAGAATTGATATGTTACAGAGAGAGAATTGATATGTTAGAGAGAATTGATATGTTACAGAGAGAGAACTGATATGTTACAGAGAATTGATATGTTAGAGAGAATTGATATGTTAGAGAGAATTGATATGTTAGAGAGAATTGATATGTTACAGAGAGAGAATTGATATGTTACAGAGAGAGAATTGATATGTTAGAGAGAATTGATATGTTAGAGAGAGAAAGAGAGATGATATGTTACAGAGAGAGAACTGATATGTTAGAGAGAATTGATATGTTACAGAGAGAGAATTGATATGTTAGAGAGAATTGATATGTTAGAGAGAATTGATATGTTACAGAGAGAGAATTGATATGTTAGAGAGAATTGATATGTTAGAGAGAATTGATATGTTACAGAGAGAGAGAATTGATATGTTAGAGAGAATTGATATGTTACAGAGAGAGAATTGATATGTTAGAGAGAATTGATATGTTACAGAGAGAGAATTGATATGTTAGAGAGAATTGATATGTTAGAGAGAATTGATATGTTACAGAGTGAGAATTGATATGTTAGAGAGAATTGATATGTTAGAGAGAGAGAAATTATATGTTAGAGAGAGAGAGAGAAATGATATGTTAGAGAGAATTGATATGTTACAGAGAGAGAATTGATATGTTAGAGAGAATTGATATGTTACAGAGAGAGAACTGATATGTTACAGAGAATTGATATGTTAGAGAGAATTGATATGTTAGAGAGAATTGCTATGTTAGAGAGAATTGATATGTTACAGAGAGAGAATTGATATGTTACAGAGAGAGAATTGATATGTTAGAGAGAATTGATATGTTAGAGAGAGAAAGAGAGATGATATGTTACAGAGAGAGAACTGATATGTTAGAGAGAATTGATATGTTACAGAGAGAGAATTGATATGCTAGAGAGAATTGATATGTTAGAGAGAATTGATATGTTAGAGAGAATTGATATGTTACAGAGAGAGAACTGATATGTTACAGAGAATTGATATGTTAGAGAGAATTGATATGTTAGAGAGAATTGATATGTTAGAGAGAATTGATATGTTACAGAGAGAGAATTGATATGTTACAGAGAGAGAATTGATATGTTAGAGAGAATTGATATGTTAGAGAGAGAAAGAGAGATGATATGTTACAGAGAGAGAACTGATATGTTAGAGAGAATTGATATGTTACAGAGAGAGAATTGATATGTTAGAGAGAATTGATATGTTAGAGAGAATTGATATGTTACAGAGAGAGAATTGATATGTTAGAGAGAATTGATATGTTAGAGAGAATTGATATGTTACAGAGAGAGAGAATTGATATGTTAGAGAGAATTGATATGTTACAGAGAGAGAATTGATATGTTAGAGAGAATTGATATGTTACAGAGAGAGAATTGATATGTTAGAGAGAATTGATATGTTAGAGAGAATTGATATGTTACAGAGTGAGAATTGATATGTTAGAGAGAATTGATATGTTAGAGAGAGAGAAATTATATGTTAGAGAGAGAGAGAGAAATGATATGTTAGAGAGAATTGATATGTTACAGAGAGAGAATTGATATGTTAGAGAGAATTGATATGTTACAGAGAGAGAACTGATATGTTACAGAGAATTGATATGTTAGAGAGAATTGATATGTTAGAGAGAATTGATATGTTAGAGAGAATTGATATGTTACAGAGAGAGAATTGATATGTTACAGAGAGAGAATTGATATGTTACAGAGAATTGATATGTTAGAGAGAGAAAGAGAGATGATATGTTACAGAGAGAGAACTGATATGTTAGAGAGAATTGATATGTTACAGAGAGAGAATTGATATGTTAGAGAGAATTGATATGTTAGAGAGAATTGATATGTTAGAGAGAATTGATATGTTAGAGAGAATTGATATGTTAGAGAGAATTGATATGTTAGAGAGAATTGATATGTTAGAGAGAATTGATATGTTAGAGAGAATTGATATGTTAGAGAGAATTGATATGTTAGAGAGAATTGATATGTTAGAGAGAATTGATATGTTAGAGAGAATTGATATGTTACAGAGAGAGAATTGATATGTTAGAGAGAATTGATATGTTAGAGAGAATTGATATGTTACAGAGAGAGAGAATTGATATGTTAGAGAGAATTGATATGTTACAGAGAGAGAATTGATATGATACAGAGAATTGATATGTTACAGAGTGAGAATTGTTATGTTAGAGAGAGAGAATTGATATGTTACAGAGAGAGAATTGATATGATACAGAGAATTGATATGTTAGAGAGAATTGATATGTTAGAGAGAATTGATATGTTAGAGAGAATTGATATGTTAGAGAGAATTGATGTTACAGAGAGAGAACTGATATGTTAGAGAGAATTGATATGTTAGAGAGAATTGATATGTTAGAGAGAATTGATATGTTACAGAGAGAGAATTGATATGTTACAGAGAGAGAACTGATATGTTAGAGAGAATTGATATGTTACAGAGAGAGAATTGATATGTTAGAGAGAATTGATATGTTAGAGAGAATTGATATGTTACAGAGAGAGAATTGATATGTTAGAGAGAATTGATATGTAAGAGAGAATTGATATGTTACAGAGAATTGATATGTTACAGAGAGAGAATTGATATGTTAGAGAGAATTGATATGTTAGAGAGAGAAAGAGAGATGATATGTTACAGAGAGAGAATTAATATGTTAGAGAGAATTGATATGTTTGAGAGAATTGATATGTTACAGAGAGAGAATTGATATGTTAGAGAGAATTGATATGTTAGAGAGAATTGATATGTTAGAGAGAATTGATATGTTAGAGAGAGAGAATTGATATGTTACAGAGAGAGAACTGATATGTTAGAGAGAATTGATATGTTAGAGAGAATTGGTATGTTACAGAGAGAGAATTGATATGTTAGAGAGAATTGATATGTTACAGAGAGAGAATTGATATGTTAGAGAGAATTGATATGTTACAGAGAGAGAACTGATATGTTACAGAGAATTGATATGTTAGAGAGAATTGATATGTTAGAGAGAATTGATATGTTAGAGAGAATTGATATGTTACAGAGAGAGAATTGATATGTTACAGAGAGAGAATTGATATGTTAGAGAGAATTGATATGTTAGAGAGAGAAAGAGAGATGATATGTTACAGAGAGAGAACTGATATGTTAGAGAGAATTGATATGTTACAGAGAGAGAATTGATATGTTAGAGAGAATTGATATGTTAGAGAGAATTGATATGTTACAGAGAGAGAATTGATATGTTAGAGAGAATTGATATGTTAGAGAGAATTGATATGTTACAGAGAGAGAGAATTGATATGTTAGAGAGAATTGATATGTTACAGAGAGAGAATTGATATGTTAGAGAGAATTGATATGTTACAGAGAGAGAATTGATATGTTAGAGAGAATTGATATGTTAGAGAGAATTGATATGTTACAGAGTGAGAATTGATATGTTAGAGAGAATTGATATGTTAGAGAGAGAGAAATTATATGTTAGAGAGAGAGAGAGAAATGATATGTTAGAGAGAATTGATATGTTACAGAGAGAGAATTGATATGTTAGAGAGAATTGATATGTTACAGAGAGAGAACTGATATGTTACAGAGAATTGATATGTTAGAGAGAATTGATATGTTAGAGAGAATTGATATGTTAGAGAGAATTGATATGTTACAGAGAGAGAATTGATATGTTACAGAGAGAGAATTGATATGTTAGAGAGAATTGATATGTTAGAGGGAGAAAGAGAGATGATATGTTACAGAGAGAGAACTGATATGTTAGAGAGAATTGATATGTTACAGAGAGAGAATTGATATGTTAGAGAGAATTGATATGTTAGAGAGAATTGATATGTTAGAGAGAATTGATATGTTAGAGAGAATTGATATGTTAGAGAGAATTGATATGTTAGAGAGAATTGATATGTTACAGAGAGAGAATTGATATGTTAGAGAGAATTGATATGTTACAGAGAGAGAATTGATATGTTAGAGAGAATTGATATGTTACAGAGTGAGAATTGATATGTTAGAGAGAATTGATATGTTAGAGAGAGAGAAATTATATGTTAGAGAGAGAGAGAAATGATATGTTAGAGAGAATTGATATGTTACAGAGAGAGAATTGATATGTTACAGAGAGAGAATTGATATGTTAGAGAGAATTGATATGTTAGATAGAATTGATATGTTAGAGAGAATTGATATGTTAGAGAGTTGATGTTAGAGAGAATTGATATGTTAGAGAGAATTGATATGTTACAGAGAGAGAATTGATATGTTAGAGAGAATTGATATGTTACAGAGAGAGAATTGATATGTTAGAGAGAATTGATATGTTAGAGAGAATTGATATGTTACAGAGAGAGAATTGATATGTTAGAGAGAATTGATATGTTACAGAGAGAGAATTGATATGTTAGAGAGAATTGATATGTTACAGAGAGAGAATTGATATGTTAGAGAGAATTGATATGTTACAGAGAATTGATATGTTAGAGAGAATTGATATGTTAGAGAGAATTGATATGTTACAGAGAATTGATATGTTAGAGAGAATTGATATGTTACAGAGAGAGAATTGATATGTTAGAGAGAATTGATATGTTACAGAGAGAGAATTGATATGTTAGAGAGAATTGATATGTTGGAGAGAATTGATATGTTAGAGAGAGAGAAATTATATGTTAGAGAGAGAGAAATGATATGTTAGAGAGAATTGATATGTTACAGAGAGAGAATTGATATGTTACAGAGAGAGAATTGATATGTTAGCGAGAAATTATATGTTAGAGAGAGAGAGAAATGATATGTTAGAGAGAATTGATATGTTACAGAGAGAGAATTGATATGTTACAGAGAGAGAATTGATATGTTAGAGAGAATTGATATGTTAGATAGAATTGATATGTTAGAGAGAATTGATATGTTAGAGAGAATTGATATGTTAGAGAGAATTGATATGTTAGAGAGAATTGATATGTTAGAGAGAATTGATATGTTACAGAGAGAGAATTGATATGTTAGAGAGAATTGATATGTTACAGAGAGAGAATTGATATGTTAGAGAGAATTGATATGTTACAGAGTGAGAATTGATATGTTAGAGAGAATTGATATGTTAGAGAGAATTGATATGTTAGAGAGAATTGATATGTTAGAGAGAATTGATATGTTAGAGAGAATTGATATGTTACAGAGAGAGAATTGATATGTTAGAGAGAATTGATATGTTACAGAGAGAGAATTGATATGTTAGAGAGAATTGATATGTTAGAGAGAATTGATATGTTAGAGAGAATTGATATGTTAGAGAGAGAAATTATATGTTAGAGAGAGAATTGATATGTTAGAGAGAAAGAGAATTGATATGTTAGAGAGAAAGAGAACTGATATGTTAGAAAGAGCGTTGATATGCTAGGGAGAGAATTGATATGTCAGAGAGAGAATGTATATATGTTCTTCTTTACATCCAACTCAATAGATAAGGAAATTGGTGGGGGTTACGGTTAGTATATTCAAATCCCCTCCTCCCGCTCTTAGGATATTAGAAAATGAAGTCAGGTACCAGCAGAGAAAACCTGTCAGTAAATGGATTGTAGAGAAAACTTTCAGCAAATTTCATTCAAATAAAGTGAATTTCTCATGCAAAAAGACCAATGACATGTTTCTGTATGAGGAAAAACTCCCTTACCCCCCTCCTCTTACATAAGGCTCATCTACAGTCCTGCTAGCATGGCGGGAAACATGGGCATGTAATGCAAGGAACTAGTCGTATGTTGCATGTTCATCACAATCAAGGTTGTAGTGCAAAGGGGGTGGGGCGTAGTTGTATGTTGCATGTTCATTACAATCAAGGTTGTAGTGCAAAGGGGGGGGGGCGTAGTTGTATGTTGCACGTTCATTACAATCAAGGTTGTAGTGCAAAGGGAGGGCGGGGTAGTTGTATGTTGCACGTTCATTACAATCAAGGTTGTAGTGCAAAGGGAGGGCGGGGTAGTTGTATGTTGCACGTTCATTACAATCAAGGTTGTAGTGCAAAGGGGGGGGGGGGCGGCGTAGTTGTATGTTGCCATACGAGTGTTCAGGTGCACGTTATACATCTTCAACGAACATATAAGTTGTGTGTGTATGTGTGTGATCAGTTGTGTGTGTGTGTGATCAGTTGTGTGTGTATGTGTGTGTTCAGTTGTGTGTGTATGTGTGTGTTCAGTTGTGTGTGTGTGTTCAGTTGTGTGTGTGTGATCAGTTGTGTGTGTATGTGTGTGATCAGTTGTGTATGGGTGTGATCAGTTGTGTGTGTATGTGTGTGATCAGTTGTGTATGTGTGTGATCAGTTGTGTGTGTATGTGTGTGATCAGTTGTGTATGTGTGTGATCAGTTGTGTGTGTGTGTGATCAGTTGTGTGTGTATGTGTGTGATCAGTTGTGTATGTGTGTGATCAGTTGTGTGTGTATGTGTGTGATCAGTTGTGTATGTGTGTGATCAGTTGTGTGTGTATGTGTGTGATCAGTTGTGTATGTGTGTGATCAGTTGTGTGTGTGATCAGTTGTGTGTGTATGTGTGTGATCAGTTGTGTGTATATGTGTGTGATCAGTTGTGTGTGATCAGTTATGTGTGTGATCAGTTGTGTGTGTGTGTGATCAGTTGTGTGTGTATGTGTGTGATCAGTTGTGTGTGTGATCAGTTGTGTGTGTGTGTGTAATCAGTTGTGTGTGTGATCAGTTGTGTGTGTGTGATGAGTTGTGTGTGTGTGTGTGATCACTTGTGTGTGTGTGTGTGATCAGTTGTGTGTGTGTGATCAGTTGTGTGTGTGTGATCACTTGTGTGTGTGTGTGATCAGTTGTGTGTGTGTGATCAGTTGTGTGTGTGTGTGATCACTTGTGTGTGTGTGATCAGTTGTGTATGTGTGTGATAAGTTGTGTGTGTGTGATACGTTGTGTGTGTGTGATCAGTTGTGTATGTGTGTGATAAGTTGTGTGTGTGTGATCAGTTGTGTATGTGTGTGATAAGTTGTGTGTGTGTGATAAGTTGTATTTGTGTGATCAGTTGTGTGTGTGTGATCAGTTGTGTGTGTGTGTGATAAGTTGTGTGTGTGATCAGTTGTGTGTGTGTGTGATCAGTTGAACATATAAGTTGTGTTTGTGTGTGATCAGTTGAAAGGCCGCACGGTTCACATTACGTATCTTGATCGGTATGCAATTATTTATTATTTATTTATTTGTAGTGGTGGGGGGGGGGTGCGTGTTTAGCATGATAGTAAGCGCTTAATGGTGCAACATAAGTTGACACTGTCGGCTGCTGAGAAGAGCGGGTTCGAGTCTAGTATAACAATTCCAATTTTGACAAGGTTTATGTTAGGAACGCCTACATCTGCTAAAGGATAATTGTGAACGTATTTTGTTTGAGATGAAAGACAAAAGTGTACGATCTAAACAGAACGAGTTCCATTCTTTCATCTAGCTTGTTTGGTGTGGTTTTACATGAGCTATCTTATGATTGGTTCACGAATCTAGCTACGACCGTACGTGACAGGAACAAGATTATCTGGAGGTCAACATTTCGTAGTCATGACCCGCTGTCAGTAAGATATAGTCACGCTAATTGTATACGTCGGGGTCATGTCATGGTGGTCACGTTATGCGTATAACGTCGAGGTCATGTCATGGTGGTCACGTTATGCGTATAACGTCGGGGTCATGTCATGGTGGTCACGTTATGCGTATAACGTCGGGGTCATGTCATGGTGGTCACGTTATGCGTATAACGTCGAGGTCATGTCATGGTGGTCACGTTATGCGTATAACGTCGAGGTCATGTCATGGTGGTCACGTTATGCGTATAACGTCGGGGTCATGTCATGGTGGTCACGTTATGCGTATAACGTCGGGGTCATGTCATGGTGGTCACGTTATGCGTATAACGTCGAGGTCATGCCACCTTTCACAACTGCCAGAGATTGGAATCTATACCTGCAATATTTCGATACTTTCATCATTAAGTGACATATTCTATCCAGAACGTAGTCTTTCCCATGGATCTCTTGAATTCTTCGCGGTCTTAGACAAGTTGTCCTGCATCTTTCAGTGACATACGCAGGCATTCTTGAATGTCTTTTGTCCAACGGCGTCTTGGTCGGCCTTTCCCCCTGATGCCTTCTATCATCCCCTCCAGTAACACTCTCTCCATGCCGTCGTGTCTCTTAATATGACCGAAAAATCTTTTCCCTTCTATTTTCCTGATGTCACTATATTCTCAATGCCTCCTCTTCTCATTATGAGCCCATAAATGTTGACTGTCTTTTTCTTATATTATCAATAATGCATCTATTCACATTCATCCTTCTACGACATTCTTCATTAGTAACCGTTGCTGTTCAAGGAATGCGTAACATTCTTCGAATAAAAGCATTGCTTCCAATGATTTTAGTGATGTCTTATTTGTTGTCCATGCTTCACTTCCATAGAGTAGCACTGGTTCAATGTAACATTTGAGGACACGTTTTCTAATATCCATCGATATGGACTTGTTGCACAGGATATTTTTCATTTTATGGAATGCTGATTTTGCTTGTCCTATTCTGCTTATAATTTCGGTCTTGCATTTACCATCTGAAGTTATTAATGTTCCTAAATATTTGAAACTATTTTCCCGTTTTAAGTTTTTTCTCATTTAATACTATTTTACTATTTGGTTGGGTACTATTTCCCGATATGATCATTGTTTCAGTCTTTTTTATGTTTGAACTAAGACTTTTTTGTTCACTTTCTATCACTGTCCTCCTGTTTAACTTGGAGATGTTCTTGGCTTTCTGCTATCAACACAGTATCATCTGCTTATTGTTACTCGTAGATTATTCTTTATTAGGGAGAGAATTGATATGTTAGAGAGACGATTGATATGTTAGAGAGAGGATTGATATGTTAGGGGGAGAATTGATATGTTAGAGAGAGGATTGATATGTTAGAGAGAGGATTGATATGTTAGAGAGAGGATTGATATGTTAGAGAGAGGATTGATATGTTAGAGAGAGGATTGATATGTTAGAGAGAGGATTGATATGTTAGAGAGAGGATTGATATGTTAGAGAGAGGATTGATATGTTAGAGAGAGGATTGATATGTTAGAGAGAGGATTGATATGTGAGAGCATGCGTTACTGGTAATATATAGCAGTGATACTTCTTCTGTATTTGGTTGAGAACTCACATCTGCGACTGTATCGTGACCATCGTCTAATAAGTCATGTTTGCTAAGCCAAAGAGATCCTTCTCAAATGTACCATTAAATTTCTCCCGCCCGTAATTTCAGTTGGCTGTGGGTACAGGCTATACACAAGTGATCAGTGGAAGTAACTTTAAACGTCCAATGAGTCATGTTTGAAGGCTGTGTCTAATTATTCACTAGGGCTTATATTTATGATGGTCTGTGTGCACATTTGGGTTTGAAAACAATCACTATGATAACGAAATGCGTTAAAACGAGTCCCTCATATATTATAAAACCCTGTATAACAGCAATTTAATCTAACAAAGATGAAATATTTGACTGTTCCCTTGATTTTTCTGTATAATTCGTATGTATAGTCAATGACAATCACGGAAAAAGTCAAAGAGCGTAACTTTTGAATGATGAACTACGATGAGTGCACATGATTGCATAATTGGTGAATGACTCGGCTTAAGACTTCGCTAACAATACAGATCTTCAATAAATTAGTCTTTTTCCCGGAGACCCCAAAAACTGCGCCCCTGATCTTGAATGATCCAACGTTTTGCGTGTTTTTGTTTGTATGGCGACAAAATATACCCAAGGGGACCACAAATCAGTCACATCTGTTGAGATAAGGGAGGCAATTATCGATCAGCCATCAGGATTACTTTGGAGAGGAATATTTGATTTTTTTAAAACTTAGAAAGCTGAGTCGTTAATGAATTAACAAGCATCTCGACCACATCAACATAACTAGTCTCGACCACACCAACATAACTAGTCTCGACAACACCAACATAACTAGTCTCGACCACATCAACTGCAATGAATGATCAACTTCTCAGAATTGTTGTGATCTTCTCTATTGCCGCAGACATCGCCGCGATGAAGCCATAGAATCAAATGAGATATTTGGTTTACCGTATTCGAATATAATAACCGTGTATCTACACAGTTGTTGTACAATCATTCGTCGACCACACACACACACACACACTCACAGTTTTTGTACAATCATTCGTCGACCACACACACACACACACAGTTGTTGTACAATCATTTGAGTTATGAATAACGCTCAATATTGTTTAGAGTAAGGAGGAGTTGCGCCATTCGTCAACCACACACACACACACACTCACACACTCTCTCTCTCTCTCTTTCTCTCTCTTCCTGATGCAACAGGCCATTAATTTTGATGGTGGCATCTCTGCCTATGAGACGTGTCCTTTACAGAAAGTTGCCATCACTTCCACTCTGTAAGATATCTCGGTTCTGTGGACGCTGTGTCCAGTCATTTCAAGTGTCATGTTCAGAAGAGCTTCGATATACTCTGCGTATCGCAGCCTTAGTCTGCCCGTTGTTCTCTTCCCTAAACGTGTAGACACCAGGACATAAGAAGTGTGAACATTTAAAGTGACTAGTTCACAGCGACCTGATTGACACCCTATATCTGCACAAGTTTTTTGTATGGATGACATATTTGCGGAGATAACGCAGTCTCATGCCTTCTACACATACACACACTCCATCCTGCCTTCTACACATACACACACTCCATCCTGCCTTCTACACATACACACACTCGATCCTGCCTTCTACACATACACACATTCGATCATGCCTTCTACACATACACACACTCGATCCTGCCTTCTACACATACACACACTCGATCCTGCCTTCTACACATACACACACTCGATCCTGCCTTCTACACATACACACACTCCATCCTGCATTCAACAAACACACACTGGATCTCTCATAATTTCCGGGAGACCAAACAAAGAAAGAAACAGAAATACAAAGAAATATATAAACAAACACACAGGACACACATACAGACATAAAACATACACACAAACAAGCACTCATACAAATAAGCAAATAGATAGACAAACAGATAGAAAAACAAACAGACAAACAAATAAACACACAAATAAATAGATATACAGACAAACAAATATACAAACAAACAGACAAACAAACAAACAAACAGACATACAAACAAACAAACAAACGTACAAACAAACACACAAATAAAAAAACAGACAGACAGAGAAACAAACACCAAAAAAACAAAGAGACAGACAAACACACACACACACGCTAAACAAACAGAGAGACAAACAAACAAACAAACAAATAAACAAACAGACATACAGACAAACAAACACACAAATAAACAAACAAGCATACAGACAAACGAACACACAAACAAACAAACAGACAAAGAAACAAACAAACACACATACAAACAAACACACAAATAATCAAATAGACAAACAAACAAACAGACATATAGACAAACAAACACACAAATAAACAAACAGACAGATGTACTTACAGACACAAACAGACAGACAAACAAATAAACACACAAAAACAGACATACAGACAAACAAACAAACACACAAATAAACAAACAGACAGACATACAGCCAAACAAACATTGGCACATATTATAACTAGCTAATATTTGCTGCATCAACACAAAAACACGAGCTTGGATCATATTTTATCCACATTTCTACCCAAGTCAATCCCCCAGTAATACCCTTTCACGTGGGTTGTACTCATAAGTAGATCATAAATACACACCAGGCAGCGCTTATTAAGTCGACTCTAGTATCGATTTCGTGTGTTTCATTGGAATACTTGCTGCTACAAGTCAACGGATACGAAACACAATTATGACAATATAATCACAGATATTTCCATAATCACATATTACATGTTTTGTTTTAAATGTGCGATAATACGGTTGCGATCGTTCGATTTGTTTAGTCTGGGAGACTTGTCTTTCTGCAAAATGGTCGTATGTCTGAAAGTCTGCCTGCCTGTCTGCGTTCTTGTCTGTCTATACGTCTGTGTGTCTTCAATCATATTCTGCCTAATTGAGTGTCTATCTGCTTTCCTGTCTGTATATACGTTTATTTGTCTGCTATCCAATCTTTCTGCCTGACTGTTTGCGTTTATGACTGTCTATACGTCTGTCTGTCTATCTGTCTGCTTTTCTGTTTACCTGACTTCTTTCCCCTCTACCATTACATCTGTCTGTCTGTCAGCTTCACTGTAGATTTGTCTGGGCATCCATTAATTGTTGTCCACGATTACCTGCTATTTTATCTGCCTAGTAGACTACCTATGTACCTGCATGCCTACCTACTCGCATGCCTACCTACCTACCTGCATACCTACCTACCTACCTGCAGGGCCGGTCTTAGACCATTGCAACCTATGCGGCCGCATTGGGCCCCGCACTTCATAGGCCCATAAATTCATATTATAATTTATTTCATTATCCTCTTCCCTACCCAGACTGGGCTCCACTCAATCTATTTCGCATTGGGCCCCGCAATTGTTAGGGCCAGCCCTGCCTACCTGCATGCCTACCTACCTACCTACTATCATGCCTACATACCTACTGACATAAATTCATTTCAAGATTAAGATGACGTCAATGAGGCTGGGAACGTACACATACACAGAATGTCAGAAATGGGAGTATCTACAAGTGAGGGGAGGAAATGTAAAGAAGATCACACAATCAACACCTGACCGGAGCTCTGAGTCTATACATTGGGATGGCTGCTGCAGCGGAGGATGACGCACTTAAAGGAATGCCCCACGTGCTGTGAAGCTAGTTTGTAATCAAGAATCAAGAAGAATGACATACCTGCATGTCTACCTATCTACATGCCCTCATAGTCACCGAGTTACCTATCCTCATACATTCTTACCTACCTACATGCCTACCTACATGCCTACCTACATGCCTACCTACATGCCTACCTACATGCCTACCTGCACACTTACCTACATGCTTACCGTCATGCCTATCTGCATGATTACCTACATGCTTACCTACATGTTTACCTATCTGCATGCCTACATATTCACCTACCTACCTACCTACATACATTCTCACCTACCGACATGCCTACCTAGCATAAATAAGTACCTATTTACCTATTCTATGCACATGCATAAGTACCACCGACATATATACCTGTCTGCAAGATTACCTACCGAGATACTTACATACAAACCTGCCTACGTACCTACTTAGACAAGTACTATCTATGAGTACATACAAACCTACGTATCTACCTACCTATCTAATATGTCTGTAGGTCTAGCTTTGTACATAACCATCCATGCATCCATGCATCCATCCATCCATCTATCTATATCTGTCTGTCTGTCTAGTAAGGAGTATGCTAATAAATGGGACAGCATACCACATAAACTGGGACGGACAGAAGTGATATAGAAAATAAATATATACAAATGACTGTGATTGACGGGTACAAATAATAATAGATTTACTGACATCAATTAGACACAGCTTGGCATGGCATGGCATGGCATGGCATGGCATGGCAGCGAAATATAATTGGGTCATATCGGATGTTTTCTCCATATAAAACTAGGACGGACTGGAAAGAAACGGAAGTCATCAGAAAAAAATAGTTTGTATATGGGATCAAAGGCTCTTGCCGAGGCACGACCCAGATAGGAAATATTGTTGGAACAGGCTGGGATATTTGTTATTGTAACTGCTACGAGACAAACCATCTACGTTGAACTTATATAAACGTTGACTTCAGTTACCTTGTGTGTGTATTCTGTTTACCTGCCATGAGTTTAATTTGACCCGGTGGGAGTTTTCTATCGTCTGGTCAATACGAGAACGCAAGAATCCAGGTGGAATTTGGCATCTGTCATTTTTCATGGCGAGGTAATAACATAGCCGGATGGGGGGGGGGCGGAGGGAAGTTTATATGTCAGGGTTAAATTCTACCTTGTATTCTCAAAGTTGGAAAATATCACAAACAAGAATAAACTAAACCCATTCGAGAATATCACAAACAAGTATAAACTAAACCCATTAGAGAATATCACAAACACTCAAGAATAAACTACATCCATTAGAGAATAAATGTTTTACAAAACTCTTCAAAATTTGGCTGGGAAGAATTCAAGTCAAACATGCAAGTAAGAGAAGACAGAAAACAGTCAGATATTTCTACAACAATAAGAAGAAAATGGATGTATATCGGACATGTAGTTGGAATGAAAGAAAACAGACTGCCACTACACGGATTTAAATGAGTACACCATGTCAAAAGAAAAATAGGACGACCAAGAGAGACACATCGCACAGCAACCATCAGAGAAGGTATGAATATAGGTCTCAACAACATACACGGTATACGTACAGTCGCATCACATCTCTACAACAGGAGAGCTCTGGTTTGTGTCCTATCTACCATATCTTGCTCTGTTTTTTTTTGTCCTATGTACCATATTTTGCTTTGGTTTTTGTCCTATGTACCATATTTTGCTCTTGTTTTTTTCCTATGTACCATATTTTACTCTGGTTTTGTCCTATGAACAATTTTGCTCTTGTTTTTGTCCTATGTACCATATTTTGCTCGGGTTTTTGTCATATGTACCGTATTTTGCTCTGATTTTTGTTCTATGTACTGTATTTTATTATGGTTTTTGTCCTATGTACCGTATTTTGCTCGGAATAAACTGTCAAATCTCAAGTCGGCAATGTTGGGAATCAGGCTGTGCCTGCACCTGATGCCTGAGATATCGCCGTGACAACGTGACTCATTTTGTAGTGTCTGGAAACTCCGGCTTTCCTTCTCATCATCATCAAGTGCAGTCTCCGCCACGAAGGTTGACTGTAGCAGACCTCCAACGTATCCTGTCTTTTGCCTTGGCGGTTCACTTTGCTAGACTGTAATCTGTCCATCTCGTGATGTTTCTCTCCCACCTGTATCTTTGCCAACCTCTTGCTTGCCTTCCCATCCTGCACAAGTTGAATAACTGAATTTACAGTCATTTATTTCTGGAAGATATTCTGTGTTGTCTAGAGTAAGAGTAGGATTTGTTTCATGTGTCTTTCTCATGATTATTCTTGCAAGTAAGTAGGTTGTTTTCAATGTGTCTTTCTCATGATTATTGTTGCAAGTAAGTAGGTTGTTTTCAATGTGTCTTTCTCATGATTATTGTTGCAAGTAAGTAGGTTGTTTTCAATGTGTCTTTCTCATGATTATTGTTGCAAGTAAGTAGGTTGTTTCATGTGTCTTTCTCATGATTATTCTTGCAAGTAAGTAGGTTGTTTTCAATGTGTCTTCCTCATGATTATTGTTGCAAGTAAGTAGGTTGTTTTCAATGTGTCTTTCTCATGATTATTGTTGCAAGTAAGTAGGTTGTTTTCAATGTGTCTTTCTCATGATTATTGTTGCAAGTAAGTAGGTTGTTTTCTATGTGTCTTTTTCGTGTATGCATAGTTGCAAGAAGGGAGTTTTCGTTACACATGTCTTTCTCGTGTGTGCATAATTGAAAGTAACGCGTTTTTATCTAGTGTCTTTCTCTTGTTTGCACAGTTGAAAGTATTGTTTTTTCTGTAAAGTGTCTTTCTCTTGTGTGCACAGTTGAAAGTAATTTTTTTTTCTGAAAAGTGTCTTTCTCTTGTGTGCACAGGTGAAAGCAATGTTTTTTCTGTAAAGTGTCTTTCTCTTGTGTGTATATTTGAAAGTACGGCGTTTTTGATCTATACTGACTTTGTCTTGTGTGCATAATTGCAAGAAGGAAGTATCTATCCATAAATGAAATTGTTCGTTTATTTATCCATTTCATCATCAATGTTCAGACATAGTTGAGATCATGTTTGTATCTATGTGACTCTTAAGCTGTATCATTTCCTGATTTGCCAGTAGTATAAATAAAACCTGCTTGGCCTATAGAAGTTGTATGACAAAGAGTCCTGACCTTATAGACGTTTTGTGGCTTAAGCGTCCTTGACTTATAGGAGTATTATGGATAAAAAATACTGATCTTATGGCAATATAGTGGATAAAGAGTCCTTGGTTTAGAAATAGTATTCATAAAGCGCCCTTGGCATACATAGTTAATATGGATAAAGCATTATTGTCTTTTATAAGTATTATTGATAAGTGTCATGAGATTATTAAATTAGAGCGAATAAAGCGTCATTGGCTTTTAGAAGTATGGATAAAGGGTCATTGACTTTTAGAATTGCTTTGAATAAAGCGTGGATACTCCGGTTTTCGTATTCCTGGAAACGTTCTGAAATCTTGCCCTCTCTATCACTTCAACTAATCAAATTGCGACACCCCGGAGTATCTCTTTTCGAGCCACCAAACGGGAAGGAAAGCTGAGATCGCTCCAGTATACTGTCAATGATGTATAGATGGGTGTCTTCTTCCAGATGTAGGAGTGTAAACTCTAGATATTATCAGTTTTGGTGCAGACCCTCTATGATTTGTTCTCTCTGATATTAACGCCCCATATACTTTATCCACTATTTCACTCTTTCATTCCACCCTCGACTCTGTATACACCCGACTCTCTACTCAGTTATCTCTAAACTTGACTGTTTACACATGACTCTCACTCTACCCACTGACTCTCACTCTACCCACTGACACTCACTCTACCCACTGACTCTCACTCTACCCACTGACTATAACTCTACCCACTGACTATAACTCTACCCACTGACTCTCACTCTACCCACTGACTCTCACTCTACCCACTGACTCTCACTCTACCCACTGACTCTCACTCTACCCACTGACTCTCACTCTACCCTCTGACTCTCACTCTACCCACTGACTATAACTCTACCCACTGACTCTCATTCTACCCACTGACTCTCATTCTACCCCCTGACTCTGACTCTACACATTGACTCTCACTCTACCCACTGACTCTCACTCTGAAAATGACACTCACGCTACCCACTCACAATAAAACTACCAACTGACTCTCACACTAACCACTGACTCTCACTCTACCTAGTGACTCTCACTACCCATTGATTACAACTCTGCCACTCTTCCATGATTCTGACTCATATATCTTTATTGCGTTCACTTACTGACTCACACGCCCTTATAATTTACGTACTGATTCCCATATGCATGCGGTTACGTCTGTGGGTCTCACCAATGGTCCACTAGATAGACCACCCATACTACAGATAATCGTAGTAGATGACATGACGTTATATTGAGGCTCTCTTATGGAAGCTTTCTAGCATGTCATCTATACAATTGTAGACCTCCTCTGAGTAGTAGGCTCCATCGATAGGAACTTCACTAAGCTGAAAGCTGAAATCTCCTGGGTATGAAAGAAAGCTCAGAAAAATCTAACTGCACATAGGAAGAAAGAGATAATCGCTCGCAATTCCTGTTGTTCTCAAACAGACTTCCACAACAGTTTAGCTCACTTGCTGACTCACACACTCTTGTAGTTCACTTTATGACTCACACACCCTTGTGGTTCACTTTATGACTCACACACCCTTGTAGTTTACTTACTGACTCACACACCCTTGTAGTTTACTTACTGACTCACACACCCTTGTAGTACACTTACTGACTCACACACCCTTGTAGTACACTTACTGACTCACACACCCTTGTAGTACACTTACTGACTCACACACCCTTGTAGTTTACTTACTGACTCACACACCCTTGTAGTTTACTTACTGACTCACACACCCTTGTAGTTTACTTACTGACTCACACACCCTTGTAGTTTACTTACTGACTCACACACCCTTGTAGTTTACTTACTGACTCACACACCCTTGTAGTTTACTTACTGACTCACACACCCTTGTAGTTTACTTACTGACTCACACACCCTTGTAGTTTACTTACTGACTCACACACTCTTATAGTCCACTTATTATAAATCCAAATTACCATATCTCTTCCGTGTCGTACATTACCACACTTCTATCTCCCTCCCTCACCCTTCCTCATTGTTCTCCCACATATCTATCCGACCATCTTGTCCCACGAGTGCCAGCCTGTAGGTGCCATCCCGTGAGAATACACGAACATTCAGATATTAGCCAGCAAGATTGAGTTATGCATTGCTAAAACGTAACTCAGCTGTCTTGTTGTTTCCATTTAGTTATACTATCTTTTCCTCTTACCTCTTTATTGTATCTCTTCTGTCTTTTCTGTCCCACACACACACACAAATGTGAGGACATCGTGCATAGGAGAATGTGAGAAGATAAGAAGCTAATAGATGATTTATATGACACATAACATCCACACGTAACATCCACACATAACATCCACACATAACATCCACACATAGCATCCACACGTAACATCCACACATAACATCCACACATAACATCCACACATAACATCCACACATAACATCCACACATAACATCACGCATAGCATCCACGCATAACATCCACGCTCTTAAAACCCACACATATCCTCCACACAAAACATCCATACATGATGCCCACACATAATACCCACACATAATATCCACACACAGTATCCACACAAAACATCCACACATAACATCCATACATAACACCCACACATAATACCCACACATAATATCCACACACAGTATCCACACAAAACATCCACACATAACATCCATACATAACACCCACACATAAAAACCACACATAACATCCATACATACCACCCACACATAAAAACCACACAAAACATCCATACATAACACCCACACATAACACCCACATATATTATCCACACATAACATCCATACATAAAAACCACACAAAACATCCATACATAACACCGACACGTAACACCCACATATATCATCCACACATAACATCCACGCATAACATCTCTAATAACATCTTATTTATCGATTACAATGTTTCTCAATTTACATTATCATTCGCATTTATCATCTTCAAGCTGCGAATTTTATTATATTGCATAACACTCTGTCTACTGCAAGAATTCTAGAAGTATTTCTCATTAATCGCCCTGTCTACTGCAAGAATTGCATAACACTCTGTCTACTGTAAGAATTGGATAACACCCTGTATACTGCAAGAATTATATAACACCCTGTATACTGCAAGAATTACATAACACCCTGTCTACTGCAAGAATTACATAACACCCTGTCTACTGCAAGAATTACATAACATCCTGTCTACTGCAACAATTACATAACACCCTGTCTACTGCAACAAATACATAACACCCTGTCTACTGCAACAAATACATAACACCCTGTCTACTGCAACAATTACATAACACCCTGTCTACTGCAACAAATACATAACACCCTGTCTACTGCAACAATTACATAACACCCTGTCTACTGCAACAATTACATAACACCCTGTCTACTGCAACAATTACATAACACCCTGTCTACTGCAACAAATACATAACACCCTGTCTACTGCAACAATTACATAACACCCTGTCTACTGCAACAATTACATAACACCCTGTCTACTGCAACAATTACATAACACCCTGTCTACTGCAACAATTACATAACACCCTGTCTACTGCAACAATTACATAACACCCTGTCTACTGCAACAATTACATAACACCCTGTCTACTGCAACAAATACATAACACCCTGTCTACTGCAATAACTAGTATTCCACAATTGAGCTGCTCAATTATTTCCTGTTATTAATCTTAGATATTTGTTTTTTAGTCACTTTTCTTTGACTCCCCTCTACTCATTAATCTCTGAACTTGACTGACTACCCTCCACTCATTAATAACTGATCTTTGACTGACTCTCTTCCACTCATTAATCTCTGAACTTGACTGACTCCCCTCCACTCATTAATCACTGTTCTTCAATTTCCTCTCCTCCACTCATTAATCACTGTTCTTTGACTTCCTCTCCTCCACTAATTAATCACTGATCGTTGACTTCCTCTCCTCCACTCATTAATCACTGATCGTTGATTTCCTCTCCTCCACTCATTAATCACTGATCGTTGATTTCCTCTCCTCCACTCATTAATCACTGATCGTTGACTTCCTCTCCTCCACTCATTAATCACTGATCGTTGATTTCCTCTCCTCCACTCATTAATCACTGATCGTTGATTTCCTCTCCTCCACTCATTAATCACTGATCGTTGATTTCCTCTCCTCCACTCATTAATCACTGATCGTTGACTTCCTCTCCTCCACTCATTAATCACTGTTCTTTGACTGACTTCATTCACTCACTAATTATCCTCACCTTCAACTAATAAAGCCAAAGATGTAATTTCACACCTGACAATCTCCTAACAGAAGACAGCTGTCTGAATGTGAACCGCGTGCGTTCACAGCGTACTTGACACTCTCTGGCGGAAATCTCGCAATCTTTCTTGTTTGTTTTCAAAGTAGTAACATTTCTCAAAATGAAGACCTTCCAGTGTCATATAATCTTTGTCAGTTGAGATGAGAAAGTTGAGATGAGAAAGTTGAGATGAGAAAGTTGAGATGAGAAAGAGAGTTCTGAGAAGTTATTTAGAACCAATTCTCATGTATGGAAGCGAATCTTGGACACTCAACAGAACAGGGGGGGGGGGAATATATTGATGAAGCAGAGACGTGGTTTTGCAGAAGAATGTTAAGAATACCATAGAGAGATAAAAACGTAATGAAGATATCTTGAATGAAGTTAGCTCAATAAGAGAGCTGCTTACCCGCAGCATCATGAGACAGTTCACATGTGTGAACAAATCATGAGACAGTTCACATGTGTGAACAAATCATGAGACAGTTCACATGTGTCAACAAATCATGAGAAGAGGAAAGATGGAACACATTGTAACAACAGGCAAGTTGAAGAACAAGAGAGGTAGGGGAAGACCAAGAGAGAAACGGCTTGACAGCCTAACATTCCGGCATGGGAGAACATCGGTATCGGAAGTGATTGACAGCTCAAGAAATAGAAGGCTGTGGAAAGAACCAACGACACATGTCATGGGCTGTAAGAAAGATAAAAGACAAGATTGGAGAGTTAAAACAGAAGAAGAAACATATCCCTTATCTCAACTTGTCACAGATCCGTTCTCTCAACTTGTCACAGATCCGTTCAACTAACAATGAATCTTCTCTCAACGTGTTACTGAGTTCAACCAATCCGCATGCATAGTAAAGCTGCAATATGTATTAGAGATTCTGATTGGTGGAATTCTGACCACGTGATGAGCCAGCACGGCTAGTCGGTGTTCATTGAAATTATCTTCGTGTTAACTATCTACTGAATTTCTAAATAATATATCAATGATAAACAATAACTGTACACACACACACACACACACACACACACACACACACACACACACACACACACACACACAAGGTGGACACATGCAGTCACAATTTAGCTCGCTACATTCTCAAAGCTACACTAAAATCCGAGCTCATCACTCTACAATCTTCACTGAAAACGATTCAATCTCCACTGAGAACACCACAATCTCCACTGACAATGCTACAATCTCAACTGAGAATTCTACAATCTCAACTAAGAATGCAACAATCTCCACTGAGAATGCTACAATCCCAACTGAGAACTTTACAATATCCACTGAGAATGCTACAAACTCCACTGAGAATGCTACAATCTCCACTGAGAATGCTACAATCTCCACTGAGAACTTTACAATACCAATTGAGAACGCTACAATCTCCACTGAGAACGCTCCAATCTCCACTGAGAATGCTACAATCTCAACTGAGAATGCTAGTCTTCAGTGAAAATTCTACAATCTAAACAGAGAATGCCACAATCCCAACTGAGAATGCTACAATCTCAATTGAGAATGCTACAATCCCAACTGAGAACTTTACAATCCCAACTGAGAACGCTACAAACTCCACTGAGAATGCTACAATCCCAAGTGACAACGCCAAAGTCTTCACTGAGAATGCTACAATCTCCACTGAGAATGATACAATCTCCAATGAGAATGCTACAGTTTCAACTGAGAACGCTACAATCTCCACTGAGAATGCTGCAATCCCAACTGCGAACGCTACAATCTCCAATGAGAAGGCTACAATCCCAACTAAACGTATTTGACTCCAACCTATCTTGGAATAAAAATAAAATACGAAAGATAAGATAACCGACATTCACTTCTAAAATCGTACACGCTGTGGGTTGATGCCCTTGTTGCTATATCTGACGTCAGAAATGCGTCCTGTTCTGGCAATCTACAGACAGTTTCTCACATTTCTAGACATTTCTGTTCTTTTTTTCCTTTATGGGTCGACTAGCCCTCACAGATTATTGCCCCATTTTCCCCCAACCGGTGAGTATTAGAGCACATGAAGTTGAAATAATCACTTAATAACAACCGCACAAATTAACTTCTGCAAATTAATGGTTTTAGGACACACGACTTTGGGATCAATAAGGCGGTAAGGAACACGGATTCTTGTTTTGTCACGATTTGTGTTGTCAAGTTATGTGACTGTTTGTCTGTCATGATTCCAGAAAGCTCGGTTCATATGGGTCTGCCACTGTGGATCTGCCAGTATTCTAGTAGCCACGGTTTATATGGGTTGCCACTATGGATCTACCACTATGGATCTACCACTATGGGGTGCCACTATGGGTGCCACTATAGGGTACCACTATGGTTCTGCCACTATGGGTCTGCCACTATGGGTCTGCCACTATGGGTATGCCACTATGGGGTGCCACTATGGTTCTGCCACTATGGGTCTGCCACTATTGGGTGCCACTTTGGTTCTGCCACTATGGGTCTGCCATGATTCTAGTAAGCTCAGTTTATATCGGCTGCCACTATGGGTTTGCCATTATGGGTCTGCCACAATGGATCTGTCACTATGGATCTCTAAATATGGGTCTGCCACTATGAGTCTGCCAATTGGGTCAACCACTATGGGTCTGCCAAGATTATATAATAAGCTCGGTTTTTATGCGTTTGCCCCTCTGGATCTGCCACTATGGGTCTGACAGGATTCAAGTATGCTCGTTTTATAACATTTTTCGTGTCATCTTTCGCGTTTATATTCAAACTCCCGCTGATAAATTGGATACAGTCCATAGAACATAATGCTCCGTGTCATAGTTTACTGCATGCATACGGTGTATGTGTCATTTGGCACGAAACATTTGATTTCAGCACGGCGTCTGCATCATTTTGAGCCTACACGGGAAAGGACAGCTAACACAACCCGAAATATTTCTTAGTCGCCTCATACTACATTCATGGAAGGCAAATATTGCTGCTACCGGTTAGGGCTAAGACAACACGCGACAATATCTGAGGGTGTAAACATCGGCTTTCTCACTTTGCTCCCTATTAGAGCCATGACAGCACACCCAACAACAGGAGACAACACGCCCGACAACATGTGACAACACACACGACAACACGTGAGAAATCACTTGACAACACGTGAAAACACACCCGACAACACGAGACTTAACACACAACACGTGACAACACATCACAAACTACGTGAGAACACGCCGGAGAACACACTATAACATTTGATAGTGTACAACATCGGCATCCTCGCCGTGCGGTGGTACAACATCGACATCCTCGCCGTGCGGTGGTACAACATCGACATCCTTGCCGTGCGGTGGTACAACATCGACATCCTCGCCGTGCGGTGGTAAAATATTAGCATCCTCGCCTTGAGGTAGTACAACATCGGCATCCTTGCCGTGCGGTGGTACAACATCGGCTACCTCGCCGCGCGGTGGTACAACATCGGCATCCTCGCCGTGCGGTGGTACAACATCGGCTACCTCGCCGCGCGGTGGTACAACATCGGCATCCTCGCCGTGCGGTGGTACAACATCGGCTACCTCGCCGCGCGGTGGTACAACATCGGCTACCTCGGCGTGCGATGGTACAACATCGGCATCCTTGCCGTGCGGTGGTACAACATCGGCATCCTTGCCGTGCGGTGGTACAACATCGGCATCCTTGCCGTGCGGTGGTGCAACATCGGCATCCTCGGCGTGCGGTTGTAAAACATTGGCATCCTCGCCGTGCGGTGGTGCAACATCGGCATCCTCGCCGTGCTGTGGTACACCATCGGCATGCTCGCCTTGCGGTGGTACAACATCGACATCCTCGCCGTTCGGTGGTACAGCATCGACATCCTCCCGATGCGGTGGTACAACATCGGCATCCTCGCCGTGCGGTGGTACAACATCGGCTACCTCGCCGCGCGGTGGTACAACATCGGCTACCTCGGCGTGCGGTGGTACAACATCGGCATCCTTGCTGTGCGGTGGTACAACATCGGCATCCTTGCCGTGCGGTGGTACAACATCGGCATCCTTGCCGTGCGTCGGTACAACATCGGCATCCTTGCCGTGCGGTTGTAAAACATTGGCATCCTCGCCGTGCGGTGGTGCAACATCGGCATCCTCGCCGTGCGGTGGTACACCATCGGCATCCTCGCCTTGCGGTGGTACAACATCGACATCCTCTCCGTTCGGTGGTACAGCATCGACATCCTCCCCGTGCGGTGGTACAACATCATGTACGAAACGATGATTTGATTCAGCTGTTAGTACTTATTCGGCGAACGGTCCCGGTCATATTGTGCAGCTGACAATAAGTGGATACAAGAGTAATAAACCATACACAAACTTGTGGACACATTGACACCAATTCCTTCATGACATTGCAACTACGAATGTTATCCACACGTGACATGTGGTCACAATAAACTGAGCAGCCATGGGCGTATCCAAAATTCAACAGCGCATGTTGCAGTAACATTAAGCAAGAAATGTTGACACGAATCTTGTATTTCTTGCACGTTAAATACCTTCTCGTTCAATGAACCTGTTCACATATTTACTACATCTTGTAATAACATCTCCTGATGGCGTTTTTCTCACACATTCCATTCGAAACCCGCTACAAACAAGTGCGCTACTATAGCATACTCACAATTGGATCATGTTATTCCTGCCAGGTTCTTGGTATCACAGATAAGAACTGTGGTGTCCGGGTTTGAATCTGCCAAATAGACATGCAGTCACATTAAGAATTCACATTCTATGCTTGTGACAGATGTCACCGAGAGATAACAGACAGTTGTGACAGATGTCACCGAGAGATAACAGACAGTTGTGACAGATGTCACCGAGAGATAACAGACAGTTGTGACAGATGTCACCGAGAGATAACAGACAGTTGTGACAGATGTCACCGAGAGATAACAGACAGTTGTGACAGATGTCACCGAGAGATAACAGACAGTTGTGACAGATGTCACCGAGAGATAACAGACAGTTGCGATAACTTGACTTGGTGATGTGTGCCGGAGAGTAACTTAAGATGTTATTGTCTTCATATAACTAAATACTGACAACTGCAATGCCCCCCCCCCCTTCTCACTACGCTTAACTTTACACGGGGCAATGGCAACAGATATTTAAGAGTAGATAGATATATTAGATACAGATAGAGACAGACAGATAAGATAGATAGACAGATAGACCAACAGACAGACAGACAGACAGATTAGATAGATAGATAGATAGATAGATAGATAGATAGATAGATAGATAGATAGATAGATAGATAGATAGATAGATAGATAGATAGATAGATAGATAGATAGATAGATAGATAGATAGATAGATAGATAGATAGATAGATAGATAGATAGATAGATAGATAGATAGATAGATAGATAGGGACAGTGTACTTTCTTGCTGTGTGAATGTTATTGTGAATATGATAACGATATTTTTAGTTATGCACTCAATATTACAACAATAACATTGCACTGGCGTGGGCGGTGTACAAATAGTTTGTAGGTCGTTGAGCATAGACTTCGTTGTAATAGTGTTTCCCCGCATACACTCTGTCCATTTCAACGTGGTAGTGGTTAGTTGATTGTGGAGGTGGTGGTTAGCTGGTCCGAGGTGGTGGTAATTTTATTTGCCGAGGCTGTGGTCAGCTGGCTGCTGAGGTGGTGGTCAGCTGGCTGCCGAGGGTATCTTCCATAGCGCGTAACTTCGTAACATCAAGAGATAATCCGAAGGGATCTCTGACAAATCTCATCTTGTAAACATGGCGTCGTCATCCAGAGTATTGTAGATTTACCTTCAAATACTGTTTCTTTTGTGGGGATATTGAACTTCGAAGTACTGTTTCTTTTGAGGGGAAAAAAGCGTCCAAATATTGTTTCTTTTGGGGGACATTCAACAATCACGTATTATTTCCTGTAGGGGTCATTCAACATCCAAATATTGTTTCTTGTTTGTGTGTTTCTTTCTTAGTTGGTGGGTTTGTCTATCTAGAGTCAGACACGCCCTTTCAACCGTGGAATTTTTTTCCTTTGGTTATATCAGGTGTATATCGTGGCCCAATGGCCTGGGTTGTCCTGTTAGGGACTGGTGATTTGACCTGGGGGTCTGGTCTGCGTTCCCTATAAGGACAAAAAATATTGTGGGATTGGGTTGCAGTCCTAAGAAGGACTTGTTTGTTTTACTTGGTACGTGTGGTGTTAGGCTCGTGGGTCTTGGTTCTCCTCCTAGAAATAGATGGTTGTGGGTCTTCTGTTGGCATCTGAAGGTTTGGATGGTCTTGCAGATTCTGTGGAGGAAATTTTTTTCCGTTTTTGTTTTTTTAAATATTTTTTATTAATTATAATTTTTTAAATATTCAATAAATGTAAATTCAATAAATGTGAATTCAATAAATGTAAACTACAAAACGACTTCAATGATTATATACATATATAGTATTTTTCCATTAAGCAGTGGGTTCCTACACACACTCATAGTTATATATATATACATACACCCATATACTTTACATATGAAAAAATACACATGCACCCATATGCTTTACATATCATAATTACATATGCACATTGTTTCTTGTAGTGGACATTCAACATCCAAATATTGTTTCTTGTAGTGGACATTCAACATCCAAATATTGTTTACTTTTTTATTAATTTTTTAAATTATTTCTTCATTTTGTTTCTTAAATTTTATTTTTTACGGGGGGTGGATTCCGTTTGGGAGACACTCAACGTTCAAATACTATTTCAATTGCTAGACATTCAGTGTTTAAACATTGTACTTTGATAGACATTCACCTTTTAAACACGGGTTTCTTGAAGGCAAGAGTTACAAATAGCTTAATTGTTAGGAAAGATACAATGTCTTATTTGAGCCTTCTCAAACTTCTGGCCATTAGCAGGATGTAGTTCAGAGAACTAAATGTACTGCATCTTGGTGTGCAATTTGTCTGCATAGTCTCCTTCTTAACGTTCGACACATGCAACTTCAGCACGGCAACTTTTGGTCACCATGACATTCTACAGGATTGGGGTACCTAATCATCCTTAGTCAGTTCTTACACCTTACACAGCAGGTGTTACTCGTAGATTTCAATAATCATGTAACACATTCTAGATATGGAATTAATGAGCGCGTACATGAGAAACGCTGCTACATATTTACATGCAGTTCTGAGAAACCTTATCAAACTTGATGGGAAACAGATGAGTAACAAACTCTTATCTCGTCAAATCAGGATACGGTTTTACTTGCTACAGATCAGATTCTACAAGCGAATGTGAGTTATCAATCTTTGAACGTGAACAAGTTCCATTTGTACTTATGCCACGATACGTCAGTCAGCTGGGTAAACTAACCCCCCGACCACGATATCCTCGTGAACTGGGTACACTAACCCCCCCCCCCCCCCGACCACGATACCCCCGTGAGCTGGATAAACTAACCCCCCGACCAAAACACACTTGTGAGCTGGGTAAATTTACCCCCCGACCACGATATCCCCGGGAGTTGGGTAAACTAACTCCCCAACCACGACACCCTTGTGAGCTGGGTATACTAACCCCCCCCCCCCAACCACGACACCCTTGTGAGCTGGGTATACTAACCCCCCAACCACGACACCCTTGTGAGCTGGGTATACTAACCCCCCAACCACGACACCCTTGTGAGCTGGGTATACTAACCCCCCAACCACGAGAAGTTGTGCACTTGTTTATCCGATTCTGGCATCAACAACTTCTCAAATATTCTATTAATAGATGTGGTTATATTTAGATGTGCGTATTACGTCATTTCCGATTACTCATCCGTGATCTGAACTAGGTTAGGGGAGATGAGATATGGAGGGTGATATTGTGAGGGTAATTCAGGGAGTGTGAGGGAATGTACAAGTTTGGGAGTGGGTGTGTTGGTTAGTGGGTGCTGAATTTTGATGTGTGCGTGAATGTGTGAGTGTATATGATTCAGTGAGTTTAGTTAGTGAATGAGTGAGTGTATGCGTGAGTTAGTGTGTGTGTGTGTGAATTATTTAGTGGATATATGAATGAGTGAGTGTATACGTGAATTAGTGTGTGTGTGAATTATTTAGTGAATATATGAATGAGTGAGTGTATGCGTGAATTAGTGTGTGTGTGAATTATTTAGTGAATATATGAATGAGTGAGTGCATGCGTGAATTAGTGTGTGTGTGAATTATTTAGTGAATATATGAATGAGTGAGTGTATGCGTGAGTTAGTGTGTGTGAGTGATTGAGTTAGTGTATGAGTGAGTGTGTGTGTGAATTATTTAGTAAATGTATGAATGAGTTTGTGTATAAGTGAATGAGTTAATATATGAGTGAATGAGTTTGTGAGTGTATGAATGAGTTAGTGTGAGTGAAAGAAATAGGGAGTGTGTGTGTGTGTTAAGTGTGCTAGTGGGTGTTGAATAAGTTAATGTTTACGTGAATGTGTGAATGAATTAATATGTGAATGCATGAATGAGTGAATATATGAGTGAGTTAGTGTGTGTGTGTGTGTGTGAATGTATGAGTAAGTTATCGTGTATATGAGTTAGTGTATGAGAGTTAGTGTGTTAGTGGGTGATTGAGTGTGTCAGTCAATCAGAAAGTGAGTGAGTGAATGATTGAGTGACTCGGGATGTTAGTGAGCAACTGACTGAATTATTGAAGTTGTGAGTGAGTGTGTTGTGTCAGTTATTGACTGACCGATAGAGTGAGTGAGTGAGTGTGTGAGTGAGTGACTCTGTATTATAGAGAATCGCTGAGTGAGTGACTATGTAAGTGAATTTATGAGTGAGTAAATGCGTGACATAATCAACAAGTTAGTGATTGAGTGAGTGAATAAGTGAATAAGTGAATAAGTGACTGCGTGAGCGACTGTAAGTGAATGAGTGAATGAGTGACTATGTAAGTGAATGAATTAGTGTGTGAATAAATGACTGAGTGAGTGAGAAAGTAACTAACTGACTGCTTGTGTGGCTGACAGAGTATGTGAATGATTATGTAATTCAGCGTGTATGAGAATTTGAATGATTGAGTCAGAGAAAATTTGAGAAGTTGCGAGTATGTTAGATAATTAAATGCTTTAATAACTGCTACCTACTAGATGTGTGATTGCTACCGTGTAATTGACAGTGCATGATTGCCAGTATGTGATTGCCAGTGTGTGATTGACAGAGTGTGATTGACAGTGTGTGATTGACAGTGGGTGATTGCGAGTATGTGATTGCCAGTATGTGATTGCCAGTGTGTGACGGAACAGTGTGTGATTGCCAGTGTTTGATTGACAGTGTGTGATTGACATTGTGTGATTGACAGTGTGTGATTGACATTGTGTGATTGACAGTGTGTGATTGACAGTGTGTGATTGACAGTGTGTGATTGACAGTGTGTGATTGACATTGTGTGATTGACATTGTGTGATTGACAGTGTGTGACTGACAGTGTGTGACTGACAGTGTGTGATTGTATGAATTATTTATCGTCTGAATGGGTGATTGAATGATTGAGTTCCATGGACACAATGCATGTGATGAACTGAACTCTTAGACTGATCGAATATAGAAGAAGGGCTTATCATCGACTTTCTCTGCCCGTGTTTGCACGCCCTCAAGTTGATAATGCACTTGGTAATAACAGTGATATTAGAGTGCACATCATGCCGGCCTTGAGATAGCCTGAATATGCATTTTTATCGTGTGTATTTACGATGGGGTATTTGACTGCTTGAAATGCTGTCTCAGCAATCTCAGGATACTGGATGATGTCAGGGATGTGCAGTCACACTCATACGTGCGTTTTCATGCTGCGACATTACATACGCGATTTTTCAAGCAGGGATCGTCATACTCGAATATTGAAACAGGGACCGTCATACTCGAATATTGAAACAGGGACCGTCATACTCGAATATTGAAACAGGGACCGTCATACTCGAATATTAAAGCGGGGATCTTCATGCTAAAATAATGAAACAGGGATCTCCATTCTAAAATAATGAAACTGGGACCTCCATACTGAAATAATGAAACAGGGACCATCATACTACAATAATGAAATACATTCATATTCAAGCTCTTGCATTCGTCTATTTTCTTCATTTTCATTGTTTACACTTTGCATCGATAGCCAATTAAATGTACGGTAAAAATCAAATGATTTGTTTTAAAATGCTGTTTTCTAATTAACTACATGTATTATATATATATATATATGTGAGCATGGTTTAACCTGGATATTCTAATTACTTGGTCTGATAACTTGATCTGTTTTCAGGAACCAGCCGAGGATTATCCAACATTTACTCCAGTGGATGCACGGGTCAAGGGCTACAGCTGTCGTGCCCACAGTATCATCGAATTGCTATAAAACGAGTGATATACGGAGTTAAGAGAAACTGGGATTGTGCTTCTATAAAGAATGGATCCAGGGGCGGAAGTGACACACATAACAGGTAAGAGAATTCCATCAGTGAACACATTTGTTGTCCCGAGGTATTTTAATGGTTTAACGTCTTCAAGTTTATGATAGTCGTTTAACCAGATATTCGTGGGATCTTGTTTGGTTTCACTAGTCACCAATATCTTGTTTGGTTTCACTAGTCACCAATATCTTGTTTGGTTTCACTAGTCACCAATATCTTGTTTGGTTTCACTAGTCACCAATATCTTGTTTGGTTTCACTAGTCACCAATATCTTGTTTGGTTTCACTAGTCACCAATATCTTGTTTGGTTTCACTAGTCACCAATATCTTGTTTGGTTTCACTAGTCACCAATATCTTGTTTGGTTTCACTAGTCACCAATATCGTGTTTGGTTTCACTAGTCACCAATATCGTGTTTGGTTTCACTAGTCACCAATATCTTGTTTGGTTTCACTAGTCACCAATATCGTGTTTGGTTTCACTAGTCACCAATATCGTGTTTGGTTTCACTAGTCACCAATATCGTGTTTGGTTTCACTAGTCACCAATATCTTGTTTGGTTTCACTAGTCACCAATATCTTGTTTGGTTTCACTAGTCACCAATATCTTGTTTGGTTTCACTAGTCACCAATATCTTGTTTGGTTTCACTAGTCACCAATATCTTGTTTGGTTTCACTAGTCACCAATATCGTGCTTTTATCGATGCTAATTTCCATGTCACATTTTATCGATGCTAATTTCCATGTCACATTTTATCGATGCTAATTTCCATGTCACATTTTATCGATGCTAATTTCCATGTCACATTTTCCTACTAATATCTTCCAACTATGTCAAAAATGACCGCACGTGAAAATCGTCTTTCTGCACGTGAGATAATACTTCAGATTACAGCTTTGTACAAGGGGGGGGGGGAATTACCACAGGTGAAATCTTCCTGTATTATAGACGTTACTACAAGAAACATATTCCTACAGGTGAGAAAATATGACATTTTAAAACTCTCTACACAGGAGAAAATCCTGCAGGTAAATCATTTCTGTCAAATACTGCATGCTCCCTGTTAAGGAGTCGCAGGGAGGGATTTTGTAGCTGTGTGATAAAGGCCGCATGCTCTTGCTGTCGCCACGTCATGTACCGGGTGAGTTGTTTTTTAAATGTACCCTCCGACAGAAAAAAAACCCAGTCATTACCGGGGATCGAACTTTAGACTTCATTATTGTTAGACCAACAATCTAACCTCTTGGCCATGTGCCACGGAGGCGAGAAATTACTAAAAGTAAAACATGATGTCTACACAAGAATTATGACTACAGGTAACACTTCCTACATTTGAGTACATTCTGTATGTTAGCAATCCTGCAGATAACAACAGCACACAGGTGAGAAATTATCGCAGGTAAATACATTGAACAGATTAACAATTAACACATGTGAACACTTTCTACAGGTGAGAAATTACTGCAGCCGAAAGCTTTTTACAGGTGAAAAAGTAGTGCTTGTGAAAATGTTTGACATTTGAACGTTACTACAATTTGTACTAGGAATACCTTATTACAGGTAGCAATATCATGAGGAATAATACATGCTACAGGTGAATATATCATATCCGAATATCTGATATACCTGAACCTTCGTGAGGTGATAATATCCTACCTGGAAGAACAGTTTAGATAGGTTTTATGAAAATAGGTGATTATTTACACCTCAAACACCTGGAATATGAAGGTAGCGTTAAACACGGAGACGGGGTATATGCGATGGTGAGTGTATGCGGGAGTATGAGAGTGTGAGGGAGTATGAGAGTGTGAGGGAGTATGAGAGTAAGCGGGAGTATGAGGTAAATTGAGAGCGTGAGGGAGTATGAGAGTATGCGGGAGTATGAGAGTATGCGGGAGTGAGAGAGTATGAGAGTGTGAGACTAAGAGGAAGTATGAGGAAGTGTGAGAATATGAGGAAGTGTGAGGAAGTGTGATAGTATGTGGGAGTATGAGAGTATGCAGGTCGGTGACAGTGTGAAGTAAATGAAAGAGTGAGTGAGTGTGAGAGCATGAGGAAGTATAATTGAACATGAGAGTAAGGGAATATAACAGTGTGAGGAAATATGAGAGTATAGAGGAGTGTAAGGCGATGTAGTCTGAGTGTGTATGAGAGAGTGTGTGTGTGTGAAAGTTTAAGATTGTACGAGAGAGTGTGTGGGAAAGTTTAAAGTTGTACGAGAGAGTGTGTGTGTGTGTGTGAAAGTTTAAGATTGTACGAGAGAGTGTGTGTGAAAGTTTAAGGTTGTACGAGAGAGTGTGTGAAAGTTTAAGGTTTGTACGAGAGAGTGTGTGTGAAAGTTTAAGGTTGTACGAGAGAGTGTGTGTGAAAGTTTAAGGCTGTACGAGAGAGTGTGTGTGAAAGTTTAAGGTTGTACGAGAGAGTGTGTGTGAAAGTTTAAGGTTGTACGAGAGAGTGTGTGTGAAAGTTTAAGGTTGTACGAGAGAGTGTGTGTGAAAGTTTAAGGTTGTACAAGAGAGTGTGTGTGAAAGTTTAAGGTTGTACGAGAGAGTGTGTGTGTGTGTGAAAGTGTAAGGTTGTACAAGAGAGTGTGTGTGAAAGTTTAAGGTTGTACGAGAGAGTGTGTGTGAAAGTGTAAGGTTGTACAAGATAGTGTGTGTGAAAGTTTAAGGTTGTACGAGAGAGTGTGTGTGAAAGTACACAGCAGTGTGAGACCGGGAATTAATGAGAGAGTGTGAGGCAGTAATTACCAGGTGGAAAACTTGTTGATGTGTTCAACTAAAAATGTGAATCAAACAGGCGTGAACTGATGGAACATACTTTGACATACGATGTCATCTGAACATGGCATGTATTGTCTTGTTGTCTATGTGTGAGTGTTTGTGTGTGAGTGTCTATGTGTGAGTGTTTTCGTGTGTGCCTGTGTTAGTATTTTGGGATACATATATTGAATAAAAGCACACTAGAACGCCCTCACTCAGCGTCTTGCATTCATACAAGCAAGTGATGTCTGTGTGTGTTCTAGTTTGTCTATAATGTGTGTATTTAGTATGTCTGTCCAAGGTGTCATCATTTTTCTTGATAAAGGCCCCTGGAACGAAAAGTAGAAAGTTTCCTTGTTTATATTATTTTTATATTGTATGCTTTTGTATTTATTGTATTTCTTTTCTGGTAATAATTCACTAAGTGTGCTTAATCAGGCTATTGTTCATTTTGGTTGCTACAACCATCGTCGTGTTGTCAGACACACTGTCTGGTTGCTACAACCATCGTCGTGTTGTCAGACACACTGTCTGGTTGCTACAACCATCGTCGTGTTGTCAGACACACTGTCTGGTTGCTACAACCATCGTCGTGTTGTCAGACACACTCAAGTATTTCTGTTATTGAATACATGAATCTCTTTAACTGGATGGGTTTCTTATTCTTCCTCTATGTTTACTCTCTGATAATCAACACGAAATGTGTGTGATTTCTACCAAACAACTTGTAGTGTGTGAATGTGCTGATTTCACAGGTGAGATGTGTCATTTTGTGGTTTTCCGCCAACACAACCGTTTTTATATTGTAAAAATAATACAAGACAGAATTGCTGTTGCATTGTCTGATTCATACCACAGTGCCTACCAGTACTTACTAAATGCTACCAGTACTTATTAGTACCTAGCAGTACTTACTAGTACCTACCAGTGCCTACCAGTACTTACTAAATGCTACCAGTACTTATTAGTACCTAGCAGTACTTACTAGTACCTACCAGTGCCTACCAGTACTTACTAAATCCTACCAGTACTTATTAGTACCTAGCAGTACTTACTAAAACCTACCAGTACTTACTAGTACCTACCAATACTTACCAGTACTTACTAGTACCTACTAGTACCAACCAGTACTTAATAGTGCCTACCAGTATTTACTAGTACCTACCAGTACCTACCCAAGATATTTCTCAATAGTGAGTATCATAACGGCATATACTAATTCAAGTTGTGTAAAAGAAGCGCTACAAGGACTCGTTAATGTTCTCAGTGAAAGGTTTTCAAATAACCGCAGTCATGTAACACAGACACTGACATGTGAGAGGGCTAACATTACACAGCCCTGCGACATTAACAGAGACACTGAAATGTGAGAGGGCTAACATTACACAGCCCTGCGTCACATTAACACATTCGATGGGTTCACTTTACTTTGACATTAACTAAGATATACCGGGACACAAGATACACCGGAATACAGGATACACGGAATTAGAAGATACACATGAATACAAGATACACGTGAATACAAGATACACGGGAATACACTGCCTGAATAAGAACTATATGGCGCAGCACAGACCGCAGCACAGACCGCAGCACAGACCGCAGCATCTTGTGAAAAAGAGAATAAATGTAGCAGTTCATCATCGGAGAATACCTAGAATGTCACGGTTAGATCAAACACCATTCTAGTGGTCATCCCATGGCCGAACTGTCTAGTGGTCATCCCATGGCCGAACTGTCTAGTTGTCATCCCATGGCCGAACTGTCTAGTGGTCATCCCATGGCCGAACTGTCTAGTGGTCATCCCATGGCCGAACTGTCTAGTGGTCATCCCATGGCCGAACTGTCTAGTGGTCATCCCATGGCCGAACTGTCTAGTGGTCATCCCATGACCGAACTGTCTAGTGGTCATCCCATGGCCGAACTGTCTAGTGGTCATCCCATAGCCGAACTGTCTAGTGGTCATCCCAAGGCCGAACTGTCTAGTGATCATCCCATGACCGAACTGTCTAGTGGTCATCCTATGGCCGAACTGTCTAGTGGTCATCCCAAGGCCGAACTGTCTAGTGGTCATCCCATGGCCGAACTGTCTAGTGGTCATCCCATGGCCAAATTGTCTAGTGGTCATCCCATGGCCGAACTGTCTAGTGGTCATCCCATGGCCAAATTGTCTAGTGGTCATCCCATGGCCGAACTGTCTAGTGGTCATCCCATGACCGAACTGTCTAGTGGTCATCCCATGGCCGAACTGTCTAGTGGTCATCCCATGACCGAACTGTCTAGTGGTCATCCCAAGGCCGAACTGTCTAGTGATCATCCCATGACCGAACTGTCTAGTGGTCATCCTATGGCCGAACTGTCTAGTGGTCATCCCAAGGCCGAACTGTCTAGTGGTCATCCCATGACCGAACTGTCTAGTGGTCATCCCATGGCCGAACTGTCTAGTGGTCATCCCATAGCAGAACTGTCTAGTGGTCATCCCATAGCATAACTGTCTAGTGGACATCCCATGGTCGAACTGTCTAGTGGACATCCCATGGTCGAACTGTCTAGTGGACATCCCATGGTCGAACTGTCTAGTGGACATCCCATGGTCGAACTGTCTAGTGGACATCCCATGGTCGAACTGTCTAGTGGACATCCCATGGCCGAACTGTCTAGTGGTCATCCCATGACCGAACTGTCTAGTGGTCATCCCATGGCCGAACTGTCTAGTGGTCATCCCATAGCAGAACTGTCTAGTGGTCATCCCATGGCCGAACTGTCTAGTGGTCATCCCATAGCAGAACTGTCTAGTGGTCATCCCATAGCAGAACTGTCTAGTGGACATCCCATGGTCGAACTGTCTAGTGGTCATCCCATGGCCGAACTGTCTAGTGGTCATCCCATGGCCGAACTGTCTAGTGGTCATCCCATGACCGAACTGTCTAGTGGTCATCCCATGGCCGAACTGTCTAGTGGTCATCCCAAGGCCGAACTGTCTAGTGGTCATCCCATAGCCGAACTGTCTAGTGGTCATCCCAAGGCCGAACTGTCTAGTGATCATCCCATGACCGAACTGTCTAGTGGTCATCCTATGGCCGAACTGTCTAGTGGTCATCCCAAGGCCGAACTGTCTAGTGGTCATCCCATGACCGAACTGTCTAGTGGTCATCCCATGGCCAAATTGTCTAGTGGTCATCCCATGGCCGAACTGTCTAGTGGTCATCCCATGACCGAACTGTCTAGTGGTCATCCCATGGCCGAACTGTCTAGTGGTCATCCAATGACCGAAATGTCTAGTGGTCATCCCATGGCCGAACTGTCTAGTGGTCATCCCATGACCGAACTGTCTAGTGGTCATCCCATGGCCGAACTGTCTAGTGGTCATCCCATAGCAGAACTGTCTAGTGGTCATCCCATGGCCGAACTGTCTAGTGGTCATCCCATAGCAGAACTGTCTAGTGGTCATCCCATAGCAGAACTGTCTAGTGGTCATCCCATAGCAGAACTGTCTAGTGGACATCCCATGGTCGAACTGTCTAGTGGACATCCCATGGTCGAACTGTCTAGTGGACATCCCATGGTCGAACTGTCTAGTGGACATCCCATGGTCGAACTGTCTAGTGGACATCCCATGGTCGAACTGTCTAGTGGACATCCCATGGCCGAACTGTCTAGTGGTCATCCCATGACCGAACTGTCTAGTGGTCATCCCATGGCCGAACTGTCTAGTGGTCATCCCATAGCAGAACTGTCTAGTGGTCATCCCATGGCCGAACTGTCTAGTGGTCATCCCATAGCAGAACTGTCTAGTGGTCATCCCATAGCAGAACTGTCTAGTGGACATCCCATGGTCGAACTGTCTAGTGGTCATCCCATGGCCGAACTGTCTAGTGGTCATCCCATGGCCGAACTGTCTAGTGGTCATCCCATGACCGAACTGTCTAGTGGTCATCCCATGGCCGAACTGTCTAGTGGTCATCCCAAGGCCGAACTGTCTAGTGGTCATCCCATAGCCGAACTGTCTAGTGGTCATCCCAAGGCCGAACTGTCTAGTGATCATCCCATGACCGAACTGTCTAGTGGTCATCCTATGGCCGAACTGTCTAGTGGTCATCCCAAGGCCGAACTGTCTAGTGGTCATCCCATGACCGAACTGTCTAGTGGTCATCCCATGGCCAAATTGTCTAGTGGTCATCCCATGGCCGAACTGTCTAGTGGTCATCCCATGACCGAACTGTCTAGTGGTCATCCCATGGCCGAACTGTCTAGTGGTCATCCCATGACCGAACTGTCTAGTGGTCATCCCAAGGCCGAACTGTCTAGTGGTCATCCCATGACCGAACTGTCTAGTGGTCATCCTATGGTCGAACTGTCTAGTGGTCATCCCAAGGCCGAACTGTCTAGTGGTCATCCCATGACCGAACTGTCTAGTGGTCATCCCATGGCCAAATTGTCTAGTGGTCATCCCATGGCCGAACTGTCTAGTGGTCATCCAATGACCGAACTGTCTAGTGGTCATCCCATGGCCGAACTGTCTAGTGGTCATCCCATGACCGAACTGTCTAGTGGTCATCCCATGGCCGAACTGTCTAGTGGTCATCCCATAGCAGAACTGTCTAGTGGTCATCCCATGGCCGAACTGTCTAGTGGTCATCCCATAGCAGAACTGTCTAGTGGTCATCCCATAGCAGAACTGTCTAGTGGACATCCCATGGTCGAACTGTCTAGTGGACATCCCATGGTCGAACTGTCTAGTGGACATCCCATGGTCGAACTGTCTAGTGGACATCCCATGGTCGAACTGTCTAGTGGACATCCCATGGTCGAACTGTCTAGTGGACATCCCATGGCCGAACTGTCTAGTGGTCATCCCATGACCGAACTGTCTAGTGGTCATCCCATGGCCGAACTGTCTAGTGGTCATCCCATAGCAGAACTGTCTAGTGGTCATCCCATGGCCGAACTGTCTAGTGGTCATCCCATAGCAGAACTGTCTAGTGGTCATCCCATAGCAGAACTGTCTAGTGGACATCCCATGGTCGAACTGTCTAGTGGACATCCCATGGTCGAACTGTCTAGTGGACATCCCATGGTCGAACTGTGAAAGGGCATTTGGGCCAGAATTGAACTTACTAGCCATCTACGAACTCATAGGCAAGGGCATAACTCTAGCTGAAATTTAAAAGTGAATATAATCAATGGTCATCATCATCATGTGATGGACAAACCTCGAGCTTGGCGGGGAACTGATAAAATATATGACACATTCTCATACTAAACACATTCTCATGTTAAACACATTCTCATACTAAACTAACTCTCTGATTGGCAGATCGCCCAACTCAGGCATGACTACAAGCGAGTGTTGTCGAAACAGCCAGCTGGACTGTCACATCGACGGAGACACTATGTACCCAACATTAAACACGAAGTGCTCTGGGTACCAGAGTTGTGAGCTGGAAGTTCAGAAAGTACCCACACGGGAGCCCTGCCGGATCAAATCCTACACTGACTACATGAGTATTGTATATGATTGCATTTCAGGTCAGTTTTACTTTTGTAGATATAGTGTCTAGTTTCAGATCAATTCTACTTTTGTACATATAGTGTCTAGCGTCAAATCAGTTCTACTTTTGTAGATACAGTGTCTAGTTTCAGATCAGTTCTACTTTTGTAGGTATAGTTTCTAGTGTCAGATCAATTCTACTTTTGTAGATATAGTGTCTAGCATCATATAAATTCCACTTTTGTAGATATAGTGTCTAGAGTCAGATCAGTTCTACTTTTGTAGATATAGTGTCTAGAGTCAGATCAGTTCTACTTTTGTAGATATAGTGTCTAGAGTCAGATCAGTTCTACTTTTGTAGATATAGTGTCTAGAGTCAGATCAGTTCTACTTTTGTAGATATAGTGTCAGTCAGCAGACTACGCGTATCAAAATGAAATTATATTTTCTCTACATTCTATAGATGTGTAAATAGACGATATCCGCAATGAAAATCATACATTATACATCAGAAGTGAAATATCAAGCTTCCCTATAATCTCTTCCCAGCTCCCCACAATCTAGACATCAAACTGCCCTATAATTTCATTACATGTTCTAGATATCAACTTCCCATAATCTCCCTCCTGGTTCTAGATATCAACTTCCCCATAATCTCCCTCCAGGATCTAGATATCAACTTCCCATAATATCCCTCCAGACTCTACATTAGCAACACTCTGGAGAATGAAATGTGTTGTGTAATGGATTTCAATTTGTGTGCGACAGATGTGCTTTTCGCTCTAGCACATCCGACTTCCCTATGCCTTATGGATCATGTGTACCCCATATAGGACGGAACGTCCAACTTTACCCCAGGTCCACATTAGTCACCTCTTACAGCATTCATTGAAGATTAATGTTATTCTTGTATCCTCTACCCAGTCATACATGGGCATTTGAGAGCATTGAACTGGGAGCATTGAACTCATTGAACTGGAGCATTGATCTGGGCACATTCGGGAGCATTGAACTCATTGAACTGGAGCATTGATCTGGGAGCATTGAACTCATTGAACTGGAGCATTGATCTGGGCACATGTGGGAGTATTGAACTCATTGAACTGGAGCATTGATCTGGGCACATTCGGGAGCATTGAACTCATTGAACTGGAGCATTGATCTGGGCACATTCGGGAGCATTGAACTCATTGAACTGGAGCATTGATCTCATTGAACTGGAGCATTGAACTCATTGAACTGGAGCATTGATCGGGGCACATTCGGGAGCATTGAACTCATTGAACTGGAGCATTGATCTGGGAGCATTGAACTCATTGAGCTGGGAGCATTGATCTGGGCACATGTGCGAGCATTGAACTGGATGATAATTAGTTGTTGAATGTATCTCAATATTTGAAGTTCTAGTATATAGATCAATTGTCTGAATATTTGAAGTTCTAGTATATAGATCAATTGTCTGAATATTTTAAGTTCTAGTATATAGATCAATTGTCTGAATATTTGAAGTTCTAGTATATAGATCAATTGTCTGAATATTTGAAGTTCTAGTATATAGATCAATTGTCTGAATATTTTAAGTTCTAGTAGATAGATCAATTGTCTGAATATTTGAAGTTCTAGTAGATAGATCAATTGTCTGAATATATGGATGTTCTATAGAGGTATATAGAGAAATAATTTCTTGTGGTCAACAGTTGGAGATATTGCTACATTCTGCTCCGATGATGTCAAGAGAGGCAAGTCACTATATTTGGCAAACAGAGAGTATCCTGGATCGATCAGGCCACGGCCTGGAGGTGATGAATGTCAGTGCATCATACGTACAACACATCCGCAGGTAATTCAACACATCAGGTATTCATTGTTCCATGTTTCATTTGTTCTAGTTTGAAATCAGATAACACATGACACCGATGTAAAGATGGCTACCTTCATGTAAATATATTATACACAAAATTATACAGTTTACAGTTTACTCGTTGCCAACAGGTACCGGCATTTTTAGTTTAGCGTGCAAAAAAAGAGCCACGGTCTTTTATCCTGGCAAGCGATCAGAGACAACTAAGGAAAGTTGGTGGATGAGTTGGCAACCTCTCACCTGTGAAAAAATAATTACTGTCGCTATATGTCTTGAAGATTGGCGAGACAGCACTGTGCAACTGTTGACTGAGCCCAGAGACTGCAGAACACATTCTTCATGCCTGTCAACTCTACCACGAAGAGAGGGAGAAAATATAGCCTACTAATACGGCACTGCTTCCAGACTTGAGGGGTTCCATAAATGACCTAAAGTGAATCACACAATTCATTGACGCTATTGGCGCTGTAACCTGATATCTGACTGAAGAACGATGAAGAAGAAGAACTATATGTCTAGTTTCCATGTCTTACTTTTGTCTCAAATCAAATATTCCTCATTTCTCCATGTTTTACTTTTGTCTTAAATCAAATATTCCACATGTTTCCATGTCTTACTTTTGTCTCAAATCAAATATTCCTCATTTCTCCATGTTTTACTTTTGTCTTAAATCAAATATTCCACATGTTTCCATGTCTTACTTTTGTCTCAAATCAAATGTTCTCCATGTCTCCTTGTTTTCATTTTGTCTCCTATCAAATATTCCTCAATTCCCCATGTCTTACTTTTGTCTCCTATCAAATATTCCCCATGTCTTACTTTTGTCTTAAATCAAATATTCCCCATGTCTCCATGTCTTACTTTTGTCTTAAATCAAATATGCCCCATGTCTCAATGTCTTACTTTTGTCTCCTATCGAATATTCCCCATGTCTTACTTTTGTCTCCTATCGAATATTCCCCATGTCTTACTTTTGTCTCCTATCAAATATTCCCCATGTCTTACTTTTGTCTCCTATCAAATATTCCCCATGTCTTACTTGTGTCTTAAATCAAATATTCCCATGTCTTACTTGTGTCTTAAATCAAATGTTCCCCATGTCTTACTTTTGTCTTAAATCAAATATTCCCCATGTCTCCATGTCTTACTTTTGTCTCAATCAGGGTATTGCCATACATACAATAGACGTGCTCCTGGCCTGGGCAGATATCGGTCCTATGGATTGCAGGAGAAGTCTGAAGATCCAAGACCCACTGACCTATCAAAGAGATATCCCGTGTGCTCACAGAGGATTATATGGGTTCAAGTCTATTTACAGTCGACCTGTTAGCAATGTCACGGTCACTCTGTCCAGTCTTCCCGGCGATGGCATGGCTTTTGTGTGGCTTCAAGCCAAACGTAAGTCACATGACTGTTATTTTTATTACACGTGATATTGATATATGAATAAGACAGACAAAAACAAGATTCAGAAAAATGACAAATATAAACTGTGTAATATATGACCTTGTCAATAGAGGTGAGATACAGAGTTCTGCAGTGATATATAACCCCTATACTAACATATGTGTGCGAGTCTTGGACAATAAACAAACTGGAAAGTGGGAGATTGGAGGCAACAGAGATTTGGTTCTACAGAAGAATGCTGAGAATACCATGGACTGTCAGAAAAACTAATTTAGAGGTGTTAAAAGAGTTAAATGCGAAACGGACCTTAATCAACAATATAAGAAAAAAGCAATCTTTTTTTTTTGTGGCCACTTCATGAGACAGGCAGGTTTAGAGAACATAATCACAACAGGCAATATTGAAGGCACCAGAGACAGAGGGCGACAACGTGAGAAAATATTAGACAGTTTGACAACCTGGCACGGCAAGGAAACAACAACGACTTTGATACATAATACTGTGGACAGAGAGCTGTGGAGAGCCATGACCGCCTACGCCACCCGGCATGGCACCTGATGATAATGATGATGATGATATTGATATTGCTGATGTTGTTAGAGATGTTGATAGCGAACCTGCTCTGGACGTAGAAGCCAAAAATGTTATATTACAGTAATAATTTCACTGGATATTCTAACTATCAAACAGGAAAACAAATGTAAAAAAAAATATAAAGAAAGAAACAAGAACTTCTACGTTGGGGTCCAACAGGAACCTCATTCAATAAACGAATACAAAGGAAGGAATACAAATGTGAAAGTAATGCGGTCATGTACGTTTAGCATCGGTGCGTACAATCAAAAATAACCAACCCACTATTGCTATATAGAAATAGAAATGGTTGATTCAAGCGAAATGTCCAAATTGAAGAAGTCATTAGTAACAAATCAGACCAAGTGAAAGCCTCATGTAAAGGATCAAAATTGAAAACACAGACCACACAAACGACATTCATTCTATCGTACTCGGCGTAGACGAAGTTAGTTTTCTAAATATGTAGAATATTTCTGTAGGCACTGTTCTCAGGGCAGTTCTCATGGCTATTCTCAGGGCAGTTTTCAGGGCAGTTCTCAGGGCAGGCTATGTATAATATTTCTATAGGTACTGTTCTCATGGCAGTTCACAGGACAGGCTATGCGACCCTGTGAGTATGCATTCTGAACTCAAGGAAACCGTTTGCGAACATGTCTATGATACATATGCTATAATATCTTTGATACATATGCTATAATTTACGGATGAGGTGGTCATCCCTCATCAACGGCAATGTGTAGTCAGTTAATGCAAGATTACGTGGAACAACAGTTCAAGAAACTAGTCGGACCTTCACTGCAACAACAGCTAGTGGGATGGACCTTCACCAAAGCAACAGCTAATGGGACCTTCACCACAACAGCAGCAGCTAATGGGACCTTCACCACAGCAGTAGCAGCAGTCTAAGGATGACGATGACATTGATCAGTCGCTGTTACATTATGATAAACATGTTCAAATAAAGATATTATCATCAACTGTCGTCGTCCTGTCCCCTGTAAACGTAGTCACGACCTACGAATATCAAGTTATGTCACCTGTAAACGTAGTCACGACCTACGAATATCAAGTTATGTCACCTGTAAACGTAGTCACGACGTACGAATATTAAGCTATGTCACCTGTAAACGTAGTCACGACCTACGAATATCAAGTTATGTCACCTTTAAACGTAGTCACGACCTACGAATATCAAGTTATGTCACCTGTAAACGTAGTCACGACGTACGAATATTAAGCTATGTCACCTGTAAACGTAGTCACGACCTACGAATATCAAGTTATGGGTTTGATGATGATGGTGACAGATGATGAGGGGTGGTCAAATCAACACCACACCCACCTCTTTTTTATATATTGCATCTGCGACAAGCTGACCATTTCAAAGAAATTAAAAGTACTCCGGAGGTTCCGGTGACTTTATTACCAGAACCGTGACTCCCACTATTTTTGTATTGGTGCAAATCTCTGATAGAACACAAGTGGAATAATGTATGTGGTTGAAATAGCGTAGCTCATTGTAAGAGCTACATTACACAGAATAACACTCCGCCCCTATTGGGTACCCTCCTGCGATGTACAGATTATAACAAACAATAATGCGTTGAATATACGCGACATACATGCTATACTGGTGTAACAAGCAACATAAATTATATACTGGTGTAACAAGCAACATAAATGATATACTGGTGTAACAAGCCAGAGATTGTGTTCCTCATTACACTATATTAATTTTTTATTCTGCCCTATCTTTGAATAGCAAACGATGCAGACGGCGCCGTAGAAATCATTTGTGGTCAGCCACTGCAGGACTTGCTCAATCGTCTGCGTCATCAAGCACAGTCTCGGCAGAGGGAGACCACGCCGCAGAAAGAACAGGAAGAGAGCAAAGATATGGAGAAAGAAGACGTTAACATCGAAAAGAAATTGAACGGGACAAATGTGACACTCAGAGCTGGACCTTATACCATGAACTCTGACCTAGGTAACTATTGACCATGAACTCTGACCTAGGTAACTATTGACCATGAACTCTGACCTAGGTAACTATTGACCATGAACTCTGACCTAGGTAACTATTGACCATGAACTCTGACCTAGGTAACTATTGACCATGAACTCTGACCTAGGTAACTATTGACCATGAACTCTGACCTAGGTAACTATTGACCATGAACTCTGACCTAAGTAACTATTGACCATTAACTCTGACCTAGGTAACTATTGACCATGAACTCTGAACTAGGTAACTATTGACCATGAACTCTGACCTAGGTAACTATTGACCATGAACTCTGACCTAGGTAACTATTGACCATGAACTCTGACCTAGGTAACTATTGACCATGAACTCTGACCTAAGTAACTATTGACCATTAACTCTGACCTAGGTAACTATTGACCATGAACTCTGAACTAGGTAACTATTGACCATGAACTCTGACCTAGGTAACTATTGACCATGAACTCTGACCTAGGTAACTATTGACCATGAACTCTGAACTAGGTAACTATTGACCATGAACTCTGACCTAGGTAACAACTGAAACGTGGACTCCATCTCATTGACTGCACGTGTGTTTCTCTCTCTATGTATCAATGACTCTCCCATTGCTTACTTGTCTCTCTATGTATCAATGACTCTCCCATTGCTTACTTGTCTCTCTATGTATCAATGACTCTCCCATTGCTTACTTGTCTCTCTATGTATCAATGACTCTCCCATTGCTTACTTGTCTCTCTATGTATCAATGACTCTCCCATTGCTTACTTGTCTCTCTATGTATCAATGACTCTCCCATTGCTTACTTGTCTCTCTATGTATCAATGACTCTCCCATTGCTTACTTGTCTCTCTATGTATCAATGACTCTCCCATTGCTTACTTGTCTCTCTATGTATCAATGACTCTCCCATTGCTTACTTGTCTCTCTATGTATCAATGACTCTCCCATTGCTTACTTGTCTCTCTATGTATCAATGACTCTCCCATTGCTTACTTGTCTCTCTATGTATCAATGACTCTCCCATTGCTTACTTGTCTCTCTATGTATCAATGACTCTCCCATTGCTTACTTGTCTCTCTATGTATCAATGACTCTCCCATTGCTTACTTGTCTCTCTATGTATCAATGACTCTCCCATTGCTTACTTGTCTCTCTATGTATCAATGACTCTCCCATTGCTTACTTGTCTCTCTATGTATTAATGACTCTCCCATTGCTTACTTGTCTCTCTATGTATTAATGACTCTCCCATTGCTTACTTGTCTCTCTGTGTATCGATGTCTCTCACGTTGCAAACTTTTGTCCCTTTTTTAATTACTGTCTCTCTCATTGCCTACTTATGTCACTATATATCTCTCTCATTGCCTACTAATGTCACGATATCTCTCTCTCATTGCCTACTAATGTCACTATCTCTCTCTCGTTGCCTACTAATGTCACTATATCTCTCTCATTGCCTACTAATGTCACTATATCTCTCTCATTGCCTACTAATGTCACTATATCTTTCTCATTGCATACTAATGTCACTATATCTTTCTCATTGCATACTAATGTCACTATATATCTCTCTCATTGCCTACTTATGTCACTATATATATCTCTCATTGCCTACCTATGTCACTATATCTCTCTCTCATTGCATACTAATGTCACTATATATCTCTCTCATTGCCTACTTATGTCACTATATATATCTCTCATTGCCTACCTATGTCACTATATCTCTCTCTCATTGCCTACTTATGTCACTATATCTCTCTCATTGCCTACTTATGTCACTATATCTCTCTCATTGCCTACTTATGTCACTATATCTCTCTCATTGCCTACTAATGTCACTATATATCTCTCTCATTGCCTACTTATGTCACTATATCTCTCTCATTGCCTACTTATGTCACTATATCTCTCTCTCATTGCCTACTTATGTCACTATCTCTCTCTCATTGCCTACTTATGCCACTATATATCTCTCTCTCATTACCTACTTATTGTACTGAAAAACTAGACACTGTGAGTGAAAAGCTGAAAGGCAAGACGCGGTTAAATAATGTTAGAAGAAAACAGGTATTGGTTTTTTGAACATGATATGAGACAACAGGAAAATCTGGAGAACATAGTTGCAACAATTGAGATAGAAGTCAAGGTGGATCTAGGGTGGTAACGTGATTCTTGATTCTTGATTAGAAACTGGCCTCACAGCACGTGGAGCATTCCCATAACTGCTCCGCCCTCTGTTCCAGCAGTGACTCGACTCGATGGTGTTTCGAGTCTAATGTTACCGAAACAGACGTCGACATCATGCACAACTCTGGCCCTTGCGACAGGTTTCTTTGTTGTTCCGCCACCCACGCCGCGCCCGTAACTGGTTCATGCACAACGTCGGCATATTGGAACAACATGGTAACTGTTATCGAAGGTTACGACTACGGGATTGTATAGATGACGTGCCATGAAGCTTCTATAAGAAGATAACCTCAATATAAAGGCATGTCATCTACTAAGGTTTTCCGTTGCATGGGTGGTTTGCCTAGTGAGCCATTGGTGAGACCCACAGACGTGATAACGTGATAACTTGAACAAACATTCAGTAGTCCGACATCCTGGCATGACACATAGTCAACTATTAGACTAATACAAGATACTGAAAATAGACAATTGTCAAGATACATGATCGCCTACACCAGCTGACACGGCACTTGATGATAATGATATACACAGCCATCCCCTGTGAGTTAAAAGCTTCTTCTCTAAGCACTGCATATTACGCCTTGGATTATTCTTGGTAGAAAAAAAACTCTGAAGGAAACCGCTCTCCCCCAAAGTGTGCATAGGAAAAAGGAGCTGTATTGGTTGCAACTAGGAAGGCTGAAACAGACAGACAATATCAAAGACATACGTCAATATTCTGATCTCCCATTATCCTCGACATCACATGTACACCGACGTGTCTTGTTGACCGTACGTCACATGATGATGATGATGACCATTTGTTACATTCGCAATATGTACTTCAGCCAGAGTTTTGTCCTTGACTACGATTTCGTAGATGGCTTAGTAAGCCATATTCTGACTGGCCGCAAATTTCCGTGGACAGTTTGGCAGAGATGAACACTGTAGATGGTCGTTGATCTGACGTGACTTTCTAACTACTCTCCAAAGTTGAAATCTCATCTTTTCCAAAGATGTTGCGTCTATTTTTATTCTATCGCCATGCAGCTCCATTTTCTGCAAGTTCTTCCCATGTATCTTGGTCTAGTTCACAGGTTTTCTGTGAGGTCTTCACGAGTTTTTGTAGCTCTGCTTTTGACCACCTTGAGAACGTATGTCATTCTGACACTCATCATACATACGTCTTTTGGGCAGGCCATGATCTGGCATACGTACCACATGACCTGACCAGCACATGCCCTGTCCAACACATCACCCCTCTAACACATGCCCTGACCAGCACATGACGTGCTCAACACCATGACCTGCTCAAAACATGATCTGGCCCAACACATCTGTGATTGCATCAACACAGTTTTATATTCCACTGTCATCTATCAATACAGCAGTGAAGGACATTCGTATCCGGAAACTTGTCTTGTCATCAATATTCATAACTTGAGATGTTCATAACTTGAGATGTTCATAACTGGAGATGTTCATAACTTGAGATGTTCATATTGGCGAGATCAACATGTAAAATTCTCAGAACAAGCTTCACAACAAGTATTGAGACCAGGATGACAATGTTTTGAGTATATTCATGTGTAACACATGTATTATCCATATCTAGACAATAAAACAGAAACAACAAGTTAAATGGTACGGCCACATAACCAGACAGAAATAGCAAAGTATTATCCAAAAAAAACACTTAACAAACGATACGAAAACAGTCGACCTATTGGACGCCCTCGTGAAAGGTGGATAGATAGTGTATTAGAGACACTCGGAAATATAACAGCAGAGGAGGCAAATAGAAGGGCAAAAGACCGTACACTCACTCTCCCCTCAACACCGAAAGGTACATGAGGACAGAAAGAAGAAGAAGAAGGAGACAATAAACCTGACAACCAATACCTAATGTTGTTATTTCTTGCAGCTGCTATCGTTGGTGGGATTGTTGCTGCTGGCTTCATACTCATTGCGATGGTGATCGTTGCGATGGCGCTGCACTGTAGAAGGTAACAGTTATATTGCGCTTTTTTACCTGTTCACAGCAGCAGACAGATGTGATATCATGAACAAACAGTTATACATCACAAACAATACATCACACGACAATAAATAAAAACATGAAAAATAAATTCAGTTGTTTGAATATTACAGTTACACGAATCAATGTTTCCACCTCAATGGTTTAACCATAAAAATATACACTATTTGGCTTTACAGTAAAGAAGGTTTGTGGTCGAAATGTTGATTAATTATATTATTGATTTTTAACCGTTCTTCCCTTTCATATCTTTAACACAATTTATATCACAGCCTAGATACATAATTATATCACAGCCTAGATACATAATTATATCGTTCATTTGAACTCTCTTGTGTTACTGCATACACAACACACTGTCGCAGTCACAACACACTGTCATATACACAACACACTGTCATATACACAACACACTGTCATATACACAACACACTGTCATATACACAGCACACTGCCTCGGATATACCACACTGTGACATACAAAGCACACTGTCAAGGGAATAAGACACTGCAACATAAACTAAACGCTCTCACAGACACAACACACTGTCATAGACACGATACACAGTTACAGACACTATACACTGTCGCAGACACACCATACTGTGCCGTGTACTACACACTGTCACAGACACGACACACTGCCACATGCACTACACACTGTCACAGACCCACCATACTGTGCCAAGCACTACACACTGTCACAGACACACCATACGGTGTCATGTACTACACACTGTCACGTACGCGACACACTGCCACATGCACTACATACTGTCACAGACACGACACACTGTCACATATACTACACACTGTCACATGCAGGACACACTGTCACATGCACTACACACTGTCACATGCACCACATACTGTCACATACACGACATACTGTCATATGTTGTGCTTGTCTTGTTTCTTGGTTGGAAGTTAAACATCTAGCTGTATAAAATTATCATCTCTGTCAACATATTCTATTCTTCTTCTTCTACGTTCAGCATCTGAGGAAATGTCATATTGTCAGGCGGTTGGTCAAGGGGAAGTCCAATATCTCTTCCAGGCCAGAGCGGTTGCCCCATAGATTTGGTCTCAAATCTGAAATCTGCATCCGCTGGCGGCCATGTTCGCTGTCTATATTCTTTGTTTGTTGGGCAATCCTGAAGTATATGCTCAGGAGTCTGTGTTCCAGATACACATCAACATTCATTTTTGTATGAGATCCTCAATCGGTAAGGGTGAACATATTATACGGAGTGCCTTTATCAAAACTGATTGCACGTGTGCATCTCTACGCACGGTATTCTCATGTTGTCGTATGACCCGCCACTCTTAGTCATACCTTCAAATAGGTAAAATATTTCCCACGACGGTAGTTTTCATATGTCCGGTAATTCTCATATGTCCGGTAGTTGTCACATGTCCGGTAGTTGTCACATGTCCGGTAGTTGTCACATGTCCGGTAGTTGTCACATGTCCGGTAGTTCTCATATATCCGATAAATATCATATGTCTGGTAGTTCTCATATGTCCGTCCATGTTGATATTTATGAACCTCCTTATCCAAGTATAGAATAAATCAACTGGGGATGAAATGTGAAGACCAAAAATGTGAAGACCAAAAATATGAAGACCAAAAATGTGAAGACCAAAAATTTGAAGACCAGAAATGCGCGTGAATGTGTGGACATAGAAGAATGTGTGTCAACCAATAAAGTACTAGAACTGACAGTCGTATTGTGATGTTGGATGTACTCAAGTGGAGATCACAGCAGCTGTGTATGATAGGAGCAGCTGTGTATGGTAGGAAAATTTGATGAATAGATTGGACATGGGAAACACTGGGAGGGAAATCTATCAATATATGACAAGCCAAAATCCTAAAGACAACATCATCCTCCTGGGAAGGAAAGACCAGAGTATCATCTTCAGTCTGCGCACACAACATGTTCAACTTAACAATCACCTGAACAGAATACAACCACAACACACTCCAGAGTGCCGGCTATCCACTCATCCCTATGAAACTGTTAACCACCACCTTTTTGAATGACCAGCGCTGGATGACATCGGGAAAATGTTTCTCCCTCCAGGACCAGATACATGGAACACATTATATTGAACAAAACAAGAGCTCACAAACACATGCCTATATCACAATGGCATTGGGTCAAAGGGCATGAGTCAATTGACTAGTAGATCAACAACCAATCAACATACGTGCACACATTTTTAGACAAAAGACTACACACACTATACATATAGTGTATGAACACTATGCTGTTAACGTCAAACATGGACAACGACAGCACAAGACAACGTAAACTCGTGACAGCCGAATTGGCATTTTTGCACAGAATCTTAGGAATATCTTTAAGAGACAGAATTGAGAAATGTGGTGCTAGGAAAAAAACTGGTGCAACATCGATACTAGAATACATTAAGAGACAGCAGATCAAATGGTTTTCACAAGTCAGCAGGCTACCAGCAGATAGTGTTCCCCAGCAAGTGATGCTACACAGATACAATAGCCATTGTCCTAGGGGTAGACCACGAAATCGTTGGGCCACCGAAATAAGGGAGGCAACAAGTACCTCGATATATATATATATATATAGCGCATGTGAAGGCCATTTTCAGAGAACTCTTCTACCCTTGGCGCCGCAATGCAAAAAGGGATTATCTTATAGATAGATTACATACACGTATACGTACATACATTTTAGGATAGAGAATCGGAGACAGTAGATTACTTGAGAAATATATTTGTATTTTAGAATAATTATGGAATACGATAACTTGTTAGTTATATCAACTTTTTTTAAAAATGTCTTTGATCCAATCATTTCAGAGTTCGCAAAGAGAAGAGGCTGGCGAAGCCACTAGAACTGTACCCAGCTGTCAACTCAGAGCCCCTCGATCTGTCCTCCTACTGCAGATATGATTACGATGAAGACCACTTGTGCTCAATAAGCAGATCACCAATGAAGATGGTAACACTTGCTGATGAAGCAACTGTCGCCAACAGCTTTAATTCGAATGGATATACAACTATCGTGCACGCAGAGGAATCTAACGTCGGAAGAGATATAACGCCAAGTCCTACACTGCCTCCAGGCATTTCTACTCCTCCACCATCTGCTCAGAACCAGCCTCTTCTATCAGGGAGGTCTTACAGGGAGGTACATTATCCCGGGGATATGTCTTTGAGATTTGTCAAACCGTTGATCAACAATGGCAAGGACATGACAGCTCCAACTGTGGATGTTCAATCGTATGACTACCCAGACCACGCAGGACACACAACCCTACCTTCACAACGGAAGACAGTTCTCATTAGCTGTGGACCTAAAAGTCCATTGGGGAAACGAAGTAAGAGTGTGACGTTCTCACAACCCGTTGCCATGGTGACACCCTTGAACTCGGAGTCCGAGGAATCTGTGGAAAAACCTGATGTTAGAGATGATGTTGAGGACCCAAGCTATGACAACTTGAATAAGCTAGATATTCCTGACTATCCACTTATTCCAGGGAAGACAGAGCTGGTTGCCAGATGGAATAAGGAATTACAAGAAGATCATTCTCAAGGGAAGACACAAGCACACGATACTTTTAGATGGAATAATGACATGAAGGAAGAGAAGTCTGATTACCCGCTCATGCAGGGGAAGACACAAGCACACGATACTTTTAGATGGAATAATGACATGAAGGAAGAGAAGACTGATTACCCGCTCATGCCAGGAAAAGCAGAGATTATCCAGATTCCCAGATGGGACAATGAATACAACGAGGAAATCACGCGGAGACCTTTGTCAACTTTTCAGAACAGTCCAAATACAAGTCCTAATGAAGACTCTAAAGCCTTTACAAGCCCACCTGCTGATCTGAAGCTAGAGTATGAACCAAATGACACCTGCCTGTCCGACTCACCAACTTACTGGTCTCCGACAAAGCACCAAGGAAAACCCTTAGTTATGCCTAAGCCACAAAAAGCTGAACTGTACGAAACAGGTGTGTAGGTAGCAGGTGTGTAGATATAGGTGTGTAGATACAGGTGTGTAGATACAGGTGTGTAGATACAACTGTGAATTGTTGATAGTCTCCTGTCCTTCAGAAAAGACTACACAAAGAATGAAATGTAACAAAATCTTACCATACCTATATGTCCACAGAATTAAGTGTGTCTATGTTCTAAATCAAGATTTTCTAACCCGTGTGAAACAGAATTTCTCTGTGTTCACAGAAGTTTCTATGGCTGTCTTAAACAAAGAATAACCCATTTTACACAGACATCAGCTTGCCTGGTTCAAGACAAAATACTTATATGTATATATACTCACAGATTCACATTTGCTGTCTACAATACACAATCGTTAAGTCCATACAGAACTCTGGTAGTATATCGTGTTCAGCACGTAGAGATTAATCCAACATTTTGTGGCTGCAGTGATTCTCAAGGCAATATAAATACGTTTGTAGGTTGCCAATGCATTCTGAATAATGTATATGAACAGTAGCCCGCTGTTGGGTTTCAATCCGGTACCGTGATCCTCCGAGAAACTATGTATCATTCCGGCACAGAGCTGGACATGCCAGTCTAGGATACGGTCATTCTGTATTCACAGATAACAGGATGAACAGCTGGAAGAACAACTAGAACCAACAGAAATCCACATCCAAGCTTGACTCAGGAAATGCAGAAGTGTTCATAACACCAAGAGTTTTCACAAGTCTTGCTAACATCAAGTTTGACTCAGACAATTCAGAAGTCGTGTTAACATCAAGTTTGACTCAGACAATTCAAAAATTGTACTAACATCAAGTTTGACTCAGACAATTCAGAAGTTCTGCTAACATCAAACTTGACTCAGACAATTCAGAAGTCGTGTTAACATCAAGTTTGACTCAGACAATTCAAAAATTGTACTAACATCAAGTTTGACTCAGACAATTCAGAAGTCCTGCTAACATCAAACTTGACTCAGACAATTCAGAAGTCCTGCCAACATCAAACTTGACTCAGACAATTCAGAAGTCCTGCTAACATCAAACTTGACTCAGACAATTCAGAAGTCCTGCTAACATCAAACTCGACTCAGACAATTCAGAAGTCCTGCTAACATCAAACTCGACTCAGACAATTCAGAAGTCCTGCTAACATCAAACATGACTCAGACAATTCAGAAGTCCTGCTAACATCAAACTTGACTCAGACAATTCAGAAGTCCTGCTAACATCAAACTTGACTCAGACAATTCAGAAGTCCTGCTAACATCAAACTTGACTCAGACAATTTAGAAGTCCTGCTAACATCAAACTTGACTCAGACAATTTAGAAGTCCTGCTAACATCAAACTTGACTCAGACAATTCAGAAGTCCTGCTAACATCAAACTTGACTCAGACAATTCAGAAGTCCTGCTAACATCAAACTTGACTCAGACAATTCAGAAGTCCTGCTAACATTACATACCATTGAATGTCATAGATAATGACCTTATGTTAATCGTACTGAACTGGTTCTCACCTTGTTAACGGGGCTGTCTAATATTTAATGATTTATATGTACTGTCCGTTTATTTAAGAATCGAACTCTCGGACATATTAATACTTGAAACAATGGCAAAGATTGTATCAGCATGCTAGATGTTGATTGATATATTGATGGCGTTTACCTTGAGATTGCCAAATCTTGCAGATACTTAGTTGATGAAATGACATTTATTCATCTATTGAAATGAAAGAAGACATTCGATTTCTGACATTGGTGTCAACCTGTTCAGTGTTTGTAAACAGTTGATGTCACATAAATGTTGATGTCACATAAATATTGATGTCACAGAAATGAGTATTCTGAATATTATAGCTACCATTTGTGTATACCTGTGCATAGGTCATTGGTAGATTGGTTAATACGCCCGTCTCAGAAACACAAATCTATGAAACGTGCTCGTGGTTTGAAACCCGAGCATGAACACTGTACTAACGAGCTGATTGGTGCCTTAGTGGTGTAGAGAGCAAAACAAATTCTAGGATAAATGGAGCGCAACGTCGCCATATACAGAATATTCGTTCAATTAGTATTATTATTATTATTATTGTTGTTATTTATTATTATTATTATTATTATTATTATTATTATTACCATAATATTATTATTACGATTGTTACTATTATCACTGTTATTATTATTAATAGTGTTATTATTATTATTATTCGTCAAGGGCAGCTAAAGAAATTCCCTGAACTTTAAGGTGTAACCTAAGGAATTATATTTCGTTATTGCTCGTAAATAAAGTAAACACTTTCTGTATGTTCTGTTTATTTGCTTTATCATATTTATAGTTTATAAATATCTTAGTAATAAAATGTATAAATATTTTGGTGATACGATGTTTTCTAACAACAAGTTGAGTTTTGGTTTTGTGGCCCGTGATCTACTTCCATGTTACTATAGCTTCTAATTCTCTTACTTGAACATACACTGAGATATTGTTTTCACTTTTATTTAGAAATGTATTATTTATCAGCTCACATATCACCGACAACATTTTCAAAGAGATACATATCTGTTGCCCATTTGTTCGTGTACTTGCCCACCACGAATTGCCATCTTTGTCCTCGTGACTTCTCAACAAAATGATGTTCCCAATGTACGTCTCAACTTGACAAATATACGGATATTTCCTGTACATTCTAGAATGATCTTATTGTAAAATCTTAACTTTATATTCGTTGCCTTTTATTTATATTTTGTATATACTGTTTATACATTGCCCATACGGCTTAATAATTATATATAAACGATCATTTACCATTCACAAATACTCTGTATATGTATAGTTAAACTGTATATAGTATACGTGTATTCTGTTACTTAGGTACTTGGCTGTGTGTACAGCAGTGAGATAAGTACATTACACCTGCATTATGTTAGCAGTATTGTTCTTGTCTATATGTACAACAGTGACACAAGTTAAGTATACCTTCATATGTACAACAGTGACACAAGTTAAGTATACCTTCATATGTACAACAGTGACACAAGTTAAGTATACCTTCATATGTACAACAGTGACACAAGTTAAGTATACCTTCATATGTACAGCGGTGACACAAGTTAAGTATACCTTCATATGTACAGCGGTGACACAAGTTAAGTATACCCCTACATGAGTACAACAGTGACACACGTTAAGTATACCTTCATATGTACAGCGGTGACACAAGTTAAGTATACCTTCATATGTACAGCGGTGACACAAGTTAAGTATACCCCTACATGAGTACAACAGTGACACAAGTTAAGTATACCTTCATATGTACAGCGGTGACACAAGTTAAGTATACCTTCATATGTACAGCGGTGACACAAGTTAAGTATACCTTCATATGTACAACAGTGACACAAGTTAAGTATACCTTCATATGTACAGCGGTGACACAAGTTATGTATACCTTCATATGTACAGCGGTGACACAAGTTAAGTATACCCCTACATGAGTACAACAGTGACACAAGTTAAGTATACCTTCATATGTACAGCGGTGACACGAGTTAAGTATACCTACTTATGTACAACAGTGACACAAGTTAAGTATACCTCCATATGTACAGCGGTGACACAAGTTAAGTATACCTTCATATGTACAACAGTGACACAAGTTAAGTATACCTTCATATGTACAGCGGTGACACAAGTTAAGTATACCTTCATATGTACAGCGGTGACACATGTTAAGTATACCCCTACATGAGTACAACAGTGACACAAGTTAAGTATACCTTCATATGTACAGCGGTGACACGAGTTAAGTATACCTACTTATGTACAACAGTGACACAAGTTAAGTATACCTTCATATGTACAGCGGTGACACAAGTTAAGTATACCTTCATATGTACAACAGTGACACAAGTTAAGTATACCTTCATATGTACAACAGTGACACAAGTTAAGTATACCTTCATATGTACAACAGTGACACAAGTTAAGTATACCTTCATATGTACAGCGGTGACACAAGTTAAGTATACCTACATATGTACAGCGGTGACACAAGCATACGTGATTATATTCATGTTTCTACAAGTATGTGGTAGATTTCAGGTTAATGATGATGCGGTAAGCACCAGATGACGCTGTTTTCACCCATTTCTCGGTGCTAGATAGAATTATAACATTGTCTATTATAGCGCATGTATTGCCGGAATATGGGCGTCGGGCACATGATAGCAGCGCGGTGATTTGTAATGTATGCCGCAAGATGCGACTATACACAGTTAGGGATGGAGTTGACAGTTCTACACCACTAGTGAAAGTGACATAAACATTTCTGAAGATGGATGTGCTAGGACGGAGGGTATAATTTTGCAGTCAAGCTGTAACGTGTATACAACACATTCCATTCTCTGGACTACATCCTGATAGCGCACATGTGGAGTGTGAGAAGACAAACAGAGCTTACTACGGGGGGGGGGGGGGGGGAACCATCCTCATATTGTGAGTTTTTCTCATTCTTTTTCGATCGGAACATTCTAGCTATCGGAACATTCTAGCTATCGGAAAACTCCAGCTTTCGGAACAAAGAAACATTCAAGCTATCGGAAAACTCTATCTATCGGAACACTCTAGCTATCGGAATATTCTAGCTATCGGAACACAGAAACATTCAAGCTATCGGAAAACTCCAGCTATCGGAACACAGAAACATTCAAGCTATTGGAAAACTCCAGCTATCGGAACAGAGAAACATTCAAGCTATCGGAACATTCTAGCTATCGGAACATTCTAGCTATCGGAACAGGGAAACATTCAAGCTATCGGAACATTCTAGCTATCGGAACAGAGAAACATTCAAGCTATCGGAACATTCTAGCTATCGGAACAATCTAGCTATCGGAACATTCTAGCTATCGGAAAAGAAAAACATTCAAGTTCTCGGAACACTCTAGCTATCGGAACATTCTAGCTATCGGAACAGAGAAACATTCAAGCTATCGGAACACTCTAGCTATCGGAACAGAGAAACATTCAAGCTATCGCAACACTCTAGCCGGAACATTCTAGCTATCGGAACATTCTAGCTATCGGAACAGAGAAACATTCAAGCTATCGGAACATTCTAGCTATCGGAAAATTCTAGCTATCGGAACAGAGAAACATTCAAGCTATAGGAACAATCTAGCTATCGGAACACTCTAGCTAACGGAACATTCTAGTTATGGGAACACTCCAGCTAAAGTTATCGGAACAGTGAAACTTTCTAGCTATCGGAATATTCCAGCTACCGGTACAGAGAAACATTCTATTTACCAGAGCAGAGAAACATTCTATTTACCTGAACAGAGAAACTTTCTAGCTATTGGAACACAGAAACATTGAATTTATCCACTGTGACGATGGGACTCTACTGCAGCTGTAACTCTTTCGCTGCTGTGATACGCTTCCTGAACTGCTCTATTATCTGTCCAACAATGTGTGGATATACCTCCTCCACAGCGCGGATATGACTCCTCCACAGCGCGGATATGACTCCTCCACAGCGCGGATATGACTCCTCCACAACGCGGATATGACACCTCAATGCCTCTGAGATGACCCTTCACCTCGCTGCTATGACTACATTTGTCTATACATCTCTCCCATGCTTATTTGTCCTGCCAGAAATGCTCTCACTCTCCATATGTACTTGGTTTAGTCATTATTTGCAATATTCATGTCTTTACACAACTATTTTCAAGTTTGTTTTAAAATTTCTGAAATTTTCTACAATATTCTGGTTGATCTGTGCCCTAACAACCAGGTGTGTCATGACATGTTCAAGAGGTTTCAATGGTCCTCTTTAAAGAAGTTTTCGTTGATGACTGGATCGATGGCTGGATCGATGGCTGGATCGTATAGGAAGTCTGTATAATAGCTGATTAAATCACGAAACCATGAACTAAGAGCAGGATTCTAACAGAGGAACCTTAGGAGGACCATCTCGCAATATATGCAAACTCTAGAGCAACCATACCAAGCACACACTAACTTGGAGAACGTACCAGGCACACACTAACTTGGACAACGTACCAGGCACACACACTGTCCTGGAGAATATTCTAAGCAGTAGTCTGAGACAGCATGAACCACCTATAGTAGACTGTCAGGACAAACAGCATGCGGGATAGTCAAACGTTGCATCCAGTTCTTTTGATCTAGTTCCGTGTCGTGTTACTGATTCGATTGTCAGTTGATAGCGAGTGTCAGTTGATGGCGAGTGTCAGTTGATGGTGAGTGTCAGTTAAAGGCGAGTGTCAGTTGATGGCGAGCGCCAGTTGATGGGGAGTGTCAGTTGATGGCGAGTGCCAGTTGATGGGGAGTGTCAGTTGATGGCGAGCGCCAGTTGATGGCGAGTGTCAGTTGATGGCGAGTGTCAGTTGATGGCGAGTGTCAGTTGATGGGGACTGATTTAGAACACAAAGAATATGAGTCTCGAGAGTGTCTCAAGACTCCAGAAGCAGAAGACACCTGGAAAAGAGACTGCCCATGACTCCCGCCCCCCCCCCCCCACAATTTTTAGATTATAACAAAATAAATAAGAACCAGACCTCCCTTCCCCACTCACCCCCAGTCCTTAAATATGTGAGCACTTGAATTGCTGCGCCTGAGATGAAAATATGATGTGCCATGTTTCAGTCAACTAAACGTTCAATGTTCAATTTCTCATGTCTGTATACAACAATATTTCATATTACAAACATCGCCATATATTTTGTTTATTATTAAACATAGTTTCTCACTTACAATTCTTATTGTCTTCGTTGTTTTCGTATCTATAATCATGATATGTTGTTATACATTTCATATACAGTAATATACAGTAATATACAGTAATATACAGTAATATACAGTAATATACAGTAATATACAGTAAAAACACCCAAAGATGACCACTATTCTATTGACAACATCACAAAGTAGACCACATCTCTATATTGACCACGTCCCAAAGTAAACCACTTACCGAAAGTAGAATTCCTCCCTATATTGATCACGTCCCACAGAAGACTAAACCCGTATATTGATCACGTCCCACAGAAGACTAAACCCGTATATTGATCACGTCCCACAGAAGACTAAACCCGTATATTGATCACGTCCCACAGAAGACTAAACCCGTATATTGATCACGTCCCACAGAAGACTAAACCCGTATATTGATCACGTCCCACAGAAGACTAAACCCGTATATTGGCCACGATCAAAGTAGATTACTTCCCTATACTTATTACGTCCAAAAAGTAAAATATACTCCGATATTAATCATCACAGAAAGTAGAATACATCCCATTATTAATAATGTAGCACAGTAGACTTTCTCAGTATATTTATCACGTCTGAAAGATGACCACATCCCTATATTGAATACGCTCCAATGTTCACTATCCCCCCCCCCCGCCTGTATAGAGCCAACTCCCAAAGATGACTACCTCTCTACCTTTGCCACATTTCATACTAGATATAAGATTATGACAGTAGATTTGGGACATCATATAGATCACATGTACAAGATTACAACAGTAGACTGGGGTACATGTACAAGATTACGATAGTAGAACTGGGGTACATGTACAAGATTACGATAGTAGAACTGGGGTACATGTACAAGATTACGATAGTAGAACTGGGGTACATGTACAAGATTACGATAGTAGAACTGGGGTACATGTACAAGATTACAACAGTAGACTGGGGTACATGTACAAGATTATGACAGTAGACTGGGGTACATGTACAAGATTATGACAGTAGACTGGGGTACATGTACAAGATTATGACAGTAGACTGGGGTACATGTACAAGATTACGATAGTAGAACTGGGGTACATGTACAAGATTACAACAGTAGACTGGGGTACATGTACAAGATTATGACAGTAGACTGGGGTACATGTACAAGATTAACGCACACCTGATTGCTAGGGAATCCCACTTAACACACACTTGATTTCCAGGACATGTCACTTAAGCCATGCCTAACTGCCAGGGAATTTCACTTAACCCGTGCTTGATTTCAGGGAATTTCACTTAACCTACACTTGATGTCAGGGACTTTCACTTAATCCGCGACTGATGCCAGGGAATTTCACTTAACCCACACTTGATGTCAGGGAAGTGCACTAAACCCACACTTGATGTCAGGGAAGTGCACTTAACCCACACTTGATGGCAGGGAAGAGCACTTAACCCACAATTGATGTCAGGGAAGAGCACTTAACCTACTATTAAATCTTCTCGGTGTTATGATGATTGTATAATCTAGTTCAGCAACATAAAGATACATGGCTTTCTAAAGTAAAAATGGCACAATATCTTGTGACAGGACGAGAAATGCAGCAGTTCAACAGTGGAGAGTAGCTTGCAAGTCACGGGTAGATTAAACATCACCTACAGTGGACATCGTATGCCCGAATTATCTAAACATCATCTACAGTGTTCATCGTATGCCCGAACTGTCTAAACATCATAACGTGAATGTAACAAACTTAGATGTAACACACGTGGATGTAACAAACGTAGATGTAACAAACGTGGATGTAACAAACGTAGATGTAACAAACGTGGATGTAACAAACGTGGATGTAACAAACGTGGATGTAACAAACGTAGATGTAACAAACGTGGATGTAACAAACGTGGATGTAACAAACGTAGATGTAACAAACGTGGATGTAACAAACTTGGATGTAACAAACGTGGATGTAACAAACGTAGATGTAACAAACGTGGATGTAACAAACGTTAATGAAACAAACGTGGATGTTACAAATATGAATGTAACAAACGTGGATGTAACAAACGTGGATGTAACAAACGTGAATGTAACAAACGTGGATGTTACAAATATGAATGTAACAAACGTGGATGTAACAAACGTAGATGTAACAAACGTGGATGTAACAAACGTAGATGTAACAAACGTGGATGTAACAAACGTGAATGTAACAAACGTGGATGTTACAAATATGAATGTAACAAACGTGGATGTAACAAACGTGGATGTAACAAACGTAGATGTAACAAACGTGGATGTAACAAACGTGGATGTAACAAACGTGAATGTAACAAACGTGGATGTTACAAATATGAATGTAACAAACGTGGATGTAACAAACGTAGATGTAACAAACGTGGATGTAGCAAACGTAGATGTAACAAACGTGGATGTAACAAACGTGGATGTAACAAACGTGGATGTAACAAACGTGGATGTAACAAACGTGAATGTAACAAACGTGGATGTTACAAATGTGAATGTAACAAACGTGGATGTAACAAACGTGGATGTAACAAACGTGGATGTAACAAACGTGGATGTTACAAATATGAATGTAACAAACGTGGATGTTACAAATATGAATGTAACAAACGTGGATGTTACAAATATGAATGTAACAAACGTGAATGTAACAAACGTGGATGTTACAAATATGAATGTAACAAACGTGGATATAACAAACGTGGATGTAACAAACGTGGATGTAACAAACGTGGATGTAACAAACGTGGATGTAACAAACGTGAATGTAACAAACGTGGATGTTATAAATATGAATGTAACAAACGTGGATGTAACAAACGTGGATGTTATAAATATGAATGTAACAAACGTGGATGTAACAAACGTGGATGTTATAAATATGAATGTAACAAACGTGGATGTTATAAATATGAATGTAACAAACGTGGATGTAACAAACGTGGATGTAACAAACGTGGATGTAACAAACTTGGATGTAACAAACGTGGATGTAACAAACGTAGATGTAACAAACGTGGATGTAACAAACGTAGATGTAACAAACGTTAATGAAACAAACGTGGATGTAACAAACGTGGATGTAACAAACGTGGATGTAACAAACGTGGATGTAACAAACGTGAATGTAACAAACGTGGATGTTACAAATATGAATGTAACAAACGTGGATGTAACAAACGTGGATGTAACAAACGTGGATGTAACAAACGTGGATGTAACAAACGTGAATGTAACAAACGTGGATGTTATAAATATGAATGTAACAAACGTGGATGTAACAAACGTGGATGTAACAAATATGAATGTAACAAACGTGGATGTAACAAACGTGGATGTAACAAACTTGGATGTAACAAACGTGGATGTAACAAACGTGGATGCAACAAACTTGGATGGAACAAATAGTAATCATCAGCCGTGATGGATGAACTACACAACATTACACAACACAGAATATTCTAAATATGTCAAGTTGTGAAGTTGAAGTAAGATGTCTCTATCCAACGTTCGGTGCGCACCAGCACCACTTAGCACATCAGATGAAATGGGAAAGAAATGTTAGACCAGATGAGTCCCCGAAATCTGGTGACAAGAAAGCAATATCCATGGATAGACTGTCGGATGTAACTGTTCTACATGGAAGACGGTATGTATTCATTAGCCACTTCATCAACATCATCACACGCACTTTGTAACTTCACAACGTGTCCTACAAGATGTGTGTGCAACATTGGTTGAACCACGCGGGGGTTAGCCACATACGGCTGTCTGTTAGCATGAGATTATTCCTTCCTTCATTTTCCTTTTGCGCTGAAGTTAGCGCATAGTGCAGAGGTCAGATATCTCCAATTCTGTCTGTTCACAGCTATTCTGTGCAGTTCTTAAATAGTATGAATATTGGTTGTTTTACTTTCTCTAAGTATTGTTCTTCTGAGTGTTTCTTTTGGTCTACCCCTTGCTCTTTTGCCTGTAGAGATGGGTGGTGTATTCTGTTGGTGTCTGCGCGTAGGACATGCCCGATGTAGGACCAAGGCGTTTTCTGATAACATCTGTGTTGAAATTTTGATGTCTCTTCTCTGATTTTATCATTCGATTTGAATTCACTCCAATGGGTGTTAGTTATCCTACGAAGACATTTGTTCTCGAAACTCAGTAATTTCTTTTCTGAAGATAAAGAGCTTTTCCAGCTCTCACATCCATATTATAGCACCGGAATAACGCAGGAATTAAATAAGCGTATTTTCGTGCGTGTGCTGATTGACTTTGACTTCCAGATATTAGACAGTCTGTTAAATGCACTTGATGCTAGGGCACTGCGAGTTGTAATTTCTGGCATGACATCACCGTCGAGTGTTAATTTGCTTCCTAGAAGGAGAATTTCTGTACTTTTTCAAGTTGTTGTCCATTTAAAGTAATTTCGTTAGGTGAATTGGTGAAGTCCATAATTTTTGTTTTTGATGAATTGATTTGGAGACCTATTTGTCCTGCGATGAGTTTTAATCTATCAGTTATGAGATTATTAGGGAGTATGAATTTGCACAAGAAGAAAGTAGACAGAAACAAATGATGGGTATGTTAAGGATTATGTACAATAAGCGGGCTACGGGAACTCGCAGCATTCTATCCTGTCATCATATGATGGAAGAGACGAAACTCCTTCGAGAGTATCTGTAATATTCATGTTCAGTGGCGTCGATTCAAGTGCCTTTAAACAAATGTTATATTCTAGTTGTTATATTCTAATTGTTATATTCTATATTTACGCAACTTTAATGTGTTGCCATCCTTGGTCAGAAGTCAGTAACCGGCAAAGTGAGGCTTCAGGTCAACTAAATATACAACCAGTAGGCGTGTGGATGTAAAACTAGTAGGCTTGTGTATGTAAAATTAGTAGGCTTGTGTATGTAAAACTAGTAGGCTTGTGTATGTAAAACTAGTAGGCTTGTGTATGTAAAACTAGTAGGCTTGTGTATGTAAAGCTAGTAGGCTTGAGTATGTAAAACTAGTAGGCTTGTGTATGTAAAACTAATAGGCTTGCGAATGTAAAACTAGTAGGCTTGCGTATGTAAAACTAGTAGGTTTGTGTATGTAAACTAGTAGGCTTATGTATGTAAAACTAGTAGGCTTGTGTATGTAAAACTAGTAGGTTTGTGTATGTAAAAATAGTAGGCTTGTGTATGTAAAACTAGTAGGCTTGTGTATGTAAAACTAGTAGGCTTGTGTATGTAAAAATAGTAGGCTTGTGTATGTAAAACTAGTAGGCTTGTGTATGTAAAACTAGTAGGCTTGTGTATGTAAAAATAGTAGGCTTGTGTATGTAAAACTAGTAGGTTTGTGTATGTAAAAATAGTAGGCTTGTGTATGTAAAACTAGTAGGCTTGTGTATGTAAAACTAGTAGGCTTGTGTATGTAAAAATAGTAGGCTTGTGTATGTAAAACTAGTAGGCTTGCGTATGTAAAACTAGTAGGCTTGCGTATGTAAAAATAGTAGGCTTGCGTATGTAAAACACTTCAAGTCTTATACGCAATCTCTAGGAACTTTAACATCTATTACACAGTCTTTCTGACACAGATGTCGATCATCAAATGGTCATTTCAAGATGTGGCTATACTTCGTACGTCGGATCATCGTCTGGTCATCGTCTGGTCATCGTCTGGTCAGTTCAAGATATGAATTTACTACGATCATGATAGAAAACCTTCGCAGATTTAATTAAGCCTTCATTCGTTACATTGTTTATTATAGTTTTATATAGTTTCCATTGGGCATTATTTATATATATGGAGTCGTCTTTGTTATGTTTCGCATGCGACTCCAAGTATATAAATAGTTTCTGTCTGTCTGTAACTTGTGACCCTTGTTTGCCTTGCGGCGACAGGGGTAGAAGAGTTCTCTGGAGATGGCATTCTTGTGTGCTATTTGTAAGCTTGTTCTTGTGGCTTCTTTGATTTCTGTGACCCATCTTTTACATGATCTGCCTCTGGCTTTATAACCTTTATGTCTATGTGTCATGGCCATTTGTGGCATGCTATCTCTTGGTAGTCTGGAAGCGTGTGAAAACTACTTGATCTGTTGTCTTGTGATGTGTTCCAATACTGGTATTATTTTGGTTATCTGTCTGATGTTATCGTTTATAATTCTATCTCTTAATGACACTCCTAGTATTCTTCGTAAACATGTCATTTCTGTTGTCACTAATTTTTCTTTGGCCTTGTGCGGTCATTGTCCAGGTTTGGCACTGGTAGCACAGTGATTTGATAATAAAAGGCTTGTATAATGCAACGTTATGGTGCAAGAATAAATCAACAAATGCTTGTTTTGTTTTTGACTAGGTTAGACATTTTCTATCCAGATTAGAGTGAACCATCATCTTCTCACCGGTACAAAGTAGAGAAATTATGTCTAGAAGGGTGAATGTCAAGATATAACTGACCTGGGCAAGACGGAGAGAACATCAATAATGGACGATGTTTTTGCATGGCCACAATGCCAGGAGGGTCTCTCTTGAACACTTTTCTTCAGATGATAGTGCTATCTCAACTGGTGTCTGCCATTATATGGAGGTAGGTATTTCATGTACATATATATTCAGATCAAGTGACATATTCTTTCCAGAACCTAGTCTGCCCTATGGATCTCTTGTATTCTCCGCGGCCTTGTGCAAGTTGTCCAGCCTCTTTTAGTGATATTCGCAGGCATTCTTGAATGTCTTTTGTCCAACGGTGTCGTGGGTGGCCTTTACCCTATTGTCTTATATCAACCTCTCCAATAATACTCTCTCCATGCCGTCGTGATGTATATATATATATATATATATATATATATATATATATATATATATATATATATATATATATATATATATATATAATATATATATATATGTATATATATATATATATATATATAATAACGATATAACATTGTGTATAATATATCATTATATGAAAGTAGGTACTTGATGTATATAGGCACACAATATAACATACTTATAATTTCATCAGTATATCAATAACTTGGTAAAGCGAGCAGGGCAGCAGGGACAGTGTGAGGTCCCGTGAACTTGTGAGGGCGTAAAGCAATTAATGGGCGATCTAATAGCTGGGTAAACTAGTGACAAAGAGAGCAAGTAGCTGTGTGAACTATTAACTAGGAGAACTAGTAACTGAGTGAAATTTTGTCTAGGTAAACTAGTAGCGTCGTGATCTACTGAATGGATGAATTAATAGTTGTGTGACCTACTTAATAGGTGAATTAGTAGCTGGGTGAACTATTGGCTGAAGAACAAATAGGTAAGTGAACTAGTAACTGGATGAATTAGTAGCTGGGTGACCTACTTAATGGGTGAATTAGTAGCTGCCTGAGCTATTAATTGGATAAACAAATAGCTGGGTGAACTAGTGACTGAGTGAATTAATAGCTGGTGTGAACTATTGGCTGGAGAACGAATAGCTGGGTGAACTAGTAACTGGATTAATTTTAGTAACTGGGTCAACCAGTTACTGGGTGAATAAGTGACTGGATTAACCAGTGACTAGGTGAACTAGTGACTGTATAAACTAGTAACGGGGTACATATAAAGTACGGTAAAGTTAATCCATAGCATTTTACTGTCGCAGTGTTGTGAAATATTAACGATCGCACATTTCGGTGGCTCTACTATATGAGGGCGGTAGTCTTCTTCTCTCCCTCGCAGTCTTTACTTCCTGGACTGAACCGGTATCAAATTAAGGCTGGGTCTACTTTGGATCCGTGTGGGTCTGAAAAACATGTCCGCCTCCACTTGGTAATGAACCCATGACCTCTCGTATACGAAGAAATAACAGGCAATAGCTGATGTGAAACTAATTAACAATAGTACTTAGGTAGAATACAGATTTGTGAGTTTCACTAGATGACAACTGACGGACTATTACTAATGTGATATAGCGTGTCAACATTAACAAATACAAATAACAATACAGAAGGCATTTTCAACGTTTCGAGCATTTAGATCTTTGTCAAGAATATACAAAACAAACACTGAAAACAAGATATAAGCGATGGTGTACGCTTTTCGGCACATAATATGGATGCATATGCAGCAGAGTGAATTTGTAACTAGGTGAATTAGTGATTTCAGAACTAGAGAATGGATGAACTGGTACCTATGTTGAATAGTAGCGAGATGACCAAGTAACTGAGTAAAATATTAGCTGAAAGAACTAACGACTGGATAAACTAGTGATTGGGTGAACAATTAGCTGTACTAGTAACTGTTGAACTAGTAACTGAGTGAACTAGTAAATGAGTGAACTAGTAACTGAGTGAACTAGTAACTGAGTGAACTAGTAACTGAGTGAACTAGTAACTGAGTGAACTAGTAACTGAGTGAACTAGTAACTGTTAAACTAGTGACTGTTGAACTAGTAACTGAGTGAACTATAGCTGAATGAACTAATAACTGGATGAATCAGAGAAAATGGAGGAACCTATAAATCGTTATTGAGTGAATTGCTAACTAGTTGATCCAGTGGCTTTTGGAACTAATGAGATTGGGGTGAACTAGTGTCTGAGATGGTGACTCGGTCATTTGGTGAACTACTACTATTACTACTACAACTACTACTACTACTACTACTACTACTACTATTACTACTACTACTACTACTACTACTACTATTACTACTACTACTACTACTACTACTACTACTACTATTACTACTACTACTACTATTATTATTACTACTACTATTACTACTACTACTACTACTACTACTACTACTATTACTACTACTACTATTATTATTATTACTACTACTATTACTACTACTACTACTACTACTACTACTACTACTACTATTACTACTACTACTACTATTATTATTACTACTACTATTACTACTACTACTACTACTACTACTACTATTACTACTACTACTATTATTATTATTACTACTACTATTACTACTACTACTACTACTACTACTACTACTACTACTACTACTACTATTATTATTATTACTACTACTATTACTACCTACTACTACTACTACTACTACTATTACTACTACTACTACTACTACTACTACTACTACTACTACTTCTACTATACTACTCCAACTTCTACTAACTACTACTAATACTCTTATTACTAATACTGCAATGACAGTTTCAAACAGTGAAACAATAAGATACCAGTGACTAAATGATGTTAGTTGCCAGTGACTAAAAGACGGATAAGATAGTCGCTGAGCAGAGGCAGAGAGAGGGAAGAAATAGACTAAGAAAGATTGGGTGTATATGATCTGTGGGGATATAATGTGAAGTACTAATAGTATGACTTGTCTACAGGGAAAAACCAAGCACAGGCAGTGAACACAACATACCTGCAGATCAAGACGAAGATGTGTATCAGTACGTTGTTTTCTTGACTATGTTTGTTGTTTGTTTGAGAACCCCAGGAATTGCCAGCGATTTGCTTGTGCTTCCTTTGTGAAGAATGTTGATTGTTTTCTGAGCTTTCTTTCCTACCCAGGAGACTTTAGCTTTCTTTCCTACCCAGGAGACTAGCTTTCTTCCTACCCAGGAGACTAGCTTTCTTTCCTACCCAGGAGACTAGCTTTCTTTCCTACCCAGGAGACTAGCTTTCTTTCCTACCCAGGAGACTGTAGCTTTCGAGTGAATGTCTATTGAAGGAGTTTTATACTCAGATGGGATATATAATTGTATAGATGACATGCTACAAGTTTTCATAACTTCAATATAACGGTATCTCATCTACTAAGGTTTTCTGTTGCATTGGTGGTTTGTGTCCTAGTGGGTCATTGGTGAGACCCAAAGACGCAAACCGCATGCGTTTTTTTTACTTTAAACAAGAACAAGATGTCTTTCAGTAAGTTGTTTTTTCTTCCTAGTTTGATCATTGAGATATCAACATGCTGTGTTCCTTTCTTTCGCTGTCTTTATGAACAAATAATTCGAATATAAGGAATATTACGTCTCGAAATGTCGTGGATGTGTGACGTCATGACAAGGGGTGATTGTAACTATAATCGTTGCTAGGTTGTTGTTGTATTTTACAGTTGTATGTCTGACATATTTGTGTATGTTTACATGTGAAAGCTGATTAAACTCATTGTATTGTACAGGAGTGAATTGTCTCCGACCTAGCTGTAACAGGAGTGAATTGTCTCCGACCTAGCTGTAACAGGAGTGAATTGTCTCCGACCTAGTTGTAACACATATCGACTGTAAGGGGGTATCCATTAAGTATGTCTATAACTATTTGCAAAATTAAACCCCTACCCCTATTTCTCGCTTGTTAACAAACGGTCATGTACTCAACCCCTCCCCCCTTTTCATTAATTATGTCCACACAAAAATTCTCATTACATGAACCTCTCCTTTTATGATTTCTCATTACATGAGCCTCACCTTTCATGATTTCTCATTACATGAGCCTATCCTTTCATGATTTCTCATTACATGAGCCTCTCCTTTCATGATTTCTCATTACATGAGCCTCTCATTTCATGATTTCCTTGTACTTTTAAGGAGCCCTTCTAAATCAAGGTTCTGTGCTGACATGTATTCATTCATCACCCCCTCCCCCCCTCCTCCATGATATTCTTTCATAATTTTCTACAGATAGTTAATTAGTTAGTTAGTCGTCGGATCATCATCACTGCAGATTGTAGACGTTCATACATCAACAGATACACAATTTTCTGCAGCATTTAAAGTCAAAAACGAATGTTTCTGTACCATCCCTAATGTTATTGTCTAAATCTCACAACCAAATCTTGTTACTAGAATGATAGTTTCTGAATAGGTTGACTACGATTTTATGTATCCCATTGTCAGCCATAAAGTTCGCATCTGTGATGTTATTGTATGTAACTGTCTCTCTTTTTCTGATCTATCTCCGCTGGTCAATCTCCTGTTTTTATGAATATCTACGCTGACCAATTTCTTATGGTGTTAATCTTACCTGACCAATCCCCTGTGGTATGAATAAATTCAAGTAGGAAGCATGAGGATAAATGAAAATAATTCGTACAGCTGACGGGAATTGAAAGTCTTGATCTCGGCACATCTTTTATTTAGGGGATGTGGTTGGTCAAGTACGGTAAACCTGTTTACTTGTGTTTCAAAGCGATTCGGTGCTGCTAGAAATATGTGGTATGAATAGTTGGCCCGATATATAGCTGCTGTTAGTTGTTGGTTAGTGCTGACGTGTACAACATGGCGGCTGGATGGCTGCGAGTTTCTCTTCTCTCGCCAAATTGTGTTTAAATACACTGAACTATGCCATCCAACATGTGTTATACTGTGTGATGTATTTCCAAGTCATGGATGTTACTTCTATTCACTAAGTATTACAATATTAACTTGTGTTTTTATGTATTCTTAAGAGTGCGAAGTAATAATTCTGTAACCTTGGATAGTGAAACTGTTCACACACCAGTCAACAGGTATCTACACACCGCTCTGTTCACACACCAGTCAACAGGTATCTACACACCGCTCTGTTCACTCATGTACACGATGTCACCCGGTCAAGCTAGGCTATGATAGCTATAATTATGTTCAGCACTGGAAAAATGGAGAGCAAACTTCGTCAAAAACAGCACCGTTATGTTTTACGGATATTATATGTGCCTTATCATTTGAGCACAGTGCTACAGGTCTTCAGTCACAGGACATAAGTCTTCCGTCACATGAGCACAATGCCACAAGTCGTCAGTCACAGGACATAAGTCTTCCGTCACATGAGCACAATGCCACAAGTCGTCAGTCACAGGACATAAGTCTTCCGTCACATGAGCACAATGCCACAAGTCTTCAGTCACAGGACATAAGTCTTCCGTCACATGAGCACAATGCCACAAGTCGTCAGTCACAGGACATAAGTCTTCCGTCACATGAGCACAATGCCACAAGTCTTCAGTAGGAAAACCTTTAGCAGGGGCGGAGAAACATCAAGTCATGTTTAACAGCCATAGTGATCACTTGGATGGAACAGGGGTGTCTTCAAGTGCTATAGCCCCAAACTCTTCCTCCTTCAACTATTCTTCTGTCTAGCCGTCACGAGTGGATCTGTAGGGATCTGGCGGGAATCCCTATCAGCATGCAACAGCAAGCACATCTCTGAAACCGCTTGTGTGTGTTAAGTCAGTGAAGGCGGCAAATGGGATATGTGCCCATAGTCTCTGATGTATGGGCCCATGTCTGCCTAGATTGTGAAGTCTGGATGCGGCGGACTGCGCAAAGGAGCTCAACTAACATGGGCCACTGGGCAGAAAGGCATCATTCAGCTAGCGTCGTAGAGCGTCAAAGAACACGGTGAGACAGTAAGGCACCCTGGTCACCTACTGCACCCCGACACACACTCAGTCGTCTTAACTCGTCTTGCCACTGAGGCCATATGTGTAGGGGCGAAAGAGTGAGGTTGACGACAGTGCGCAACTCTCCCTCACTTTAATCCAATTTTCATAGCGCAAGTCATGGCTTTCATCATTATCTCATTAATCATCAAAAATTTCCTGCGCCGATGGGTGAGTGGTAAAGTGGTAGGTGTGAAAACACTGGCAGCCATAATCACAAACCTGCACGTAAGCGGCTCAGGACGTGTGGTCGTTCTTCAGAGACATTGAGGCACCTCTGGAGTCCGGCAACAGTCTGAGCGGCTGAGCAGCCCTTTTAAGGAAAGCACTGCTCACCTCCTTAGCCAGAGGAAGGGGCTAGAAAAGGTACCCTAAACATTGTCTGCCTCACCATGACCCAGGCCATCATACCGAGGCTGGCGGGAATCCCTATTCAGCGGTAGAAATATCAAGAAAACAAGAAAAACGAATCATCTCACAATTGGCGCATGGAATGTGCGCACCATACTGGACCGCGTGGAAGTCACACGACCAGAAAGACGTACCGCACTTGTAGCGAATGAGTTAGCAGGGTACAAAATTGACATCGATGCCCTCAGCGAGACACGACTGTCTGAGGAGGGTGAACTTGTAGAACAAGGCGCTGGTTATTCCTTCTTCTGGATTGGCAGAAATAAAGAAGTGAAACGCGAAGTTGGAGTTGACTGTGCAATTAAATCCAGCCCTGCCAGAAAGTTGACTTCACATACAAAGGGCATTAGTGACCGGCTGATGACTGTTCGCCTTCCACTTTCTAAAACGTGGCATGCAACAATTGTTAGCGTATATGCCCCGACTATGACAAACCCCTATGAACAGAAAGAAAAGTTATATGATGACCTGAAAAGAATCATACAGGAGACCCCTAAATCCGACTAACTCATCATCCTTGGTGACTTCAACGCACGAGTGAGTTCAGACTGGGCGTCCTGGGATAGAGTGCTGGGGGGAGGGGGCATGGTATTGGCAAATGCAATAGAGATGGACAGCTACTGCTCGACCTGGCCCCAACGCTCTTCAGCATGGTGTTCTCTGCCATGTTAAATGATGCCTTCCAGAATAACAGTGCAGGAAGTTGCTTTCACTATCTAGCTGACGGAGGACTATTCAATCTTAGTAAATTGAAGGCAAAGACCAAAACTAAGACGGACATTGTTCGCGACCTTTTGTTCGTCGACGTGTGTGCACTAAACGCTACCAGTCTGAAAGACATTCAGGCCAGCATGTACCTCTTTTCTTTGACCTGTGATGCGTTCGGTACGTGGGAGTACCTCATGGGAGTACGTTGGCAGGATCGTGTACCAGACACTGAAATCCGTTAGAAGCCCCGTATGAACAGTATCTATGCACTGCTGACTAGTGTACCAACTCCGCTGGACTGGCCACATCGTCTGTATGCCAGACAAGCACCTTCTAAAGAGATTATTCTATGGAGAGCTGTGCGAAGGTAAACGTTCAAGTGGAGGGCAGAAAAAGCGCTTCAAGGATCACCTAAAAAAACTCTCTCAAGCACTGCAGCACGATCCTAGCTCCTGGGAGACTACATCACTTGATCGTTTGGCCTGACACACCAAGATCACTGCTGGCATCACGAAATTTGAAAAAGAAAGAACATTGCGGGCAATTCACAAGCGCAAGAACCGGAAGGACAAATCTGAAAATTCTCCTACCCCGAACCTTCATCACAGCTGCAAGCACTGCAATAGAACTTTCCGTGCACGAATCGGACTTATCGGACACCTACGAACTCACAAACCAAATTAAACAATTACCAATTCCTTTTTATTCCATCACATTTATTGTTTTTCATACTTGCGAAGGAGGAACATCATCATCAGTTGATGGTTTTCATAACTGTTGTTTGTATGAATTAAAAAAGAAGAGAGACGATCTGTGGGTCAAGAGAGATCTGTGGGTCAAGAGAGATCTGGGGGTCAAGAGAGATCTGTGGGTCAAGAGAGATCTGGGGGTCAAGAGAGATCTGGGGTCAGTCAAGAACAATTCGGTTTTAGGAAAACAAAGGAACCAGAGAAGCTGTACTTAGTATCCGGCCAGTGATAGATAAATATATAGAAGTCCAAAAAAGTATTTATATTCGCTTCATAGACTACAGCAAGGCCTTTGACACAGTCCAACATGAAAAATTAATCAAATGTCTTCAAGAAATAGGCATAGAAGGAAAAGGCATCAGAATGATTAGAAATATGTATTGGGATAGCTTGTATTAGACAAGGGATGTTGGAGGTATGTTGCAGCCAACCTTCGTTGCGAAGACTACACTTGATGATGATGATGTGTATGAATCCATTTCTGTTTATATAAATTATATTGGTCGTCTTTGCGTTGAGGTAAAGATGTTGACCTTCGCGATGAATTGTCATAGGAATCAACCTACAAACTTATAACCCGTCAGGGGGGATCGTAGGGCTCAGTGCTGTAGGGGTCAGGGTTGTAGTGGTGCTACATTGGATATGTCAACACGCAATCGTTCAGTGTTTTCTAACTTCAGCGATGCGGATAAGTGTGAAAATATTTGGAAATGTCCAGTACTTAGTACCCATGATTTTCTGGACATGTCCAGTCTTTAGTACCCATGATTTTCTTGGTTTCCTTCTGCTTTTTCATCACTCAACTTCACTGCAAAAATTATAAAATGGTTTTTGACAGTAAACCATGTCAATATACATGCCCACACTATGAAATGTTTTCCTGGTTTTACTTATGATGTGTGATTTCTGTGAGCCTGCGGGATTCTCTCGTTTATTTCCTGGTACAAATTTATCTTATGGCTTCTATAAACTTTCATTACTGTATGTTTTCTTTTTTCGAGTACAGGGACGCTTTCTATGGGCTAGTAGTATATAAGGCGCATTACGAGAAGTTTTTTACTGCCGCAAAGAATATATAGGGATTAATCTGGCACAAATACATAATAAGGATTCATTCCGAGGAATGAGTGGAGCTTTTTTAGAGTTTTCTTGAGTTTTTACTTAAATTTGAGAAGTTAATTTTTTATTTTTATTTAGGTTTTAAGGTAGATGTTCTAGTGTTTTCTTCTTGTTTGTCTTGTTTTTTTGTTTATTTTTGAGTTTTGTTGTTATCTACCCGCGCTTTCACAGAACTAGCACACCTTGTCTCGCATAGAGATCTCATTTGTAGTTGATATGTATTACGCAACCAATAACTTGGGGTTTGTGGTAACGTGTGTGCTGGTGGAATACATATATCGCTTATTGCCATGTTGGTTGTTACATGTAATAGCTTCAATTGTTTTATATATTTTAGGGAACTATATGTTGGTCACATATAGACAGGCGTACATAGATAAAACATGAAGCTTTTGAGTTGTATTAAATAGGTTTTTGTTCAGTTTGCATATGATTTAAATAAACATGTCACATAATTAGCATAGAATATATATTTGTTAGTAATATGGTGAAGGATTAAATAGATAAATAGACATGTCACTGTCGTTTATATACCATATAATGACATGTGTATTATTACATACATGAAATAACACTAGTTGGTAGTCACATAGTTCAGGGAAATACCTAGTGTTTACAATATATATATATATACATAAAACAGATAAAACATGAAGTTTGTGAGAAGTTGAATTCGTATTTTGACATGGTTATGCACATAGTTAACATGAAAAATGATTTGATGGTAGTCATACAAGTGAGGAAAATATATAATTTATACATATATACAGACAAATGTCTTGTCCTTATAGTCCCATATCCCTATCCCTTCATCAGTACACAAATATGTACAAAGTTAACATGTAAATTGTGCTTATGTATGTTTTATTAGTAACCTACATTCGTATATACATGAAATAACACTAGTTGATAGTCACATAGTTCAGGGAAACATGTGATTTTTATACAAATACATACAGACAGATATAAACATGACGATTTTGAATAGTTAAATTAATATGTTCGTCTTTTGACAGGGTTATATACATAACAGAAAAATATGTTTTATTAATAACAGTGTGATGATTGAATTAGATGAAAATGAATACAGATGTAGTCCATGCGTCATATAATGCCCTGTCTGTTTTATATACAAGAAATATACATGGATCAGTGACTGTCGTCAAACTAGGTACTGTTTTCAGATGTCCAGGGGTATAGTAGAGATATTATTCGCCTGTACCTGTCTCTTTATGTAGAAATAGCACAGGGCGGCTCTATCTTGTTCGTATGTGTAGATTGCTGACTTGTGGACTTTGAACCCTACATTTTTACCGCCGTGTGCTTTTTTTGTCCTCAAAACATCTAAAAATATGTTTCTGTCAAATATGTTATGGTGATGACTCAGCCCTTTAGTTGAAATCTTATTATAGTCACCAAAGCAAAAATAAGTTTTACAACAAAGTGATATAATACCGTTCCCGGAATATTCGAGTTTGAATAAGCCCGGACATCTCTTATGAAAGACTCTAGCTTCGACGCAGTGTGGAAATCGTTTGGGGGACTGAGGAACAGTTCTGTATGCATCTGGCAGCATTCTCGAGGAAACCACTGATCATAAACTCTGAGAAATTCAGCTTTCATGTCTGGTTTATGACATCGTGGAGATTGGGAGCTGATAATGCTAAATATAATGAATCCGTATCTGTCTCTGTTAATTCAAAGTCAGACCTATCGACATATATGTCTAGACAATCGTAGTAAAATTCCAACATCCTCATCTTGGCGTATTGGTAGACGAAAAAACCTATCTGTAATGGGAGATCCCAATTAATTTTCTTTTTACCCATCTCGACTTTAAAAATGTCATCAGCTATCTCCGTCATGTTTTTAAATCGTAGGGAGTTTATTAATTTTGATGTTTCGGCACCTCTAACATAGGATACATTTGTGTGTCTGGCCTTATTAGTCAAAGTTTTCCCATATGCCGAATTGCCTAATAACTTCATAATGTCACTCGTTATTGACTCGTCTGGTGAAAGGTCACCATTACGTCTAGCTGTCGTGACAGTATCACCAAACTGTTTGAAACAAGCCACAGGTTGGTACTCAATCACTTGATAAATTTCAGTTACCTCCAATCCATGATCCAGATACCATTTTAGCAATGGTGTAGATATTATAATTTTTTTCCCGATATAGCTGCCGACCAATGTTCGTCTAGGTCCCGTCAAGAGCTTGTGTTCTTCTGCATATTTATGCATCAGAGGGCCGATGTCCGCTCTAGTATTGTCTATATTTTTTAATACAGGGGTCATTTCAGCAAAGTGAGCCTTTAGGGGGTTTGGTACGTGGATATCGCACTCGACTAGTCCACATAAGGTCTCGTCAGTGACACAAGCCAGAATATGCTGAACCGATAATGGGTATTTTCTTTTGGTGTAAGATGGTTTTTGGTGAGGGAAGGTGTCCCTCAGAAACTGGGTGATTGCTGGTTCAGCTCGTTTTATTTTCTGCCATGTGCATTTCCACATCACCACCAAATTTACCTGGCAATCCTTCATTAGGTAGTCACAAATCTCGGTCGTTTTCTCATGCACCTCAGTCAGGGTTTTCTGACTGACTGGGTTTATAACACGCCCTCTGGTGATTGGGCATTCTAGATGTCCGTGGAACAGACAACCCTGAAATTGATACGCTGTTAGAGTTTCACTTTCCCAACCATCGACTCTAATATGTCTACGACCTAAACCATATCTTTCCCGTTGAACTGTGCTGAATAGATATTTTAAGATGACCCCTGGGACATATATAGCATCTTTAAACATGTCTACCTTGAGGTTCGCATAGAACGAGACCTGCTTCTCTAGAGCCTCTAACATAGGTCTGACATCTCTTATGTTGTACCAGATCAGGAAATCGCGTAGAGTTTTCATTTTATTCTCTCTCCAAATCGCCTGACAGTAATCATACTCCTCAGCTGAAATATTACAATTTTTCAGTCTTTAGTGAAAGGCTTTGTGGTGGTAAACAATTATCATGTAACTTTACTGGATCAGTTATGTACTCATAACAGAAAAAAACTTTTTTTCTCTTTGAGCTTATAGGCAGCCAGCTATTTGCTGTATAAAAAACCTGGCGCTAGAAAATTCATGATGTCCAAAAACTTTAAGTTTGGGGTAGATATACACATAAAGGCGGAGCCTCTTTTCACTATAAAATTGAAATCTTGCTTGTCACTCTTTTCTTCTTGGTCACCGACGAAATACTTAATAAAGCAACCTTTAATAATGTTAAGATCATAAGACGACGAATTGAACCCTATGACTGGTAGTTCCCGAAAATATGCATCTAACCTAGTCACAAGACTTGTCAAATCCCCTAGCTGCATATATACAGTTGCATATCGTTCCCGTAGCAACGTATATGCAACCGCTGAGATTCGATTTAAGTAGTCGAGCATCCTATTCACCAACTCTTGGGGGGGGGTCACCTGTGGTGATGACACAAACGGGTTCCTCCATTCCGGGTACATTAGAGGCTACAGAACAGGTTAGAGGAATATGTTTTGCTGAAAATTTGGTTACATTTCCCCCAACTGGTAAATTCGTCTGATCGAAATAACACTCGTAATCGTATGTCGCCCGATACGGGTAAACAAACTGTGTATCTATCTCTATGCCGTGTGCTGCAAAAACACGTTTTTTCGTGTCGATCTAGGTCCCGAAAAAGCTTCCACAGTTTACTACATTTAGAACATGAGAATGCCTGACATACGGCATTAATATCAGTTATATACATACAATTATCTCTAAAATATAAAAATCGCATTGTGTCCTTGTAAATTGTAGTACCTCGGAGTTTTGGAGTAAGGGTCTGGGCTTCATCAAACTCAAAGATATCTATGTTAAGTCCAAAACATTGCTGTAATGCTGGAATCTGAGCTAAAGTCACACCAGCAAAATTTTTTATAAAGACTAGGGACTGATCTTCGCACCACTGTTTGAGGAGTCGGCATACAGGTTTGGTTAGGGCTGTAATAGAAGCGCCTGTGTATAATGCTAAGCAGCGAAAGAAACACATGTTATCGAGGTAGTTATGTCTAGTACCGGCCTTGATCTGTTGTAAAGTGTGAATGTATTTGTTCCCTGTAATATGTTCTGGGATATCGGTTAAACAACAGCCTATGGGGTCTTTGATATGGTAAAAGTAGAAGGAGGTTGCTGGAATTTTTTCAACTAGTACTTTGTATTTGTGCGATTATGGTGGATGTGGCATAGGAGATCACTATCATGTAATTTGGCTATAAACGACTCAAAGTCTGATATATTGTTAATAAGCACTGGTTTGTCTAAGACACAGGCGTTATTGATAGATGCATGCAAAAATCTGAAATTATTTGTTACCCCATGTCGTAAAATAGCATGATGACTATAATTTAGTTTAAATCTCTTGTTTTGTTTTACAAAAAGAGGATTCAACAAAGATCGCCAATCTATATACAGGCCACTCTCTGGGTTATGAAAAAATGTATATGATGAAAGATGTCTGTTCACGTCGTTATGTGTACGAATAGCTGACCAATTATCTCTATATAACCGCTCTACTTCAACTGGTAATGTGTTTATAGTGTCGTATTCTGGGCTCACTCTGGGTCGTTTGTTGGAACTGGTAGTGGTGTTCATGTTTGGTCGTTTGCCTATGATTGATACTGCGGAAGAATCTGTCTTGAGGGTCTCTGAGGATTTTGAAGTTGTCGTTTCGGCGGAATCTTCGTGTATAGGTGAGAGGGACATCTGTAATGTGTCTGCTGTATCTGTCATAGCACCAGACCCCTGAGTTGTTGAAACCTTAGATGAGGATGTAGTCGGCTGTGTGTCTGTCACGGGTATATAATGCGCAATATCATAATCAGTGCCATGTTCGTCTTTGATGTGTTGTTTCAAATTACTAACTCTGGTAAATACCCGACGACAGAGCAGGTATTCGTTCTTGTGTCCTCTGTGGGTGCTATCTATGTGTCTGGTTACATTGCCTACTCGTGTAAAGAGACGACCACAGGTGTGGCACTCATGTCTCGGTCTTTTTTTGCTTGTTTCTTATTAATGAATGAGGCCATCTGCAAAGATATAAATAAAAGATATTAGTCAACCGAATATGGAATCTAGTTCATACTCATGTCTCATACAATTTATGTTCAATTAGATATGCATGAAGCTCAAACATAATAAACCTTACTCAACTACGGAGGTTCACAGTATGTCGAAGATCTCTGTAACCATTTTCCTTAGTGTAGCTACCGAGAGATCTATTAGCGATTAACAAACTAACATTAAATGATTTTAGCTGTAAATTAATAGGTCATTCTTACCTTATAATTGACAATAAATACACGTAGAAAAATATTTCTTGAGTGTGCTGGTTCAGGATGCTCGCTAATACTGAGCGTTCTAACTTAACTTCTGTTTATAGTAGAGTGACTCGTGAAAGACAGATATATTTCCAGCGCGTGTCCGTTTCTATAAATGATGTTTTTAGAAAATTTGGACTCTATATATACACACCTACTCGGTGTAGTGATATCATAGGAAGAAAAAGTACGACAATAAAAGAGTCCCTGCTCGCGGAAGGTTCACGTAGTGGTGAACACCGAACAAATCTAGACACATCTTAACACCCCTGAAGAAGATAACTCAGCCCCCCCCCCCCCCTCCCTACAAACCTCACTTGACTTATCAACCGAAAAGCATACAAAGATTGACCACTTTTAATTAGAAATAACACAGGTTATAAATATGGCCAGAGGACTTTTGAGAACCATTCTTTGTAAAGAGATAGCTTATACGAGGCGTGTTCAAATGAAAACGGGACTTGTGGATTTATTTAAAAAGTATCATACGCAATTTAATATTTTCAACGGAATTGAACAAAGCAACCACTTGTGAATAAGAATGCACCTGGGTTCATCAGAAAAAATCTCCGTATGCATTTAGGCAAGCATCCCACTGTTTAGGTAGACGTCGAATGCCGTCCGAGAAAAAGTTGCGTGGCTGTTCTCTGAACCATGTGGTCACCGCTGTCTTCACGTCTGCGTCGCCGTTGAAACGCTGTCCCTTTAGTGCTTTCTTCAACGGTCCGAACAAATGGAAATCACACGGGGATAAATCGGGACTATAGGCTGGGTGATGAAGAACTTCCCAATTCTTCTTTGCCAATGTTTCCTGCACAATTTTTGCGACGTGTCAACATCAATGCCGCCCATTATAAAGACACTTTAGACAAGCTGCATAAGGCCATCAAGGCTAAGCGACCAGGCAGACTTTCTCAAGGTGTGATTCTTCTCCACGACAACGCTCGTCCGCACGTCGCAAAAATTGTGCAGGAAACATTGGCAAAGAAGAATTGGGAAGTTCTTCATCACCCAGCCTATAGTCCCGATTTATCCCCGTGTGATTTCCATTTGTTCGGACCGTTGAAGAAAGCACTAAAGGGACAGCGTTTCAACAGCGACGCAGACGTGAAGACAGCGGTGACCACATGGTTCAGAGAACAGCCACGCAACTTTTTCTCGGACGGCATTCGACGTCTACCTAAACAGTGGGATGCTTGCCTAAATGCATACGGAGATTTTTTCTGATGAACCCAGGTGCATTCTTATTCACAAGTGGTTGCTTTGTTCAATTCCGTTGAAAATATTAAATTGCGTATGATACTTTTTAAATAAATCCACAAGTCCCGTTTTCATTTGAACACGCCTCGTACATACACATAATACTCCCGTTGTTATATCATGGAGTTACACCAAACAGTAAACATAGAATAAGACAGACACAGTTATACCAAGTTGGTTATAGCAAGACATCACAACAACAAAAATATTAACATAGAATTTAGGCCATGTGCACAATAGAAGAGAGCTTTGGAAAACCATCATCACACACTATTCCAATTTGGTTATAGCATAACAATACAACAATAAGTAATGGCGGAGACATATTAGGGTACTGTATTTAAAAGTAAAGCTTAGAAAATCACACAATGAAACAAACATAGGAGAGTATACATACCTTGCTTACAATCACAAACATAAGGCCGTTGTGATCGAAAGAACTGCACCACAATAAGTCAAGCAAAATGAATTAAACAGGTTACTATAACACTTACCTTTCCTATTAATAAAAATATATTTTTAAAAGTATATATAAAAAACATACAATAAAACTAAACAGGACAATTCTCCACGTATCGGCTCAAATTGAACCTTTTTCAGGAGACAAACAACAGAAAACAACAAAATAAAAAAACAAAATAGATGACAAGATTTTATGTTGTTTTTTGTTTATTTTGTTTTGTTTTTTGTTTTGTTGTTTTCTGTTGTTTGTCTCCTGAAAAAGGTTCAATTTGAGCCGATACGTGGAGAATTGTCCTGTTTAGTTTTATTGTATGTTTTTTATATATACTTTTAAAAATATATTTTTATTAATAGGCAAGGTAAGTGTTTTAGTAACCTGTTTAATTCATTTTGCTTGACGATTTGTTCATTAGGTTACTGCGGCACCATCCACTTTGTCGGACACCCTCTGACCATTTGGTTATTTATATATGCACCACAATAAAAAGTTTTTTGTTTTTTTTTAAATCTTTATTTATCATCTTCCAGCATAACATGCACATGGGGATATATATTGTTAAGTGAGGTGATGCCCGTGAAGTGAAAGGATGAGAGGTGGGCGTTACAGTGTAGTGAGATGGGTGATTACAAAATTAGCACCTCAGGCATTCCATATGGTGTACATAGACATACATGTTATAATGGTGAGGCATGGTTGAAAAAATATTTGGAATTTAAATAGAAAGTATAGAACAAGAGAGTCATGATATATCAACACTTCAGGCATTCCATATGGTGAACATATATATAATTATTTCTATGGTGAGACATGTTTAAGAAAAATTTTTGTGAAATTGAAAAGTAAGGCCCAGTACAACGGTGATACATTTACACATCCGGTATTTCATATGATGTAAAGGGGGGGGGGGGGGGGCTTAACGGCAGTTTACATTTAAAAAGCTTCAACAACAAAATTTTATTTTCGTTTAAAGGACACAAATTTTGGTTAAAAGTTAAAAATAGGCAAAATTTAAAAAAAAAGCAGATTATGTGTCGCAGATTGAGTGTTTGTAGATTTGGTGGGAAGTCTGTGTGTTGTAAAAACGTCCGTCGTATGTTGCTGCGTTTCTGCAGTTCCATACTAGCAGTCTAAAAACAGCTAGTATGGTCAGCATTTTGCAGTGTATGTCTGGGGTTGTTTTTGGTAGTGTGTTTAACATGAGTGCTTTGTATATGTCTGTTGTTTTCTCTGTGTGTGTGTATATGATCGTTTTGAGCGTGTTTTTTGTATGTGTGATTGTCTTACATGTGAAGAATATATGGTCTTCTGTTTCTAGGTGGTTATAGTCTACAGTGTTGTGCTGGTGTTTTTGCGGGTGTCATACTGTATATGAGTCTGTATGTGATCTCCCTGGCTCTAGGTGTAATTGTAGGTTTGTGTAGGTTGGTGAATGTGTTTGTGTAGTCTGTAATGAAGAGGTTGTATCCTCGTTTGATTCTGGTGAGTAGTGATGGGGCTTGTGATATTACTAGGTATTTGTATATCATGTTTGTTGGTTTGTGAAGGAGGTTCTCATGTCCTTGTATGGCTTGTATGCATGACTTGTAGAAAGGAGGGAGTGTACCAAAGTGGTGTGGGACAGAGTTGTTCAGTGGTGTCAGTTTGGTCAGTCTGAGTCCCTTGTAGAAATGTGCTAGAGTGTGTTGTTCTGCGTGTTTTATGATGTGGCCTATGTGATTGATTCTAAGTGCTTGTATCTTTGTTTCTATGTCTTGGAGGGCGATGCCTCCTTGCTTCTTCACCTGAATGAGTGTCTTGTGTACTGTGTCTGTATACACATTTCCGGATGTGTTTGTTGATGTCCGTGATTGTCTGGTCTGGGGGGTCGAGGACTGTTGCTGTGTAAATGAGTTTTGGAATGATGCATGTGCTGACAATTGTGCTCCTACCGAATATTGTTGATGTTTTGAATTTGAATCTTTGTAGTGTGTTCCTTATCTTTAAAGTTAAATTTAGCCATGTTTGTTTGTGTGTTGTGTTTGGATTGGATGGAAAGGTTATGCCATATAGTTTCATGTTGTTTGTGTGTGTTAAGTTTAGGGGGAAGTCTGTTTTGTGTTTCCATTTGCCTATTCCCATTATAATTGATTTGTGTATGTTGATTTTTGCCCCGCTATTTTTCCCGTATTCTGTGAAAGTGTGTAGGTTGTTCTCTATCGACTTTCCATTTGGGGGAAAGAAAACCGTGTCGTCTGCATAGGCAAGCAACTTTCGCTCTCCTTTCCCCTGCAGGAAAGTCCCTTTAATTGAGTCATCTTTCTTTATTTTCTCTAGAAGTGGTTCGAGAGTGAGGACATAGAGTAGGGGTGACAGAGAACATCCTTGTCTGACTGATCGTGTAATGTTGAAAGTGTTTGTTAGCGTGTGACAGAGAACATCCTTGTCTGACTGATCTTGTCATGTTGAAAGTGTTTGTTAGCATGTGGTTTATGAGTACTTGGCTTTCAGGCAGTGCGTACAATATTTGAACCCACTGTCTGAAATTGTTGCCTATGTTGCAGTGTTGTAGTGTTGTGTGTAGGAAATTGTGTGAAATCCTTTCAAAGGCTTTTTCCTGATCTAAAGACAGGATCGACGATTGACAGTCTTTCTGGTGTGTGTAGGTGATTATGTCTCTGATGAAGTGCGTGTGTTGGTGTATGTTTCTGCCTTGTATGCTGCATTGTTGGTCTTCGTGTATTAGTGTTGCCATGAAAGGTTTTAGTTTGTTAGTCAGTGTTTTTATCAGTATTTTGTAGTCGACATTCAATAGTGATATCGGTCGGTAGTTTTTCAGTTGCGTCTTGTCTGAAGTGTCTTTGGGGGGTAGGGTGATGTAAGAGAGGTTTAGGCTGGGCAGTAAGGTCTTTTCCTTGAAGGAGGTTGTATAGACCTGGAGTAGGAAAGGTCCCAGTAGGGGGAAAAAGTGTTGGTAGAATTCCGCAGTGAGTCCGTCTGGTCCAGGTGTTTTGTCCTTTTGCATTGCCTTAACTGCTTTTGTAATGTCATTCAGTGTGAGGTCTTCGTCCAGTAAGTTTGTTTCTGTGTCTGAGAGTTTTTTTGTGTATTCCATGAAGGTGTCTTGTGTGTGCGGTTGTGTGATTTCTTCTGTGTATAGGGTTTTATAGTAGTCTTCAAATGCCTGGACTATGTCCACTGTTTCTGTGTGTGTGGTCCCTTGTGTGTCTGTAATACTCCTTATCTGTCTGCAGTGTTGTATGTTCTGCTCTATGTTTAAGTATTGTTTGTTTGGTATTTCTTGTTGTATTGGATTGTCTTGGTTCTTATCCAGGCTCCTTGGTACCTGTGTTGTCTGTGTTGTTCAAGTTCCATTTGTAATCTGTGGATGTTGGCTGTGTTGTTTTATATCTGTCTTGCTAGTGTGATGGCATTTTCCAGTATGTGTTCATGTTTTTTCCTGTTTTTGTTTATTTGGATTGCAATCTGCTGTGTCTTGTATCGTATGGTGCTTTTTAGTAGGTCCCAGTGTGACTGAATGTTTGCTGTGGGTATGTTTTCTGTGTATGTGAGAATGAGGTTGGTTATGTGCTCTGTGTGTGCTTTGTTTTGGAGGAGTGTGCTGTTGAATTTCCAGTGTGGGGAGCGTTTGGGAGTTTGAATGGTGTGTGTAGTGTGTATTTTTGAGAGTACTGCTTTGTGGTCTGTGTAGCGTAGGGTGTCTGGTAGGTGCTTGGTGTGACTAATATTGTGTGTTTGTGGTGCGTATATTCTGTCCAGTCGTGCTTTGGATGTGAAATGTTTGTGTGTGGTCTCAATTCCTTGTGGGTGCAAAGATCTGTAGGCGTCTACTAAGTTGTGTGTCTCTAATATATCGTGTATGGCTTCCAAGGTTTTTTTCTTGGGAGTAGCCTGTGGTGTGTTCCTTTCGAGTCGTTGTCGGTCATTGTACAGTTAAAATCTCCGGCTAGTATTATATATTTTGTCCTATGTAAAAGTTTGTCAGTAGGCTGTCTAGATTCTTGTAGAATAAAGGTTGTTGTCTGTAGTCAGGTGGGGCGTGTATATTTATAATTGCGTATGTCTGTGTGTTGTCGCTAACTTGTATATTTATAATTGCGTATGTCTGTGTGTTGTCGCTAACTTGTATATTTATAATTGCGTATGTCTGTGTGTTGTCGCTAACTTGTATATTTATAATTGCGTATGTCTGTGTGTTGTCGCTAACTTGTATATTTATAATTGCGTATGTCTGTGTGTTGTCGCTAACTTGTATATTTATAATTGCGTATGTCTGTGTGTTGTCGCTAACTTGTATATTTATAATTGCGTATGTCTGTGTGTTGTCGCTAACTTGTATATTTATAATTGCGTATGTCTGTGTGTTGTCGCTAACTTGTATATTTATAATTGCGTATGTCTGTGTGTTCTGTGTGTTGTCGCTAACTTGTATATTTATAATTGCGTATGTCTGTGTGTTCTGTGTGTTGTCGCTAACTTGTATATTTATAATTGCGTATGTCTGTGTGTTCTGTGTGTTGTCGCTAACTTGTAGTATCGCTATTCTGCCGTAGCTGTCTCTGGTTTCGTTTTGTATCGTCCATCTGTCTGATGTTTGTAAAATGGCTACTCCTGAACCGTTTTTGTTTTGGGTGCTGAGGCTGAAACATGTGTGTCTGAGTCCTAGTTTTGTCGTGAGTTGTGCTGCGTGTTCTTTTGTATGTATGTTTGTTTCTTGTATGAGTATTAAATCTGTTTTGTGTGTATGTATGAGTTTTTGGACCTCGCTTAGTTTAGTGCGGAGGCCCTTAATATTCAATGTAATAATTATAATATCTGCCATTTTTATACACAGGTTTTTTTAAACGAAAATAACGTATTATTGTGGAAGTAAATAAAAATTGAACATATTAAAATAGTATACTTGCATATTTGGTACATCGTAGTTTAAAATAGTGGTATCTGTGTACTTGTCTGGTGCTCCTCGTCTGTGGTGCGTGTCAGTGGTATGATGATTGGTCTTGTCAGATGTGGGAAATGTTCTGTTGTTGCCTCCGTTGCTGTTAAGTTGTTGTTTGTTTGTTAGTTCCGTATTCTGTCTGGTGTGTCCTGTGTTGTTGTTCCCTCTGGTCTGCTTTCTGGTCTGGCAGGAGCTGAGAGTCGGCGGCGTCTCTTGTGGGAAACTGTCTGGAACTCCTCGCTGTCTTTCACAATGTGTTTTTCCTCCTGTCCTGTGTTGGTGGTGGGGGCTACGAATGATGATTTCGTCGCTGCAACGTATGAGATATTTTTAGGAATATCGCTTGTTACTGGTTTATCTGATGTTGGTGCTATCATTTTCCTGACGGGTTCTGTTGTTTTTTTAGGCATCTATTTGCCCAATGAGTGTCTTCTCCGCAGTGTGGGCAGATTGTTCTTCTCCTCGCTAGCGTGACTAATATTTTGTATGCGCGAGTTTTTGTGCTTGTCAGATTTACAGTGATGTAGTGAGGTATATCGGTTGTGGGGTGGCACATCACCCCCCCCCCCCCCATTTCTCTAGCGTAAGTGGAAGACGGAAGAGTTCTGCCTCCGTATCTTCGAATGCATCCACAGCCAATTTTTTAACCGCCTCAGGTTTACAATTTACAGGCACCCAGTGCAGGGTTATACGTTCATGCTCCATGTCAGCATTTTCTATAGTTAAAGTGAGATCTGGGTGCTTCATATTTATAATCTGTCCATGTGTGGGTTAGTGTGAACATGTTGCTGTTTGGTAATGTGAACATGTTGCTGTTTGGTAGTGTGAACATGTTGCTGTTTGGTAGTGTGAACATGTTGCTGTTTGGTAGTGTGCTAGTGTGAAGATGTTGCTGTTAGTTATATCCAAGCGTAACATACATGAAACAACGTTACAACTCTGTAACTCCAAATTCCCATATAGTGAACTTTATTTACCACATTCGTCAAATAAAGAAAAAAACATAATATCAATTCTCAATGAAAATCTGACAGTCCAATAATTCTGGAATCTATCAACAAATATGTGTATCCAATATTCTGGAATCTGTCTAAAAAATACTTGTATCCAATAACCTAGACTCTGTCAACAAAATATGTGTATCCAATTTTGCTGGAATCTTTCAACAAGATATGTGTATCCAGTATTCTATAATCTATCAACAAAATATGTGTATCCAATATTCTCTTCCCATACTTACAACAGAAACATACGTAGTATTTTCTTAGCGATTACCCCAGGACCGAGGATTTGTTGTCCTATGCACAAGGTGGAACTCCAAGTAGGAAACTCTCTCAAATCTTGCTATAACAAAATATACATTACTATTCCTTTCGAGCCTCTCTGAAGTAATGTGGCGTATGGGACTAGGGAAAGGTTTCCTCTACGTTCCCTGCATCCCGTCTGTTTACTACACACTCGCGACATTCAAACAAATATATAGTCATATTATACATCATATATAACCTGTAAATCAAATAGTTCAATATACATCAACGAAAACATGTCATGCATGTAACACCAGGGAACCAACAACTGACCCCCATTTACACATGACCATCAACCCTTAACTTTCCGGATAGTGGTTTACAGCTTCAACTGTGACTTTTTCTGGACCTGGTGTGGTCATGTCCGTGGGAAATTCCCTTGATCACCTGTGGTCATATCATGGGACATTCCCTTGATCACACCTGGGGACATTCCCTCCATTACCCACTTCAAGATTTTTATCTGTAAAAATCTTCATTATCCTGTGGCTGTCTCCTCTTCATTTATAGGACAAAGACAACGACTTCATTCACATCAATCATGGTCCAACATTTACAAAAATCGTATACAATCTTGACATAGAAAAAAACAATGTTTCACAACAATTAACATATCGATCACGATAGTGTACACCAACAAAAAAAAGAAAAATAATATATCAAGTAGGCACTATTACCTGACTTGGCAACTGCTGGTTCTCGCTAGAACTCTTGGATAGTTCTAGGGTTTCAACTCTGGCACGAAATTTTGCATTATTCATGCACATATATTCGCTTAACATTCTCCCAACAAGGCTTGGGCGAGTATTTCGCTTTCCTGTTGGGATGTCCGGAGTTCTCGCACGTTGTGCAACTCTCCTTCAAATCTCTTTGTGTGGTACCAGCCGTCCTCTAATTTTTATGGGCCTGCAATTCGTCTACAGTAACCCATCTCAGCCCCTGTCGATAATTATTTACAGCATCACTATGCTCTTCAGGACTTACCCATATCGTTCTTGGGTCTGCCTTGATCACATCTAGGAGTGTCTCGTCTGGTTTCGGACTGCGAGGCTCTTGTGGGCGAGTGTTGCCTTTTCTTCTGTTCAGTGGTTTATTTGTCCTAGTGTATGTATAAGTTTCTCCTCCGCCTTTTGTCCTTACAACTTCACATGTGAGATCATACTCTCCACCCGCTTTTCCTAACGTCATCTTGTGAGTCGGCGGACCTGAGATTGTCTTTCGGCCTCTGCATCTTTATCTTCTCGTGATCTGCTTTCGCTATACTCGACTCTGAGACATGCGTTGGTCTGCTGGAATCTTGTGGACAAGTGCTACCACTTTTTCTCTCTTGAGCTTTCTCCTCTTGAGCCGACTTAACTCTGCTATGGGCCTCCTCATTCAAACGCTTGATTTATTTATTCATGTCCGTTAGTTTGTTTCGCATTTCTGTTATTTCGGTACGCCGTGCATCTACTTGTTCGAGCATGTGTCTATACTCCTTCATCATTTGGTCGTACCCTACTTTGGTGTCGCGTAATTCTTCTCTTGACTTTAGCAACTCCTGTTCCACTGTGAGGTGTTTTTCCACTTCTATGTCTCTCTGTCTTAACCCCTGAGTAAACTCCTGCTGTAACGACACCATTTGTCGTTTCACGTCGATTAGTTCTCTATTTTTCTCCTCTATCTTCACGGAGATGGCCTGGCGCTGGGCTAACTCTGCCTGAATTTTCTCGACCTTCTCTTCGCTGACTTTTAGTCTCTGTTTTAGTTGTTTGGACCGTTTCTCTTTCGCTTCTTCGTTAGCGCTGACTTCTGTCATGACCGCGGCTTCCTTACTCTGTATAGTCTTTACTGGCTCGGTCATCATACCTGCCTCCTTACTGTCCCTAGGGATCGTCCCCGTTCCAACGTCTCTATAGTCTGTGGCAGCTCTTGCTTCCTTGTACTCGCAGTATGTGTCAGCTGTAACATTTTTGCGTTCCATTCTGATTCTCTTATTCGTCTCGAGGACGATTATTCTACTTAGATTTCTCTCCACTCTATCTGCTAATGGTGCTCTTTTCCTTATCTTGTCGATAGTAACCCCTTTCTGCTCTTTAATAATCTTAACATTGTCTAAACACCTACCTCTTCCTGCCCTGGTATTAAATTCGACCAATGCGAAACATCTCCTATTACCGTTTTTGTCTCGTGGAAGAATTATGCGTGTCACATGATCAAAAAAACTAAAATATTCCCTCATCCTCTCCCTAGTCACAGCTGGGTTTAACCCCCCCCCCCCCCCTATGAATACTCGCTTATCATCATTGCAACATGTCTGCCTATATCCTAATCTGCCTTGGGGCTTCTCACAATCCCTAGCATTATGTACTTTATGATGACAGCTGAAGCAATTAATATTTCTAACATTTTTCTGCTTGATGTATGTGTAAATATTTCTACTACGAGTGCTTTGGCCTCTCACTATTTCTTTGTTCTGATTTCGTTCTATTTCTTCTATCCAACACCCTCCTCTAGCGCTACCCTCTGCTCCTCTGTCTGCAGTAATGTGATTATTTATTGTGTTCTGTTTCTGCTTTTGCAGCTCTGTCTGCAAATTTCGCCACCAAGTCTGTACCGCCACACAGGCTAGCATCTGAATGAAAATCTGACAGTCCAATAATTCTGGAATCTATCAACAAATATGTGTATCCAACATTCTGGAATCTTTCTACAAAATACTTGTATCCAATAACCTGGACTCTGTCAACAAAATATGTGTATCCAATATTCTGGATCATCAACCAAATATGCGTATCCAAAAGTATTGATCTATTCTGTAAAAACAGTCTACTTTTGGGGCACTCGTCCGGAGCTGGCCCAAATCAGACTCCCTAGTTCCGAGCACAACCGTGCATTCCGAACTCCAACTCCCAACTGCCAAAACCGAACTACCCCAACTAACTAAAAAACTCCTTCCCCCCAACTCTCCTCTTTCAACCAATCTCTGCGTTCATTCACATCAGAATCACCCTATCCATCCCGATACGTACTTAAAAGTGTCTGAATCTAATCCGGCGATCTCTCTGTGTTCTGTTACCGCCGGCAATGTTGACTGCTGTGTACAATTTGGGCGTCTTCGGCCCTTTGTATTTCATTTTACCATGAACATTTTCGGACAGACGGGTCAAGATTCATTATATGATATCAATCTCCGTTAATTGATACCCTCTGCTTTCAGTGGTCCTACTGTGTCCCGGTCTGTCCACTTCTCTATTATACCCAAAAAGGTGTGTGAGACTCTCTAATCTCATATTACGGTACAATTCCCGAGACGTTTGGAATTCGAACATAGGTGATACTGTTACATCCATGTAGTCTCTCAAAGTGTCACTGATGAAATTCCGTGTTTAGGCTAAAAAAATATTTCGTTAGATTTTAGTAGCGATATATCATCTTGATGCCTTGCACGGGTATTCCCCCGAGTCCTGTGAGAGCGCTCGTGATAAAGGTAACTAAGGCCTTTGCCGCCGCTTGGGCGCCGGAGACCTGCAGAACCACGGCTCCAGCAGGGTGCTCCTTGCCCCCTTCAAGAAAGCAGTCCTCGCTGTAATTTAAAATTTTAGTAATATTTTCCATTTTATTTACCTTGAATTGAGAGATAAATACGTTGGTGCAAATAAGAAAAACAATGCTCCGAGAAATGATGATTGATATTTGGTGGTGTGTGAGAAGCTTTCGCTGCAAAATATTCTTAAAGATGCTATATCAGTCCCAGGGGTCACCTTAAAATATCTATTCAGCACCCTTCCGTCGAATATTAACTTTTCCTTTTGCTCCAAACGCGAGGATTTACATAAGCTGATTAGAGACAATATTGTAGGAGGTCCTTCGATAATTTTTCATAGACACCACGAAGCAGGCCATACGCATATTAGGAAGGGTAAAGTTGTGCAGACCATCAAGGGTTATGATGCCACCGCTCTATATTTATGGGCACTGATGCAGAAATGCCCATGAATTTTCCAGTGCGAATATATAAAGAGGACGGATTCAAGCATCAAAAACTCAATAAATACACTATTTAGTGTCGGGTGTGGTTGACTTGGGTGGCGCACACAAATAAGGTACACATGAGGACACAGTTCAACGGGAAAGAGATGGTTTTAGGTCGTAGACATATTAGAGTCGATGGTTGGGAAAGTGAAACTCGAACAGCGTATCAATTTCAGGGTTGTCTGTTCCACGGACATCTAGAATGCCCATACACCAGAGGGCGTGTTATAAACCAAGTCAGTCAGAAAACCCTGACTGAGGTGCATGAGAAAACGACCGAGATTTGTGACTACCTAATGAAGGATTGCCAGGTAAATTTGGTGGTGATGTGGGAATATACATGGCAGAAACTAAAACGAGCTGACCCAGCGATCACCCAGTTTCTGAGCGATACCTTCCCTCACCAAAAACCATCTTACACCAAAAGAAAATACCCATTATCGGTTCAGCATATTCTGGCTTGTGTCACTGACGAGACCTTATGTGGACTAGTCGAGTGCGATATCCACGTACCAAATCCCCTAAAGGCTCACTTTGCTGAAATGACGCCTGTATTCAAAAATATAGACAAGACTAGAGCGGACATCGGCCCTCTCATGCAGAAATATGCAGAAGAACACAAGCTATTGACGAGACCTAGACGCACATTGATCGGCAGCTATATCGGGAAAAAAATTATACTAGCTACACCATTGTTAAAATGGTATCTGGATCATAGATTGGAGGTAACTGAAATTTATCAAGTGATTGAGTACCATCCTTTGGTTTGTTTCAAACAGTTTGGTGATACTGTCACGACAGACGTAATGGTGACCTTTCACCAGACGAGTCAATAACGAGTGACATTATGAAGTTATTAGGCAATTCGGCATATGGGAAAACTTTGACTAATAAGGCCAGACACACAGATGTATCCTATGTTAGAGGTGCCGAAACATCACAATTAATAAACTCCCCACGATTTAAAAACATGACGGAGATAGCTGATGACATTTTTTAAGTCGAGATGGGTAAAAAGAAAATTAATTTGGATCTCCCATTACAGATAGGTTTTTTCGTCTACCAATACGCCAAGATGAGGATGTTGGAATTTTACTACGATTTCCTAGACAGATTTATCGATAGGTCTGACTTTGAATTAACAGAGAGACACGGATTCATTATATTTAGCATTATCAGCTCCCAATCTCTACGATGTCATTAAACCAGACATGAAAGCTGAATTTCTCAGAGTTTATGATCAGTGGTTTCCTCGAGAATGCTGCCAGATGCACACAGAACTGTTCCTCAGTCCCCCAAAAGATTTCCACACTGCTTTGAAGCTAGAGTCTTTGATAAGAGATGTCCGGGCTTATTCAAACTCGAATATTCCGGGAAAGGTATTCTATCCCTTTGTAGTAAAACTTTTTTTTGCTTTGGTGACTATAATAAGATTTTAACTAAAGGGCTGAGTCATCACCATAACATATTTGACAGAAACATATTTTTAGATGTTTTGAGGACAAAAAAAGCACACGGCGGTAAAAATGTAGGGTTCAAAGTCCACAAGTCAGCAATCTACACATACGAACAAGATAGAGCCGCCCTGTGCTATTTCTACATAAAGAGACAGGTACAGGCCAATACTATCTCTACTATACCCCTGGACATCTGAAAACAGTACCTAGTTTGATGACAGTCACTGATCGATGTATATTTCATGTATATAATAACAGACAGGGCATTATATGACGTATGGACTACATCTGTATTCATTTTCATCTAATTCAATTATCACACTGTTATTAATAAAACATATTTTCCTGTTATATATATAACCCTGTCAAAAGACGAACATATTAATTCAACTATTCAAAATCGTCATATTTATATTTGTCTATATGTATTTGTATAAAAATCACATGTTTACCTGAAGGTGACTATCAACTTGTGTTATTTCATGTATATACGAATGTAGGTTACTAATAAAACATACATAAGCACAATTTACATGTTAACTTTGTACATATTTGTGTACAAATGACGGATAGGGGACTATATGGACAAGATATTTGCCTGTATATATGTATAAATTATAGATTTTCCTCACTTGTATGACTACTATCAAATCATTTTTCATGTTAACTATGTGCATATCCATGTCAAAATACGAATTCAACTACTCACAAACTTCATGTTTTATCTGTTTTATGTATATATATATATATTGTAAACACTAGGTATTTCCCTGAACTATGTTACTACCAACTAGTGTTATTTCATGTATGTAATAACACACATGTCATTATATGGTATATAAACGACAGTGACATGCCTATTTATCTATTTAATCCTTCACCATATTACTAACAATATATATTCTATGCTAATTATGTGACATGTTTATTTAAATCAACTGAAAACTGAACAAAAACCTATTTAATACAACTCAAAAGCTTCATGTTTATCTTTGTATGCCTGCCTATATGTGACCAACATATAGTTCCCATAAATATATAAAACAATTGAAGCTATTACATGTAACAACCAACATGGCAATAAGCGCTATATTCATTCCACCAATGCACAAGTTACCACAAACCCGAAGTTATTGGTTGCGTAATACATATCAACTACAAATGAGATCTCTATGCGAGACACGGGGTGCTAGTTCTGTGAAAGCGCGGGTAGATAACAAAACCCAAAAATAAACAACAAAAAAGACAAACAAGAAGAAAACACTAGATCATTTACCTTAAAACCTAGATCAAAATGAAAAATTAACATCTCAAATTTAAGTAAAAACTCAAGAAAACCCTAAAAATGACAACCGCATTCCTCGGAATTAATCGTTATGTCTTTGCGCCAGATTAATCCCTATATATTCTTTGCGGCAGGAAAAAGCTTCTCGTAATGCGCCTTATATACTACTTGGGCTGTGGAAATAACGTCCGTTTTGTCATATCAGACGCCGCGACATGTACATGAAAATATTAATTGTACCACCGAAAGAAAAAATGGTCTGTTTAGGAAATGCATAACATTTGTCTATACTCTACTTATATGCAAAACCTCACATTCATATTCTCATGTCTGCAGTCAGTGTCCAACAGTCACCAACACCTCAACATTGATGTTGCCTTTGTTAAGATTGATGTCTTGGCATAGCAACTAAAGCCACCTTTAGCCTCGTGTTTCATTCAGTTGTGGAGTCTCCATCATTACAAAATGTCGGATCCTGGATATTTTAAAAATATTTTCACTTCATCGAGTGTATTCCCAGTCATCATCATCGTGTTGCTCTGTACATGTATATCTCTATTGTTAAACAAGATCGTCCCGCCGACGACAATGGTGTCGGGCCATTCGCGCAAATAAATCGCCGACACAGCGCATTTCCATTCTCTGAACTACATCCTGCTGGAAATCTAGTAGGACCATTGCCCTGCAACAAGAAAGATCCAGCGGGAGTTTGAGAATGAACGCTGAAGAAGGAAATCTAGATCTTCATATGAGTACAGTCATCCCTCAGTTATCGCGGTTAATAGGGAACACAACCGGCCGAGATAAGTAAAAAACCGCGAAGTAGTGTCATCCTCTCATTTTTAACACACGTACATTTTGTGTGTATGTATAATATCAATAAGTGTGTGTGAAACCATATCTTCTTCTTCAGCTTTCATTCTCAAACTCCTGCTGAATTCTCTTGTAGCAGGATCATTGTCCTACTAGATTTCCAGCAGGATGTTGTCCAGAGAATGGAAATGCGTTGTGTCGCCATTTTATAAGCGCCAATGGCCTGACACATCCGTCTTCGGTGGTGAAACCATATAAGTGCATATGTTATCATTAGAACATTAAAGAATAGTTTCAAATATGTAAATAAAATATTAATAGTATAAATAACATACATGAAAGAATGTATAAATAATATAAATATGATACATGTGTGTGTGTGTGCGTGTGTGTGTGTGTGTGTGTGTAACATACAACTAAAGTGTACATACTGTAAATATGTTTTTATAAATCCGCGATGTACTGAGGCTGCGATAAATGAGTCGCGAAGTACCGAGGGATGATTGTATTAGTTTTCTCAGATATCAATGCAGATGTGTGTGTAAAACTATGAACAATCTGAGACCAGAATCTAACCGTGTATACACAATCTCCACACATCAAAGACATGACTGAAACACTACCAGTCACTGTTTGGCTTTTCTAAAGTTATTGATGCCACGTGTATGCAGAGGTTCGGCATTTCTAAAGTTATTGATGCCACGTGTATACAGAGGTTTGGCATTTCTAAAGTTATTGATGCCACGTGTTGTCAGAGGGTTGATATGTCTAAATTTATTGACGATATGTTTTCAGAGGATTTCGCAAGCCGAGTGAAGTATTCCGCAAGATGAGTCAGCCGATGAGAGATGATAGGACTAGTATTTTCCAGAACCAACTGGACAAGACACCGAATGCTCTGGAAAAAAAGTCATTTGATCCAGTAAGTAGGTAGCGCAGATTACATTTGATCCAGTAAGTAGGTAGCGCAGATGACATTTGATCCAGTAAGTAGGTAACGCAGATGACATTTTAGCGTGTACGTAGGTATAATGACTGTATACTAACATATATGTAGTGAATAATGATTGTATATTAGCAAATATCTAATAAATAATAATTGTATATTAGCAAATATCTAATAAATAATGATTGTATATTAGAACACGTAAAAATAATGCTATTATATTAGAGCACATGCAAAAATAATGATTGTATATTAGCAAAATATCAAATAAATAATGTTTTACTTGTTATTATATGTAATAAATAGTTATTGCATACTAGCATATATCTAATAAATAATGATTGCATACTAGAATATATGTAATAAATAAGGATTAACAGCGACAATGAACACTTCACCACGAACAAAAGACAACTACAAAGGAAAACAAAAACAAAGACCACGACAACAGGCCACTATATTACAAGCATCGCCCACATTTCAGTCTATAGCAGCACTGTTTAACAACATATGACAATCAACATTGTTCTGTCACATTTAAGTGCATCTCCACAGAATATTACCTTGTTGTATCTGGTACACGACACTTCCGTGTTGTAACTGGTACACGACACTTCCGTGTTGTAACTGGTACACGACACTTCCGTGTTGTAACTGGTACACGACACTTCCGTGTTGTAACTGGTACACGACACTTCTGTGTTGTATCTGGTACACGACACTTCCTTGTTGTTTCTGGTACACGACACTTCCGTGTTGTATCTGGTACACGACACTTCCTTGTTGTTTCTGGTACACGACACTTCCGTGTTGTATCTGGTACACGACACTTCCGTGTTGTATCTGGTACACGACACTTCGTGTTGTATCTGGTAAACATTTCCTTATTGTATCGAGTAAACGACACTTCCGTGTTGTATCTGGTACACGACACTTCCGTGTTGTATCGAGTACACGACACCAATAATAGAAATAAAACATGGATATGCGACGGTCACGCTACATCTCTGGACTTGGCGCATGTGTCACTGCACCCTTGAACTTGATGCGTATACCTCTAAACACTTGAACTTGATGTCTATACCTCTGCACCCTTGAACTTGATGTCTATACCTCTACACCGCTGAACTTGATGCCTATACCTCTACACGCCTGAACTTGATGCCTATACCTTTGCACCCCTGAACTTGATGCATATACCTCTACATCCCTGAACTTGATGCCTATACCTCTACACCCTTGAACTTGATGTCTATACCTCTGCACCCTTGAACTTGATGTCTATACCTCTACACCGCTGAACTTGATGCCTATACCTCTGCATCCCTGAACTTGATGTCTATACCTCTGCACCCCTGAACTTGATTCCTATACCTCTGTACCCCTGAACTTGATGCATATACCTCTGCACCCCTGAACTTGATGCCTATACCTCTACACCCTTGAACTTGATGTCTATACCTCTGCACCCTTGAACTTGATGCCTATACCTCTACACCCTTGAACTTTATGTCTATACCTCTGCACCCTTGAACTTGATGTCTATACCTCTACACCGCTGAACTTGATGCCTATACCTCTGCATCCCTGAACTTGATGCCTATACCTCTGCACCCCTGAACTTGATGCATATACCTCTGCACCCCTTAACTTGATGCCTATACCTCTGCACCCCTAAACTTGATGCCTATACCCCTCACCCCTGAACTTGATGCCAATATCTCTGCACCCCTGAACTTGATGCCAATACCTCTGCACAACTGAACTTGATGCTAATACCTCTGGACCCCTAAACTTTATGTTTTTATCTCTGCTCTCCTGCCTCTGTATTTGACGACTGTGTCTAGAACATTCTATACGGATTATTCTATAAGGAACACTCTATATGGAACGTTCTATATGGAGCACTCTATATGGGACATTCTACACGGAACAATCTTTATGGGACACTCTAAATGAGACACTCTGTAGATAATATTTATGGGAAGTGGTTAAGAGATCTGCGCGAGAGGTCGCTGTATTGAATGCCGCTGGTGACACGTCTTATTTATACATTAATTATCTTTTCCGAGTTCTGGTACATTATCTCTTAAATCTACGGAGTTACGTGCTTAGAGTTGTACATTCGACAGGCTGCTTGACGCGTTCTAAAAAAGAACAGAGTACACATTGGTAGACTAAAATGAAGTCAGTTCTCTATGTAATATGAGTCTTTATATATGTATACAACTTAACAACTCATGTGTCACGTATAGAACACAACAGCTGACTCATATATCACGTATAAAACACAACAACAGCTGCCTCATGCATCACGTATAGAACACGACAGCTGACTGATGAGTCACGTATAGAACACAATAACAGCTGAATGATGCGCCACGTATAGAACACAACAACAGCTGACTCATGCATCACGTATAGAACACAACAACAGCTGACTCATGTGTCACGTATAGAACACAACAACAGCTGACTCATATATCACGTATAGAACACAACAACAGCTGACTCATATATCACGTATAAAACACAACAACAGCTGCCTCATGCATTACGTATAGAACACGACAGCTGACTGATGAGTCACGTATAGAACACAATAACAGCTGAATGATGCGCCACGTATAGAACACAACAACAGCTGACTCATGCATCACGTATAGAACACAACAACAGCTGACTGATGAGTCACGTATATAACACAACAACAGCTGAATGATGAGTCACATTGTTGAGTGGTAGGGATGAACCTTGAGTTGTAAAGTGGATGACACTATCCAGTCAATAGAACATGCATTGTCTAGATGTTTCTAATCTAAAACAACGTTTGGTGTATTGTCGTACACATTGACCTAACATATTTATGCTCTTAAATTTATACTGTGTATTTGTTTACACACATTATTTGTGTATTTATTTGCACACTTTATTTGTTTATTTATTTACACACATTATTTGTGTATTAATTTACACACATTATTTGTGTATTTATTTACACACATTATTTGTGTATTTATTTACACACAATAATTGTGTATTTATTTACACAAATTATTTGTGTATGTATTTATACACATTATTTGTGGATTATTTACACACAATAATTGTGTATTTATTTACACACATTATTTGTGTATTTATTTACACACAATAATTGTGTATTTATTTACACAAATTATTTGTGTATGTATTTATACACATTATTTGTGTATGTATTTACACACATTATTTGTGTGTATTCTTTTGCAGACGCTGGGATCATCTTTTGAAGAATTCAAAAAATTTAGGCAGTCATTACGAAACGAAAGACACCCTTTCCGAGAATATTACGAAAAGAAGAATGATGAAAACGTGAAAGATACGCAAAATAAAAATACAAAGGAAACGACGAAGAAGTTGTCGGAAAATATGAACAAAGAGAAAGAAGAAGATGTGACAGTTGTTGAAAAAGGTGTCCCCAAAATTCAGAAAAAGGACCAAACAGAATCCGTCAAGGATAAAAAACAGTCTGTGAAAAGTCTAGATGAAGTGTCAGAACCGCTTATCGAAAATAATCAAAGAAGTTTGTGGCAACAGGTTCTTGAGAGTAGACAAGATCCCCAGACACAAGATGAAATCGGGTTGTCTAAGAATATACAAAAGACAGCACCAGACTCGTGTAAGGAAGATTTAGATGGGAGAGCTGACACCAATAGTATCCCAGGGAAGGCTGAAACAGTCAACACAGATGCGGTGAAAGAATCCCAACCGAAGATAAACAAACCAGATGGTAAGAAATGAAATTAATATAATAAGCTGGTTGAATTGAGTACGCTAGTCTAAGTAGTTACTTGGAGAAGCGTTACTTGAACTTGTAGCAATCGTTGTTAATCAAATGTCGACACAACTGATTCGAGTCCCTGTTGCCACGTTATCTTTTGACTTTCTCTTTCCATCTATTTGACATCCTCATTTTATCAAGATATCATTAGCGTGCTCGTATATTCTAATGACCAGTGGCCAGAATAGTGACGGCCTTGCTGCTCGTATCTTCTAGTGACCAGGGGTCAGAATAGTGGCTGTCTTGATGCTCATGACTTCTAGGGAGAATACTGTTCTGTTCCACAGACATTCCACATAAAGTGTTTGTCAGGTAGGATACTGCTCTTCCACTGGACTTTCTATGCTTAAGGCTGTCTGTGAGGAGATCAAAGTGGGATAGTTTGTGTGTTAGTTAGTTAATCATCAGAGCATCATCACTGCACTCCGGGCAAATCCATATTTGTTCCGATCTCTTCCTGAGTGTATCTTCCATTACACATATGCTGATAGTTCCAGTTCTATGTTGATTGACCATCAATCTTCTGCGCCCCACAAACTGCTCCCCTCCACAAACTGCTCCCTTCTGACGAACTCACATTTTAAACCATGTTCCTTAATTGTAGACATTGAATAAGAACCATCATCCACGCCAAGTTCACTATCACGTGCTGTTTCCCGTTGGGAATTCTGCCAATACCTGCCCGATCCATTGCTCCTCCCCGGGGTGTAACAACAGCACCTGACGCCAGCAAATAAGCTTTTTCGTTTCCCCGAACGCCAACATGCCCAACACGAAAAAAAAGTCATACTCTCTAACCTCGACCCTCTCAATATCTCAGTCCATTGTTCACGAACGTGCCCCTTCTGTACTTTCATAATCATACTCATCGAGTCACTCAGGATACAGGTCTGTACAGCCATCTATGAGCTGACCCATTCTGATGCCGTAGTCACCGCCATGATCTCCTTAATCATACTGCCTGCAGTCACAACAAAATCTCCACTCTCTTCCCTAACACTTTCTCCTGCACAATGAGCCGAGAAGGCCCACGCATTGCTAACGGTCCTAATCACCGATCCATCTGTGTATATAATCACTGATCCATCTGTGTATAGAATCACTGATCCATCTGTGTATAGAATCACATCCCCTTCTCAAGTTTTCATTGATCAACGCCTGCACATCAGCCTCCACTTGCCCCCACTCCTCGCTTGCCCTATCAAGTTTTATTATAACTATGAAAGAAGTTTTACAATCCATGGTCGAGCGTATCCATTACCTGCAGCTACACCCTACAACCTACACTCTGTGTATGATATCCTCTGCTCTTCCGTCTACTACTATCTTTGACTTGAATGATTTCCGAATGCAGAGCTTGTTCTTTATCCACATTTTTTAAGGTACTCCTTGCACGGCAATACTTTATTCAATGTCCCGCAGTTGGATCTTCGAGCAAGTTTCGCATAGTCCGTACCCATTTGTCCCTTGTGCATCCCAGAACAATTCGCATCACTGCATTCTATATTTTGTCTAGTCGTGGCAGAAGTGTGAAAGTGTCACATTTGTTTATCTACATGGCCATTCGGGAGTTCAATGCATTGAGATCAGGTAAACTGAGAAGCTCTGTCACTGAATGGGTCCCCAGGTAAATGGTCGGGTCGACAGTTTCAACTGGGAAGTTATGTCACTGAATGGAGCGTCTTTTAGACGCGGTACCATATGGTAGGCTTCCACCCCCAGCGACACACTTCACAAGTGACTGAGACAAGACTGTCTCCTCGCGACACACTTCACAAGTGACTGAGACACGACTGTCTCCCCGCGACACACTTCACAAGTGACTGAGACAACACTGTCTCCCCACGACACGCTGTACATGTGGCTAAGACAAGATTGTCTCCCCGCGACACGCTGCACAAGTAGCTGTGACAAGACTGTCTCCCCGCGACACGCTACACAAGTGGTGGTGACAAGACTGTCTCCCCACGACACGCTGCACATGTGATTGAGACAAGACTGTCTCCCAAACGACACGCTGTACATGTGATTTAGACATGACTGTCTCCCCACGACACGCTGCACAAGTGGCTGTCACAAGACTGTCACACCGCGACACGCTGTACATGTGGTCTAGACAAGACTGTCTCCCCACGACACGCTGCACAAGTGGCTGTCACAAGACTGTCACACCGCGACACGCTGTACATGTGGTTGAGACAACACAATCTCCCGCGACACGCTGCACAAGTGGCTGTGACAAGACTGTCTACCCGCGACACGCTGCACAAGTGGTGGTGACAAGACTGTCTCCCCACGACACGCTGCACATGTGATTTAGACAAGACTGTCTCCCAAACGACACGCTGTACATGTGATTTAGACAAGACTGTCTCCCCACGACACGCTGCACAAGTGGCTGTAACAAGACTATATCCCCGCGACACGCTGTACATGTGGTCTAGACAAGACTGTCTCCCCGCGACACGCTGTACATGTGGTTGAGACAACACTGTCTCCCCGCGACACGCTGTACATGTGGTTTAGACAAGACACGACCATCTCTTCTGTTCAAGACGTGCGCACCAGACTTGAGACAAGACACGACCATGTTCAAGACGTGTGCACCAGACTTGAGACAAGACACGACCATGTTCAAGACGTGTGCACCAGACGTGAGACAAGACACGACCATGTTCAAGACGTGCGCACCACACTTGAAAGCGAAGACTGGAGGTGACGTCAGTTTCCTCTCAACACGTCATCCGGACAACCATGTCTGGGGTGGCTAATCCATCAAAACAAAAACACAATTCAATGGAATAGTGACATTTATTGAACAACGTAACACGGTAAGTCAAAGTTCTTCTGAATGATACATCTGTGTAAGTCTATCTAGGTTTGCTTCCCTCAGCTAGTTGCAAATATAGTTTAATAAATCAACTTATCAGTCCGTCATCTCGACAAAGGACGGTTGTTTGTGACTGAAGAACACCACTGCAGACATTCAATAAGATTGTGTTTCGATAGAAGATTGAACTCCATGGGTATACATTAGAACAATTGAGATAAGCTTAAAAAGTCTTCCTTCAGCGCAGAGTACGGTGAATATGACAGAAAGCAGAGATCTCCATTTTGAGTGTTGTGATAGTAGTGTTTGTACTTCTTGTACGTTGTTCAGACCCATAGCCATACCCTCTTTGATGGTTGTTGCGCGAAGATTCTCTCGTGATCTTTCTCTTTTTTTGTTGCCATCTGGTACCCATTTTAATACTTTTATTGGCAGTCTGTTTTCAATTATTCTAAGTACATGTCTTTTATATAAGCGTTCATTGGTGTCTTCTTATTGTTGTAAGACAATATTGTTGTTTGGTGTCTTCTCTTACTTGTTAGTTTGACTTGAACTCTTCCCAAGCAATATTTAGGAGTTTTCGAAGACACGTAATTTCAAATGAAACTCATTTCTTCTCTATTACTTGTGTTACTGTGCAGCTTTCCCAACTGTGTTGTTAATCATGGACGGCCGTGGATATAATGCAGAGAGATGACAGCATCGGGTGGCACAAATCAAAATACATTTAATGTTTAATGTTGATATCATTTCACAGACTTGCATCATATTGAGAAATACACCTTACGATACTGCTGTTAATATATATATATATATTACATTGGCATTATCGAAAGATGTACCACAGAAGAAGTATGTGTCGGTCCTTTGAAGCAAATAAAACACCAACATAGCGCATTTCCAATCTCTGGACTACATCCTGCTGGAAATCTAGTAGGACCATTGTTCTGCTAGAAGAGAGATCCAGTGGGAGTTTGAGAATGAACTCTCAAGAAGAAGAAAAAGATGTTAAATCACAAAGATTATTGAATACTTTCCAGAACTGTGAAGTCGTGAACATGATTCTAGCTTCTACAGATGCTGAAGTCACTGAAATTACTTTTGTGATCATGTGTGTCAGGAGAAGCGAAGATACCCACTCGAATTTGGGTTTATATGCTAGTAAATAATATCAACATTGATTACCTTTCATGTATGTCGTAGGAGGCGACTAAAGAGTTATAAGGTAGAGTTAGCTGTACCATCCCATTTAGGTCAACCTAACCTACTGTCGACCTAAGACATTCGACACTGTAAATCACGAAGGACTATGAAGGATCATGGCCACATTTGGATGTCCCGAAAAATTTACCAAAATGGTTCGCCATATTCGCCAGATGATATGACAGCCTGTGTGCAAGATGAAGGCGCACGCTCAAACCCCTTTCCAGTGACTAACATTGTCAAACAGGGTTGTGTCCTGGCTCTGACGCTCTTCAGCATGGTGTTCTCTACCATGTTAAATGATGCCTTCTGGAATAACACTGAAGGAATTTGTTTTCGCTATCGAGCTGACGGAGGCTATTCAATTTTACTAGATTAAAGACCAAGACCAAAACTAAGACGGACATTGTTCGCGACCTCTTGTTCGCCGACGATTATGCACTAACTGCTACCAGCCTGAAAGACATGCAGGATAGCATTGACCTCTTTTCTTTAGCATGTGATGCGTTTGGTCTGACCATCAGCACCCCGAAGACATTAGTAATGTATCAACCAGCGACAGGTGTCCCCTACACAGAACCAGTAATCACATCATCATCATCAAGTACCGTCTCCGCAACGAAGGTTGGCTGCAACGTATCTCCAACATCTCCTGTCTCTTGTCTTGGTGGTGCACTCTGCTAGACTGTAACCTGTCCATCGTGTAATGTTACTCTCCCACTTGTATCTCTGCCTACCTCTTGCTCGCTTCCCTTTGACTTTACCTTCTAGTAAGGTATTCAATAAGGTGTCATGTCTTTTAATGTGTCCAAAATATTTTATTTGCCTGATCTTTATTTCTCTTAGTAGTTCTTTCTTCATATTAAGTGTCTTTAGCACCTCTTCATTTGTTTTCTTCTCTTTCCATGATGTTCTCCCTATTCTTCTATATACCCACATCTCAAAGTCATCAATTCTGTCTTCTAATTGTTTATTTAGTGTCCATGTTTCTGAGCCATACATTAATATGGAATAGATGAAGCATTTTATGATTCTCGTTTTTAACTTGTTTGTAATTTGTTTAGATATTAATAATTTCCTCATAATATAGTAATCACAATAAAGGGAGAAAAACTTAATACTGCCAATACGTTTGTGTATCTCGGCAGCACACTATCGCAAACTGCTACAATTGGCGAGGATTTTGCCCTACGTATTGTTCGTGCCAGTGCAGCATTTGGGAGCCTTCTTGCCAACCTCTGGATCAGGCGTGGTCTCAGTTTGACAACTAAGTTGGACGTGTAGAGCGCAGTGGTTCTACCAACATTGCTTTATGCCGCGTCATCCTGGACTGTCTATGAGAGACAGGCTTGACAGCTTAAATCTTTTCACCTTCGGTGCCTAAGAAAATCTCATGGGGATACGTTAGCAGGATCCTTCAAAAGTTCCGTTTGCAAAGCATCCATGTCCTGCTGATTAGGTCCCAACTCCTGGACTGGCCACATCGTCTGTATGCCAGACAACCGTCCTCCAAAGAGATTATTCTATGGGGAGCTGTGCGATGGTAAACGTTCAAGTGGCAGGCAGAAAAATTGCTTCTAGGAACACCTACAAAACGCACTCAAGCACTGCAGCATCGATCCTAGCTCCCGTTAGACTACATCCCTTGATAACTCAGCTTGGCACACCCAGATCACTGCTGGAAACACGAAATTTGAAAAAGAAAGAACATTGCGGGCAATTTACAAGCGACGGAAGAGGAAGGACAAATCCGAAAATTCTCCTACTCCAAACCCCCTACACTCCTGCATGCACTACAGTAGAACTTTCCTGACATAAATTTGACTCATGAGGCATATACGAACTCCCACACCAGATTAGAATAAATAAGTTCGCAAGAACGTGGAGTATATTTTGGGAAGGAGTGAGTGTTCGAATCTATACATGTTCTTTTTTTTAAAATAATGTATTTGGTAGATTACTGAAACATATCAAAGTCATCGCTAAATTAGAAAAAAAACGTTTCACACACACACACAAGCGCACGCGCACGCGCACGATCACACGCACGCACACACGCGCGCGCACGCAAGCACGCACACACACACACACACCACATACACACACACACCACACCAAACCATACACACACACCACCCCACCCCCCTCCACACACCCCACACCACACACCCCACACCCCACCACACACACCACACACCACACACACCACACACCACACACACCACACACCACACATACCACACACACCACACACACAACACACCACACACACCACACACACCACACACCACACACACCACACACACCACACACACCACACACCACACACACACACACCACACACAACACCACACCACACCCCACACCACACACACCCCACACCACACACACCACACACACCACACATACCAACCACACCACACACACCACCCACACCACACCACCCACACCACACCACCCACACCACACCACACACCACACCCACACACACCACACCCACACACCACACCCACACCACACCACACACACACACACACATATATATATACATGTTTTGGTTGAGGGATTTACCACTTCCAGAAGACGGTGAGAACAGTCCTAGCCATGTCACTAGTAGATGAAATTTGAGCCTCGTAATCTAGAACTACATTTATACATCTCAATCAAATAACTGTGCTGCAACAGATTTAAAAAAAAATATCAGATTTATATTATCTGCTTCGATTTACACTTGTACAATTATTCTCTAGGCGTACCCCTGGATAGGAAGCTGCAAATCCCTGTGTCTCCACGTGAAGGTCAAACAACCAACTTCGAGAATCAGGCGGACAACTCAGATAAGGTGCACACATTTCAACTCATTATATTTATCCTGTACACAGTTCAACTTATTATATTTATCCTGTACACAGTTCAACTTATTTTATTTATCCTGTACACAGTTCAACTTATTTTATTTATCTTGTACAAAGATTCACTTTTTGTACTATTGTGTCATTACACTGTGTACTATTATGTCATTATACTGTGTACTATTGTGTCATTATTATGTGTACTATTGTGTCATTACACTGTGTACTATTGTGTCATTATACTGTGTACTATTGTGTCATTATACTGTGTACTATTAGGATGACACATAAGGTGTGGTTAGTTTAATATCAAAGGTAATGATAAAATAATCTTCAGAAAATATGCATCTTAAATCTATGAAATGTTAATTGGTTAGATCTATGAAATGTAACTTTGGTACTTTGTAAATGCTAAGAAATGTTACTTTATAATATTTCAGAAATGTAAATTTGTAAAATTAAAATTTGTAAAGTGTAAGAATTACTACTTTGTAAAATCTAAGAAATGTCAATTGATAAAATGTATACCCAAATTTAATTTGTAAAATTAGGGAAATGGTTGTTTGTAAAATAAAGAAATGTTAATGTGTAAAATCTGAGACATGCAACTATTTAAAATTGTAAGAAATATTACTGTGTAAAAGACTAAAGAATGTGTACTCTATCAAATTGTTAAAATGTGTACCATCTCAACTATAATAGATGTGTATTTGGTAATAATTAGTACAAACAATGGGTGCTATTGCTTTATGTTACAGAACTGTGAACAATGTTATTCATCCCGCTACCATGTCCTGGCATTCACTGTCTCAGCCATCTGGCTGATTAATTTCATACTGATTGTGTGGATCTTTTGTGGAAGGGAAACCAGAAGCAATATGAGGATTCCGAGAGGATTTGGTAAGTCTCCGTTTCGTCTCAAGTCTTGTAAACCTCTAGCACAAGTCTTATAAACCTCTAGCTCAAGTCTTATAAACCTCTAGCTCAAGTCTTATAAACCTCTAGCTCAAGTCTTATAAACCTCTAGCTCAAGTCTTATAAACCTCTAGCTCAAGTCTTATAAACCTCTAGCTCAAGTCTTGTAAACCTCTAGCTCATGTCTTATAAACCTCTACCTCAGATCTAGTAAACCTCTAGTCACGACCACAAAACACCCTAGACTACCATTTGTGTACCCACTAGCGTGAATGAACGTGTTATCTTGAACATCTGTGTACCCACTAGCGTGAGTGAACGTGTTATCTTGAACATCTGTGTACCCACTAGCGTGAGTGAACGTGTTATCTTGAACATCTGTGTACCCACTAGCGTGAGTGAACGTGTTATCTTGAACATCTGTGTACCCACTAGCGTGAATGAACGTGTTATCTTGAACATCTGTGTACCCACTAGCGTGAGTGAACGTGTTATCTTGAACATCTGTGTACCCACTAGCATAAGTGAATGTGTTATCTTGAACATCTGTGTACCCACTAGCGTGAGTGAATCTGTTATCTTGAACATCTGTGTACCCACTAGCGTGAGTGAATCTGTTATCTTGAACAACTGTGTACCCACTAGCGTGAGTGAATCTGTTATCTTGAACATCTGTGTACCCACTAGCGTGAGTGAATCTGTTATCTAAACATCTGTGTACCCACTAGCGTGAGTGAATCTGTTATCTTGAACATCTGTGTACCCACTAGCGTGAGTGAACGTGTTATCTTGAACATCTGTGTACCCACTAGCGTGAGTGAATCTGTTATATTGAACATCTGTGTACCCACTAGCGTGAGTGAACGTGTTATCTTGAACATCTTTGTACCCACTAGCGTGAGTGAACGTGTTATCTTGAACATCTGTGTACCCACTAGCGTGAGTGAACGTGTTATCTTGAACATCTGTGTACCACCTAGCGTGAGTGAATCTGTTATCTTGAACATCTGTGTACCCACTAGTGTGAGTGAACGTGTTATCTTGAACATCTGTGTACCCACTAGCGTGAGTGAATGTGTTATCTTGAACATCTGTGTACCCACTAGCGTGAGTGAATCTGTTATCTTGAACATCTGTGTACCCACTAGCGTGAGTGAATCTGTTATCTTGAACATCTGTGTACCCACTAGCGTGAGTGAATCTGTTATCTTGAACATCTGTGTACCCACTAGCGTGAGTGAATCTGTTATCTTGAACATCTGTGTACCCACTAGCGTGAGTGAATCTGTTATCTTGAACATCTGTGTACCCACTAGCGTGAGTGAACGTGTTATCTTGAACATCTGTGTACCCACTAGCGTGAGTGAACGTGTTATCTTGAACATCTGTGTACCACCTAGCGTGAGTGAATCTGTTATCTTGAACATCTGTGTACCCACTAGCGTGAGTGAACGTGTTATCTTGAACATCTGTGTACCCACTAGCGTGAGTGAACGTGTTATCTTGAACATCTGTGTACCCACTAGCGTGAGTGAATCTGTTATCTTGAACATCTGTGTACCCACTAGCGTGAGTGAACGTGTTATCTTGAACATCTGTGTACCCACTAGCGTGAGTGAATCTGTTATCTTGAACATCTGTGTACCCACTAGCGTGAGTGAACGTGTTATCTTGAACATCTTTGTACCCACTAGCGTGAGTGAACGTGTTATCTTGAACATCTGTATACCCACTAGCGTGAGTGAACGTGTTATCTTGAACATCTGTGTACCCACTAGCGTGAGTGAATCTGTTATCTTGAACATCTGTGTACCCACTAGTGTGAGTGAACGTGTTATCTTGAACATCTGTGTACCCAAGAGCGTGAGTGAACGTGTTATCTTGAACATCTGTGTACCCACTAGCGTGAGTGAACGTGTTATCTTGAACATCTGTGTACCCACTAGCGTGAGTGAACGTGTTATCTTGAACATCTGTGTACCCACTAGCGCGAGTGAACGTGTTATCTTGAACATCTGTGTACCCACTAGCGCGAGTGAACGTGTTATCTTGAACATCTGTGTACCCACTAGCGTGAGTGAACGTGTTATCTTGAACATCTGTGTACCCACTAGCGTGAGTGAACGTGTTATCTTGAACATCTGTGTACCCACTAGCGTGAGTGAACGTGTTATCTTGAACATCTGTGTACCCACTAGCGTGAGTGAACGTGTTATCTTGAACATCTGTGTACCCACTAGCGTGAGTGAACGTGTTATCTTGAACATCTGTGTACCCACTAGCGTGAGTGAACGTGTTATCTTGAACATCTGTGTACCCACTAGCGTGAGTGAACGTGTTATCTTGAACATCTGTGTACCCACTATCCCACTCTCCACCATGTCGGATATCCTCTGACAGTTTGTTTACTGTCCCACTCTCCACCATGTCGGATATCCTCTGACAGTTTGTTACTGTCCCACTCTCCACCATGTCGGATATCCTCTGACAGTTTATTTACTGTCCCACTCTCCATCATGTCGGATATCCTCTGTTTCTTACTGTCCCACTCTCCACCATGTCGGATATCCTCTGACAGTTTTTTACTGTCCCACTCTCCACCATGTCGGATATCCTCTGACAGTTTGTTACTGTCCCACTCTCCACCATGTCGGATATCCTCTGACAGTTTGTTACTGTCCCACTCTCCACCATGTCGGATTGACAGTTTGTTGCTGTCCCACTCTCCACCATGTCGGATATCCTCTGATAACGTGTGTGGCTGTATTCAGATTTCAATAGAAGAGTATATTTTATTGTATCCACGACATGGTCAATGGTCAGCGCGTAATGTAGCAATAGCCGTTCATTACTGAGGATTCCAATTCTGGCATAGAATCAATGTCTTTCACATTTGGGACAGATATGATTACAATTGGGACATATATCATTACAATTGGGACATATATGATTACAATAGGGACATAAAAGATTTAAATTGGGACATATATGATTACAATTGGGACATATATGATTACAATTGGGACAGATATGATTACATTTGGGACAGATATGATTACATTTGGGACAGATTTAATTACAATTGGGACAGATATGTTTACAATTGGGACATGAATGATTACAATTGAGACAGATATGATTACAATTGGGACAGATATGATTACAATTGGGACAGATATGATTACATTTGGGACAGATATGATTACATTTGGGACAGATTTGATTACAATTGGGACAGATATGTTTACAATTGGGACATGAATGATTAAAATTGAGACAGATATGATTACGATTGGGACATGTATGATTACAATTGAGACATATATGATTACAATTGGGACATATATAATTACAATTGGGACATATATGATTACAATTGGGACAGATATGATTACAATTGAACATATGCGTGTATATATTTCTGTATTTTCTGTCAGTACGTTTTCTCTGCATCAGTGTATGAGATCTATTCGACGCTTAAATAATCTGTGCTAGTGTAGATGCAACACACTAGATGATTGATTGTGTGCGTAGACAGACTCCGGGATGTGTTGTTTTTGTTGAAGATTTTTAGACACACATGAGACAGTGTCTTTCAGGGGAACAATCTAACATCTTTATCAGACATGTACCTGACATCGCATGAGAGTTGACTGAATACAAATACTTGTACATGAGTGAAGATACACAGAACTGGGAAATAAAAACCTTTTACATGATTGAAGATACACAGGACTGGGAAATAAATACTTGTACATGATTGAAGATACAGAGGACTGGGAAACAAATACTTGTACATGAGTGAAGATACACAGGACTGGGAAACAAATACTTATACATGAGTGAAGATACAGAGGACTGGGAAATAAATACTTGTACATGAGTGAAGATACACAGGACTGGGAAATAAATACTTGTACATGATTGAAGATACAGAGGACTGGGAAATAAATACTTGTACATGATTGAAGATACAGAGGACTGGGAAACAAATACTTGTACATGAGTGAAGATACACAGGACTGGGAAACAAATACTTGTACGTGAGTGAAGATACACAGGACTGGGAACCAAATACTTGTACATGAGTGAAGATACACAGGACTGGGAAATAAATACTTGTACATGAGTGAAGATACAGAGGACTGGGAAATAAATACTCGTACATGAGTGAAGATACACAGGACTTGGAAACAAATACTTGTACATGAGTGAAGATACACAGGACTGGGAAACAAATACTTGTACATGAGTGAAGATACACAGGACTGGGAAATAAATGCTTGTACATGAGTGAAGATACAGAGGACTGGGAAATAAATACTTGTACATGAGTGAAGATACACAGGACTGGGAAATAAATACTTGTACATGAGTGAAGATACACAGGACTTGGAAACAAATACTTGTACATGAGTGAAGATACACAGGACTGGGTTACAAATACTTGTACATGAATGAAGATACACAGGACTGGGATGCAGATAATTGTACATGAATGAAGATACACAAGAGTTTGATACACAAGACTTAAATACACAACATATACACAACGTTGACACACAAGAAACATACTTTGATAAATAAGATGCACAAGACTTTGATAAATAAGATACACAAGACTTTGATAAATAAGATACACAAGACTTTGATAAATAAGATACACAAGACTTTGATAAATAAGATACACAAGACTTTGATAAATAAGATACACAAGACTTTGATATGTAAGATACACAAGACTTTGATATGTAAGATTCACAAGACTTTGATATGTAAGATACACAAGACTTTGATAAATAAGATACACAAGACTTTGATAAATAAGATACACAAGACTTTGATAAATAAGATACACACGACTTTGATAAATAAGATACACAAGACTTTGATATGTAAGATACACAAGACTTTGATATGTAAGATACACAAGACTTTGATATGTAAGATACACAAGACTTTGATAAATAAGATACACAAGACTTTGATAAATAAGATACACAAGACTTTGATATGTAAGATACACAAGACTTTGATATGTAATATACACAAGACTTTGATAAATAAGATACACAAGGCTTTGATATGTAAGATACACAAGACTTTGATATGTAAGATACACACTTTGATAAGTAAGATACACACGAATTTAACACACAAGATACACACTTTGATAAGTAATGTACACAAGACTTTGACACACAAGATACACACATTGATAATTAAGATTCACAAGATTTTTATATTTAAGATACACAAGACTTTGACATGTAAGGTACACAAGACTTTGATATGTAAGATAAACAAGACGTTCATATGTAAGATACACAAGACTTTGATATGTAAGATACACAAGACTTTGATATGTAAGATACACAAGACTTTGATATGTAAGAACACAAGACTTTGATAAATAAGATACACAAGACTTGATATGTAAGGTACACAAGACTTTGATATGTAAGATACACAAGACTTTGATACGCGCGACTTTGATATGTAAGGTACACAAGACTTTGATACGCGCGACTTTGATATGTAAGGTACACAAGACTTTGATACGCGCGACTTTGATACGCGCGACTTTGATATGTAAGGTACACAAGACTTTGATATTTAAGGTACACAAGACTTTGATATTTAAGGTACACAAGACTTTGATACGCTCGACTTTGATATGTAAGGTATACAAGACTTTGATACGCGCGACCTTGATATGTAAGGTACCCATAAATTTGATATGTAAGGTACACAAGACTTTGATATGTAAGGTACACAAGACTTTCATATGTAAGGTACACAAGAATTTGATACGCGCGTCTTTTATATGTAAGGTACTCAAGACTTTGATACGCCCGACCTTGATATATAAGGTACACAATACTTTGATATGTAAGGTACACAAGACTTTGATACGCGCGACTTTGATATATAAGGTACACAAGACTTTGATACGCGCGACTTTGATATATAAGGTACACAAGACTTTCATACGCTCGAATTTGATATGTAAGGTACACAAGACTTTGATATGTAAGGTACACAAGACTTTGATATGTAAGGTACACAAGACTTTGATGAGTAAGGTACACAAGACTTTGATATGTAAAGTACACATGACTGTGATACGCGCGACTTTGATATGTAAGGTACTTTTGATACGCGCGACCTTGATATGTAAGGTACACAAGACTTTGATATGTAAGGTACACAAGACTTTGATATGTAAGGTACACAAGACTTTGATATGTAAGGTACACAAGACTTTGATGAGTAAGGTACACAAGACTTTGATATGTAAGGTACACAAGACTGTGATACGCGCGACTTTGATATGTAAGGTACTTTTGATACGCGCGACTTTGATATGTAAGGTACACAAGACTTTGATATGTAAGGTACACAAGACTTTGATATGTAAGGTACACAGGACTTTGATACGCGCGACTTTGATATGTAAGGTACACAGGACTTTGATACGCGCGACTTTGATATGTAAGGTACACAAGACTTTCATTCGCGCGAATTTGATATGTAAGGTACACAAGACTTTGATATGTGAGGTACACAAGACTTTGATATGTAAGGTACACAAGACTTTGATATGTAAGGTACACAAGACTTTGATATGTAAGGTACACAAGACTTTGATATGTAAGGTACACAAGACTTTGATATGTAAGGTACACAAGACTTTGATACGCGCGACATTGATTTTTAAGGTACACAAGAATTTGATATGTAAGTTACACAAGACTTTGATACGCCCGACTTTGACATGTAAGGTACACAAAACTTTGATATGTAAGGAACACAAGACTGTGATACGCGCGACATTGATATGTAAGGTACACAAGACTTTCATATGTAAGGAAACAAGACTTTGATATGTAAGGAAACAAGACTTTGATATCTAAGGTACACAAGACTTTGATACGCGCGACTTTGATATGTAAGGTACACAAAACTTTATTACGAGCGACCTTGATATGTATGGTAAACAAGACTTTGATACGCGCGACTTTGGTATGTAAGGTACACAAGACTTTGATACGCGCGACTTTGGTATGTAAGGTACACAAGACTTTGATACGCGCGACTTTGATATGTAAGGTACGCAAGACTTTGATATGTGCGACTTTGAGATGTAAGGTACAAAAGACTTTGATACGCGCGACCTTGATATGTAAGGTACACAAGACTTTGATATTTAAGGTACACAAGACTTTGATACGCGCGACCTTGATATGTAAGGTACACAAGACTTGGATATGCGCGAATTTGATATGTTAGGTACACAAGACTTTGATACGCGCTACCTTGATATGTAAAGTACACTAGACTTTGATACGCGCGATTTTGATATGTAAGGTACAGGACTTTGATACGCGCGACTTTGATGTGAAAGGTACACAAGACTTTGATACGCGCGACCTTGATATGTAAGGTACACAATACTTTGATACGCGCGACCTTGATATGTAAGGTACACAAGACTTTGATACGCGCGACTTTGATATGTAAGGTACACAAGACTTTGATACGCGCGACCTTGGTATGTAAGGTACACAAGACTTTGATACGCGCGACTTTGATATGTAAGGTACACAAGACTTTGATACGCGCGACTTTGATATGTAAGGTACACAAGACTTTGATACGCGCGACTTTGATATGTAAGGTACACAAGACTTTGATACGCGCGACTTTGATATGTAAGGTACACAAGACTTTGATACGCGCGACCTTGGTATGTAAGGTACACAAGACTTTGATACGCGCGACCTTGGTATGTAAGGTACACAAGACTTTGATACGCGCGACTTTGATATGTAAGGTACACAAGACTTTGATACGCGCGACTTTGATATGTAAGGTACACAAGACTTTGATATGTAAGGTACACAAGACTTTGATATGTAAGGTAGACAAGACTTTGATACGTGCGACTTTGATATGTAAGGTACACAAGACTTTGATACGCGCGACTTTGAGACACATGATATTGATACACAAGATACATCATACATTTACACAGAAGATTCACACGACGTGGTATACAAGAAATATAAGACTTTGATGCACTGTATACACAAGACATTGATACACAAGATATACAAGAATTTGATATACAAGATATACAAGACTTTGACGGCTAAGGATCTCCTAAAATGTTGCAATTATTTGTCTTACCGAAGTTTCATCTTTACTTTCAGGCTGTTAGTCGAGATGAAGGAGATTTGACTCAATGTGTCGTTTTTATCACTGTTGTGTTGTTAACACTGTTGTTTTGTTACCACTGTTGTGTTGATATCACTGTTGTGTTGTTACCACTGTTGTGTTGTTATCACTGTTGTGTTGTTACCACTGTTGTGTTGTTATCACTGTTGTGTTGTTACCACTGCTGTGTTTTTGTTGTTATTGGTAACACACTATTTCATTTCGAATACGTGATTGAGATATTTATTTAGAATTAGTTATATAGAACAGAAGAGAAATATGTGCGTCAGACAACACATAAACAAGTCAGACAACACATAAACAATCTTTTAGGTTATCAAGAAGCACCGTTAGCAAAGGTAATACCGTTAAAAATTATTTGGTATGGATATGTGACGAGACTTTTCTTCTTCTTCTTCCGTTCACTTGAAACATGTCTATATCTGTAAATCTGTCTCCTGAATACAACTCAATGTCTTGTGTAGCTCATACAGTGTCACATAGAGCTTTGATTCCAGTCTTGTTTCCTCTGTTCAATATGTGTCTACCTCAGCGTTTCATGCTCAAAATATTCTTGAAGTATATGTTTGGCACTCTGTGCTGCCTGTCCACATGGCCGTGTTGCCAATCTTGAGCTTTGTGTACATGTGTCTGCGGAGTCGGTTGTGTCCTGTTCTGAGGCGTAGAATTATAACTTGTTCTGGTCTGTTCATAATATGATAGTCATCTTGTGTTGGTGTTTGTGGCTTTCTTATTGACTTTATCATCTGTTTTTTTCTGATGGCAGGTGATTGGTATATCTGGTTGGTCTTCGGCAGCATCTTCCTTAGCCAGTTGGTCTGCTTTTTTCATTTCCTGGTATTCCACAGTGAGAGGGTATCCACTGCATGGTTACCCTATACTGGTAAGACAATTCGCTAAGTAGTTTTTTCAAGTCTGTTAATTTTCGAGACTGGAGAGCTTGAAGCACTGACCTTGCATCTGTCATGAATACCAGAGGCTGTAGGTCAGAGTTGGAGTTCAGCAGTTTTACAGTTGCTACCCTAATTGCCTTAATTTCTGTATCATAATTATTGCAGAATTTCCCTGTTGGTGTTCTGATGGTATCTCTAGGCTTCTGTGGATATTCTATATATACACCTGCCCCTCCATTCCTCACAGCATTCTGTACTGACCCATCTGCGTATACTCTGACCCATATATTTTGTGGATATTCCTAGTGCAGGACACTGAGGGTGACTGTCCTTCGTTGTACACTGTTCCTCGCGAGACATAACTCACTTCATGAAAATATTTTTCAAGGAACAGTGGAATGTGGAAAGGGGAGAGGCGGGTGAAAATGGCCTGTATTGATGACATCAAGGAATGCTGAGGAATGGTCAAAATCAGTAATTTGTATACACTTCTCATAATGGCTTAGAATAGAGAGATATTTCGTCAGCTGTGTCTGCTGTTGTCTCCGTCAGCTGTGTCTGCTGTTGTCTCCGTCAGCTGTGTCTGCTGTTGTCTCCGTCAGCTGTGTCTGCTGTTGTCTCCGTCAGCTGTGTCTGCTGTTGTCTCCGTCAGCTGTGTCTGCTGTTGTCTCCGTCAGCTGTGTCTGCTGTTGTCTCCTGTGTGGTACTGGTGGTGACCATGACGAGTTACGCTTATTATTATTATTATTACTACTACTCTTCTTCTTCTTTTATGCGTTCGTTCTCAAACTCCTGCAGATTAGCAGGATGTAGTCCGGAGAACGAAATTCGTTGTATCATGGTTTACAGCATTGCTGCGATATCTGCGCCTTTCGGCCTGACACATCCGACTTCAGCATGACTTTGGGTCACTGAATCTATATGGGATGGGACAGCCAACTCTATCCCATAACCTCCTTAGACGCCTTTTACGGCATGCGTGGAATGTAAGCAGTGTTGCTATTCTTCGCTCCCCTTTCGGGCCACGGCAACACACGGGCATTTATTATTATTATTATTATTATTATTATTATTTCTGTGCCATCTGTTTCCGATTATACTGTTCCTGTTTGTGTAACATTTGATAGTTCACGTTCTATAATTGCCCACCCATGATCTGCTTTACTCCTATGTTATATAAACCTGCTTAACTGGGTAGTGCTTGATTCCCCAGTGCACAAGTCCCCTCAAAGCTCTGCACGCTACAAAGTGGCTCCACCATCTCCTGAACCTGACAAGAACATAGTTGTACGTAAACCACACCCATCTCTCGGAGGAAAGCATCAATCCGTGCAATCCAGGTCCCACAACCACAAATCTTCTTCAGTGGCTTCGCAAACAGGACAAAACCTGGATTTGTATGCAACTTTACCAAGCGTGTCAGAAGTGTCCCTGATCAGCAATGTCCAGGAAGATACTGAGACGGCAAGACTAAGACAAGAACCACCTGTAGTAGGACGTGTAGTTTCAAATGTGGCTCGACCACAGATTTGTCTCAAGTCGTCGACTATTAACGTGCAGTCCAGCCTATCACCCATTGCTGAAAACAGCAACGAGGATAGTGGCAATGTACGAGAGTACACTGCAGAGACGAAGGTAGCTGTACAGAGAACAGACGCAGTCCTGCATGAAAAGAAGACACACCACGTACAGCGAAGTGAACAACAGTCAGCTACCATGCAAGAATACACCGGCAGGTAGGTGCTTTCTTCTTGGACGGTTGTTCTAGAATTCTTGCTGTGTTCGTTAGGATATAGTGTGTAGAAGTGACTGCTTATAACTGTTTGTCTCTACATGTTCCATTTCATCAAACGTTTATCTCATGGTAACTTTACGGGCATCTCGTAGGAATATCATCATGACCACCATACACAATCGTGTGACTTATGTTCTTCTTTACATTCATCCATAGAATTATGTAATCTATGGTTATCTGTGTGACATGTATCTGTGTGACATGTATCTGTGGGACATGTATCTGTGTGACATGTATGTGGGTGACGTGTACCTGTGTGTCTGTGTGACATGTATCTGTGTGACATGTATATGTGTGACGTGTATCTTTGTGACATGTATCTATGTGACATGTATCTGTGTGACATGCATCTGTGTGACATGTATCTGTGTTACATGTATCTGTGTGACGTGTATATGTGTGTCTGTGTGAAATGTATCTGTGTGATTTGTATATGTATGACATGTATCTGTATGACATGTATCTGTGTGACATGTATCTGTGTGACATGTATCTGTGTGACATGTATCTGTGTGACAAGTATCTGTACGACATGTATCTTTGTGACATGTATCTGTGTTACATGTATCTGTATGACATGTATCTGTGTGACATGAATATGTGTGACATGAATCTGTGTGACATTTATCTGTGTGACATTTATCTGTGTGACGTGTATCTGTGTGATATGTATCTGTGTCACATTTATCGGTGTGACGTGTATCTGTGTGTATGTGTGCCATGTATCTGTGTGACGTGTATCTGTGTGACACGTATCTGTGTGACATGTATCTGTGTCACATGTGTCTGTGTCACATGTATCTGTGTGACATGTATCTGTGTGACATGTATCTGTGTGACGTGTATCTTTGTGACGTGTATCTGTGCCACATGTATATGAGTGTCGTGTATCTATGTGACATGTATATGTATGACATGTATCTGTGTCACGTGTAACTTTTTCACATGTATCTTTGTCACGTGTATCTGTGTCAGATTATCTTTATGACATGTATCTGTGTGGCATGTATCTGTGGGTCATGTATCTGTGTGACATGTATCTGTGTGGCATGTATCTGTGTGACATGTATTTGTGTGACATGTATCTGTGTGACATGTATCTGTGTCACACGTATCTGTGTCACATGTATCTGTGTCACATGTATCTGTGTCACGTGTATCTGTGTGTCTGTGTGAAATGTATCTGTGAGATATGTATCTGTGTGGCATGTATCTGTGGGTCATGTATCTGTGTGACATGTATCTGTGTGGCATGTATCTATGGGTCATGTATCTGTGAGATATGTATCTGTGTGGCATGTATCTGTATGACATGTATCTGTGTGACATGTATCTCTGTGACATGTATCTGTGCGCCATGTATCTGTGTGACATGTATCTGTGTGACATGTATCTGTGTGACATGTGTCTGTGTGACATGTATCTGTGTCACATGTATCTGTGTGACGTGTATCTTTGTGTCTGTGTGACATGTATTTGTGTGACATGTATCAGTGTGACGTGTATCTGTGTGTCTGTGTGCGATGTATCTGTGTGACATATATCTGTGTGACACGTATCTGTGTGACATGTATCTGTGTCACATGTATCTGTGTGACGTGTATCTTTGTGTCTGTGTGACATGTATTTGTGTGACATGTATCTGTGTGACGTGTATCTGTGTGGCATGTATCTGTGTCAAGTGTGTCTGTGTCAAGTGTATCTGTGTCACATGTATCTATGTGACATGTAGCTGTGTGACATGTATCTGTGTGACATGTAGCTGTGTAACATGTATCTGTGTGACACGTATTTGTGTGACATGTATTTATGTGATATGTATGTGGGACATGTATCTGTACGACATTTATCTGTGTGACTTGTATCTGTGTCACATGTATGTGTGTGACATGTATCTATGTGTCGTGCATCTGTGTGTCATGTATCTGTGTGACAGGTATGTATGTTGGACATGTATCTGTATGTCGTGTATCTGTGTGTCGTGTATCTGTGTGTCATGTATCTGTGTGTCATGTATCTGTGTGTCGTGTATCTGTTTGTCAGGTATGTATGTTGGACATGTATCTGTGTGTCGTGTATCTGTGTGTCGTGCATCTGTGTGTCATGTATCTGTGTGTCGTGTATCTGTGTGTCAGGTATGTATGTTGGAAATGTATCTGAGTGTCGTGTATCTGTGTGTCGTGTATCTGTGTGTCGTGCATCTGTGTGTCGTGTATCTGTGTGTCGTTTATCTGTGTGTCGTGTATCTGTGTGTCGTGTATCTGTGTGACATGTATCTGTGTGACATGTATCTGTGTGACGTGTATCTGTTTGACGTGTATCTGTTTGACGTGTATATGTGCGACGTGTATCTGTGTGACATGTATCTGTGTGACGTGTATGTGTGACATGTATCACACATATCTGTGTGACTTTTATCTGTGTAGCATGTATCTGTGTGACATGTATCTGTGTTAATGCTGGCTGTAACACATTGTTCTTTACTAGATGGTGGGCTGTAACACATTGTTCTTTACTAGATAGTTGGCTGTAACACATTGTTCTTTACTAGAAAGTTGACTGTAACACATTGTTCTTTACTAGATAGTTGGCTGTAGCACACTGTTGCTCTCTAGATGATACGCCAGTTTCTGTGCAAAATTTGTATCATTGACCAACTGTATATTACATGGTAATTTGCCTGCATCATTGAAGCTTTCTCTGATACTGACCAGTTACCAAGTAACTGCCTGCATCCTTGAAGCTTTCTCTGATACTGACCAGTTACCAAGTAACCGCGACAATCTTGCCCAATATTATTGTTTAACAAGCAATCATTAAACACGCATGACGGTTACTCCAGTTTCTCATCAATCTTCCGGATATGATTCTCATAGCTTATGTTATCGGGACATGGTGTAGACCCATTTTTATTTTGGTCTTCTTAGAGTGGTTTTTATTTATTTAACTGTCATTGTTCAATGTGTTCAACTGTCATTGTTCAATGTGTTCAACTGTCATTGTTCAATGTGTTCAACTGTCATTGTTCAATGTGTTCAACTGTCATTGTTCAATGTGTTCAACTGTCATTGTTCAATGTGTTCAACTGTCATTGTTCAATGTGTTCAACTGTCATTGTTCAATGTGTTCAACTGTCATTGTTCAGTGTGTTCAACTGCCATTGTTCAATGTGTTCAACTGTCATTGTTCAATGTGTTCAACTGTCATTGTTCAATGTGTTCAACTGTCATTGTTCAGTGTGTTCAACTGTCATTGTTCAATGTGTTCAACTGTCATTGTTCAATGTGTTCAACTGTCATTGTTCAGTGTGTTCAACTGTCATTGTTCAATGTGTTCAACTGTCATTGTTCAATGTGTTCAACTGTCATTGTTCAGTGTGTTCAACTGCCATTGTTCAATGTGTTCAACTGTCATTGTTCAGTGTGTTCAACTGTCATTGTTCAATGTGTTCAACTGTCATTGTTCAATGTGTTCAACTGTCATTGTTCAATGTGTTCAACTGTCATTGTTCAGTGTGTTCAACTGTCATTGTTCAATGTGTTCAACTGTCATTGTTCAATGTGTTCAACTGTCATTGTTCAATGTGTTCAACTGTCATTGTTCAATGTGTTCAACTGTCATTGTTCAATGTGTTCAACTGTCATTGTTCAATGTGTTCAACTGTCATTTTTCAATGTGTTCAACTGTCATTGTTCAATGTGTTCAACTGTCATTGTTCAATGTGTTCAACTGTCATTGTTCAGTGTGTTCAACTGTCATTGTTCAATGTGTTCAACTGTCATTGTTCAGTGTGTTCAACTGTCATTGTTCAGTGTGTTCAACTGTCATTGTTCAATGTGTTCAACTGTCATTGTTCAGTGTGTTCAACTGTCATTGTTCAATGTGTTCAACTGTCATTGTTCAATGTGTTCAACTGTCATTGTTCAATGTGTTCAACTGTCATTGTTCAATGTGTTCAACTGTCATTGTTCAGTGTGTTCAACTGTCATTGTTCAATGTGTTCAACTGTCATTGTTCAGTGTGTTCAACTGTCATTGTTCAGTGTGTTCAACTGTCATTGTTCAATGTGTTCAACTGTCATTGTTCAGTGTGTTCAACTGTCATTGTTCAGTGTGTTCAACTGTCATTGTTCAGTGTGTTCAACTGTCATTGTTCAGTGTGTTCAACTGTCATTGTTCAATGTGTTCAACTGTCATTGTTCAGTGTGTTCAACTGTCATTGTTCAGTGTGTTCAACTGTCATTGTTCAATGTGTTCAACTGTCATTGTTCAATGTGTTCAACTGTCATTGTTCAGTGTGTTCAACTGTCATTGTTCAGTGTGTTCAACTGTCATTGTTCAATGTGTTCAACTGTCATTGTTCAATGTGTTCAACTGTCATTGTTCAATGTGTTCAACTGTCATTGTTCAATGTGTTCAACTGTCATTGTTCAGTGTGTTCAACTGTCATTGTTCAATGTGTTCAACTGTCATTGTTCAGTGTGTTCAACTGTCATTGTTCAATGTGTTCAACTGTCATTGTTCAGTGTCTCCACGTTCTGTCCCCTGCACAAGTCTGTAACATTTATTTGATTTCTTTACATGTCCCCAAATTCCACTGACCAATTTGTACATTTTAATATGCCAGTATGGCTATTGCCTTCAATTCATCCGTCCTATTCCAGGTAACATCGGTACTCTAAAAGTTGGCAAAACACTTCGTTTTGTGGAATCATTCATGGAATTATCAGTCGCCAAAATAGCGTTCATAGCCTCTTATTTGCAATTTTCTCGCAAAATTATTCCCATTTTGCCTTCTTGATAGCAATATTAATCATGGAGAGAAAGATTTCAGGAAAAAGAACAAGAACCAAAGCAAGGTTTCGGTGGTCACATGACAACTAATACTATTATGACGCTGAAAGAAGGATGGCAGATTACACACAGAACAGAGAGCCTGCAGACGTTCATTGAGGACAAGGTTCTGCGTAGCTCATGTTACATAGAAGAAGTTTAGCATACATAATGATTTCTCTTCGGGATGGCATTACACCTGCTAATAATGTAGTTACTGGTGTCCTCCATGGTGATAATGTTGTTGCCGATGTCATCCATGGTGATGATGTAGTTACTGGTGTCATCCATGGTGATGATGTTGTTGCCGATGTCATCCATGGTGATGATGTAGTTACTGGTGTCATCCATGGTGATGATGAAGTTACGAATATATTCCTATTGCAATATTGCTGACATCTAGAGCTGATTGTTTGAGCTGGATGCTGTTTCACCAAAACTTGATTTATTTAGATGCCTGTGAGGATCAGATTTTCAATGTTATAGGAGCACAATTCAGACAGTCACTTACTCTGTGTTGTGGTATCTGCCTTGTTGGTGTAGTGATGACGTCTATGTTGTTGGTGATGATGTTTGAGCTGTCTGTTGGTTCTGTTGCTCTTGGTGATGCTTGTTGCTGATGTACTTGCTTCTAATTCTGCCTGTGTTGTTATCGTTAAATAAATTGCTGATGTACTTGCTTCTAATTCTGCCTGTGTTGTTATCGTTCAATAGATTGCTGTTATAGTCCGTTCAGAATCGTTTGCCGAGATGTTATGATTTATAATTCAAAAAGTTCTTGATGATTTCACATGAATTTTGGCATACGTTGTTAAAATGTCCATGTCGCGAAAACATATGTGTTACTTGATGTCTAGCTGTAACGGTTATTTGAAAGCGGCGAATTCTTTTGATGTTTGCCCATGTAAATATTATTTCGACCATAAACAAAATATTTTACAGTAATCTAGTGCAATGATGACCCATAGGCGTGTCCACAAAATTTTACATGGTGGCAGGTGTAAAAAAAATTTAAAATATATCTTTTGTTCGTAGAGTCAATTTGATATTGTTCCATGCTCTTGGTGTGAGTTTCACAAATGTTGTCGCTGCCTTTGAAATAAGTACATATATTTCTTCATGTAAGGAAATTTTGTCTGTAATAGTTGATCCAAGATATCTGAACTTCTGTATTGAATCAAGCGGGCTAATTTTTATAAGTAATGGTTGATGGTTTGCTTATAACATTTTTTTGAATTGCTTGGGTGGTATTGAGCAATGAAATGTTTTACAAATCAACTTGTAAATTTTGCAAATCAAACTTATTTTAGTGTAGACTTAATCAGAGTAATGATCATTCATAATCAGACGAGTCAAATAGGTCGATTACTGTTTTCGGCTGAACAAACAACAAACCTTCCTTTTTCCAATATTCCTCTTCTTGGCGTAACACATGATCCTCACATTTCACCCAGTAGTCTTTATGTATATTTGATAGAGCCTGATTTGTAAGAGTCTCAATATCACATAATTTGAAAGTTGTATTTGTAGATGCTACGTGTCCTTTAACTTTTGCCCAAATTAGCTCTATAGGATTTAAGTGTGCATGATATGGAGGTAGTCTCAAACATCTATGACCATGTTCTTCAATTAACTTGTCTATTTTAAATATCTTTGTTCGTTGTGTCTGTTTTACAAGGTTAAGCAATTCGGGTTTCAAGTACCTGTCGGTAAATGGTATGTGTTCTTTTATGAGCCACGTTTTGATTGCATCTTTTGTACTTGATGATGTTGGGATTCTATCTTCTACGTTCACTACGTTATGGTATGAAGCATTGTCCATTATCAGACAAGAAGGTCTATCTAATATTGGAAGAATACTTTTTTCGATCCAGTCTTCGAATATGTGCCCATTCATTTCGGAGTGGTAGTCTCTATTGTCAATGGATTTTGAAATGAAAATTAGATGAGCATTCTGCAACAACCCATTATGTCTGCTACCTGCATGTGCAACTATCAAACGTTGCCCTTTACTACTTGGTACTGATCTTTTAATACTTCCATCTGCTAACTGCCATTCCTTTTCATTTGTATGATGAGCGTTGATCCAAGTTTCATCTAAATACACAATATCATAACCATTCTCGCGCATTCCCTTCACGTAAATACTTGCTTCTAAGAGCTACCAGATGTGGCTTTTCACAAATAATGTTTTTTCCACCAGCATACTTTCTAAAGGTGAAGCCTGCATTTCTTACAGTTTTCCATAATAAAGTTTTTGATATTTCAATGTCGTTATTAGTTTTCAGCCAAATCTTCAACTTTCTAAGTGTCACTTCTTCGTTTTTATCAAACATTCTACATATTTCTCTTTTTACTAGGTCCTTATCGAAACTGTCTATCTTTTCTTTCCTTCCTTGCTTTCGTGAATTTGTTGGCAATAAATATCCGCTTGCTTCCACTATTCGATCAAATGAACGTTTACACAAACCTAAAATATGCATTGTTCTCTTCTCAGGATTTGATAAAGAACAATAAAGATGTCCCTTTTTACGCTCTCTGCAGAAGTATTGATAAATCTTTATAGCAATGTTATGCTCAGTAAAATATTTCGCTTTCAGATTCATTCTCACATAGACTTGCAGAAGGTAATATGCTTAGTGCCGCCTACATTCTGTAAATATTGAGACGTGCCTCTGACTTGTGACTTGAAATCGAGTCAATATCCGTTTTTGATTTCACATAATTCTAAGTTCAGGAAAATAATATTTGGTGCTAAACGGGAATTTCCATATGTAACATTGCTTTATACAAATGTACAGTGGAAACAACTACTTTTAGAACGGTGCACATTCTACCGTGAGGGTCATGCCTTTATATTTAATAATCAGCTGTGAGATGTAAGCATCTACATAATCCAGCGGTTGTTTATAATTTAGATTAACTTTTTTTTAATATAGGTTAAATAAGGTATCTTTGATACTGGATCACATTTCTTTGATAAAAAAATATTTCTATAGCGACATTATTATTCTAAACCTAACTTCAAATGATCAATCCAAATGAACAATACGTTTTTGATAAAAATAATTTAACATCTCGGCAAACGATTCTGAACGGACTATAGTAACTGCGGTAGCTATTATGAGAGTGAGTCCACGTTTCACAATAGTGTTTAGTGATCTTGTATTTTCAATTTTCAGGAGAGATGTATCTGGATTAAACGTAAGAAAAGGCATCATTGAGTGTAGACCTGGAGACAACTCGGACGTGTGCCGCCTCGCAACGCCAGGTAGCAATCAACAGAGTTCTGTTGCAGTAGAAGTTTACAAACATGCCAGCCACAGAAACCAAGGTCATGGTGAACCTTGTACATCACGAGCAGAAACCTTGCAAGTATGCGTGAAAGATGGACGCCCGCCTGCAAGTAGAAATATTTGCGATAAAGGAACTGCTATAGACGAGTATGAGAATATTCGAGCACAGAAATCCCTAACCCAGAATGTGGCTACACAAATCCCTTTACTTGATATCGACAAACAACTGTCACCTGTGCCTTTGGCGCAGTTGGTAACTGTCTCTACCAAATGCTCATCCACGTCTGTTGTAGAGCAGACCACAAATATTGAATTATGCCACACTCACGCATGCGCGTTGCAGCCACTGTCGGCTGACCGCAAGCTCACAGATGAGACATTTTGTATTCAGCGTTCACGAATCAATGCACAATCCAGAATCCACGACATGTGGGAAGTAAGAAGCGATGACCGTCTTCTGGCGCTAGATGGATCTGCAAATCGTATAGTTACATTCATGCCATCTTATGAGAGGCTGCAGCTACAGCAGCACCAGCTACTGGAATCTCCAATTATGAAACGAAGCTACGCAAACATGAAATTGGCTTTGCCTTTATCCCAACTACACGGGTACACAGAACAGAGTACAAGTAGTCAACATGAAGCAAAAAACAACAGCAAATTGCAGAACGATGTGTCACTCCCAACAGATACCTGTATCCTAGGAGAAGACGGTACAATGCCACCGCCCCCTTTTGGTTATCACGTGAGACGAGATTTTAGCAACCCCGACTCAAGTACTGAGTTTTTGAGAAAAGTAAATCGTTCTGCTGCTGAAGATAGCAATGGTAGCACGATGCTAGGCATGGGTGACATATGTAATAATATCAAGTCAGTCAGTCCAATAGGGACGGACAGTAGCATTGGAAATAGTGAACCTCTGAAGGCTATGCTGCGCAAACATCGAATACAGACGAAAGATTATAACTCTAGATTTGGTGACTGCTTGGGTTGTTCCTCCGTGTACAGCCACAATGATGCAGGGCATAATGAACGCCCAGATGATTCTGTGTACAGCAATAAAGCCATGCGACCAAAGAAACTTGTTATCCTTGGAAAATTAAACAGTGTACTTGGAGGTCATAAGCGACATGGAAAACACGACATTAAGAATAAGTTTATCCTATCTAGTGAACACAAAAATGACGTGTTTAACACAAACTCCAAGTCCAAGGAAAAAATCGGTCATCGGTCTGCTAGAATAGCATGGGCATATCCAAAGTTCAGCAATGAAAGCGCAGTGGTAACGGCAGAAAAGCTATCACCTCATGGAAAACTCAAGAAAGCAAAATCAGCTGTGGACCCAGTAAACATGGGACCAATGGAGGGCGGTATCAAGTGTTACTATAAGATTGTTAGCAATTCACATCACAACATTCCAGACGTATATCTGAAGACGAATGCACGCAATAAGTCATCGTGGAAAAGAAACAGCCATGTTTGTCTGAAGGGAATCGATCTCAAATCAAATTTAGAGCATGCCAAATCTTTCCATAGAACAATCAAAGCTGCGGACTGCCAGCCAAGTAAGGAGAAATCACAAGAAATCAGCCAGAAATCACCGGATTACAGGAGCAGCTACAAGCTGAGAGATTCTACTGACAGATTCCCGCAGCGTGGTATCATCTCATCACGTGACATGAACGTCAATTCAAACGCTGGCATAGCAGAGGGTTGTGCGGCTAATATAGTGGGCGAGGTTCCACAGACAGCAGACGTAAGTGGCCAGAGTTCAAATCATCATACTAGTACAAGTGCACACACTGAAACCAACTCGGACGAGAGTGATGTCAAAATCAGTCCTTCAATATCACTTACTTTGGAAGTTGAAGACACCACTACAGAAGAACGATCGGAGATATCTCTGAGTTTATGCAGAAACAGTGAGCAGTTTAAGGCAAACATACCAGAAAAAGAAGAGAAGAGCCTGATTGACTGTCCACAAGGATCTACCGCCTACGTCTTCGACACTCTACACAGGAAAGCCCCTGAGCACATCAGATCTGAAAATGCTCTGAACATCATCAGAGATGAGAACCAAGTTCATCAACGCGTCGATGCCATAGAAGTCACAAACAGACAATATGGAACATCATTAACAAACAAGAGAAATAAGAAAACTAAAAGTGCTGACGCCGCTGGTGTTACTTGTGACAGTATTACATCCAAAACAATTAAAGGCAGCGCTACTGTTGCTGATATACGCAGGTCGCTATTGAACAAGCAGAGAACTGAGCGTCCAAGGCAGTTTTTACGTGCAACCGATGCTCAAAAAGCAGTCTCTGTCGTTCCAGAGAAGTTAAACAAAACTCTGGCTGATAGTCCTCGATTAATCAAAATAGGAAAATATAGTGAAGGGCATCATGATAACTTGGAAACCAGACTGAAACAAAAACTTAGTCAGGATGTCGTCTTAGAGTACGAGCTTGTGAAGGAATCACACCGCGAAGGCATAACACGCAATAACGCTTCCAATCAAGGAATAAGATCAGGAGAGCCGCCTCATCGTTACAGCACACTGAAGAATGTGATGAGTCCTTGCTGGAGAAGCCAAGAGGCAAGTCAAGTAAAACGACTTGTCAGTTTACCCAAGACAATGTCATCTGACGAGTATTTAAAGAATACATACATGTCCCATAGCAATCATATGGCAAGATCTGAGGTAGCAGACACCAAGGCTAATCATGAGAGTGTGTCTGTCGGAGTATTCAAGAGGAGCACACATTCCCAAGAATGGAGGCATCAAGAATCGTCATCTGACACACCCAAAACAGAAACTATCGCAATACTTTACCAGACGAATCAGAGTGAGTCTGTACAGAAAGACATGATCGATTCACCAAAGATGCAACTAAACACTTGTTCTCCCAATATAGAGTTTTCTCATTCTCCCAAAATGGAGTTCAAATGTTCGCCCAAGATCGATTTCCAAAGCTCTTCCAAAATTGAGATTATGTCTCCTAAATTCGATTTTAGATCGTCTCCCAAAATGGATTTGAGTTCTCCGAAGATTGGATTTAGTTCTCCATTGTTTGATTTCTCATGTGCTCCAATGATGGATCTCAGTGCCCCTGTACAGGAACAACCTGTAATCTACGAGAATACATCGCCTGCAGAGACGGACAATAAAATGGGTAAAACAGAAGAACTGGATTCACAATTACACACAGAAATGAAGACACGTAAACCCCTAGAGTTTGTAGATGTCTCACACAAACTGGAGACCATAGAGTGTAACAAGAGAGAGAATATACGCCATAGATCACTGGACAATGATTTTATACAGCACGTGAGTAGAATACACCTGCCAGGTGAGATAACGGTTGATGAAGAAGGCATTGTTAAAGACCCTCGCAGTCATTCAACAGAACTAAGAGAAGATCATCATATGACTTCTCTCAAAAAGAAAAAACTTGTTCTGTGCTCTAAATCTCAATCTCGATCGCACGAAGGGAAAAAAAAGAAGCTGCTTGTTGGAAAATGCAACACAAATTTGGAATATTCCACATCGAAATCTTTCAAGTCAGAACCATCTAAATCAGAGAAAACGAAAAAGTTAAAACATGTGGATAAATTGATTGAAAAGAAGAAGAAGAAGAAGAAAGATCGGGACAAAACTCCAGATGTTATCAAGGAGAATCTCAGAAATGACAAGTCTACTAAAAATACTCTTATGTTAAGAAGTGTCTCAACAGAATCGCGGAAAGCACTGAGAAATCGTGAGACTCGGTGCTCTCTGTCCGCCTCAAAATGTGCACACATTGCCACGTTAGATACTAATACACTTGCATACCACATAACCAAAGTCGGAGAGGATATGTCAACTGCATTGAGATATAAACCAACCGTTCGCGAGGAAGGGAATAACACGCATCTAGTCTGGAAGTCTGAGCCAGTGATGAACGAAGGTTATTCTGTGGTAATGCCAGCAGACAATACAGGCACATCTGAAGCCAACATTTCACAGCAGGATATGCTGTCACCGAAAGAATGTGTGCCACCAGCTTTGAAGGCACCAGCTAAACTTAACCAGATTTTCAACAGCTTTCCCAAAACGAAAAAGAATGATCGAGATTTGCAAGAAGCAGAACTAGGCTGGAACAGCAGCACGTTCTCTATCGAGGTGAAAACCACATCAGATAAAAGTAAACAATGTCACAAGCGTACAAAAGTCAGATATTATCTTGTCAAATCAAAACAGAACCGCGAGAAAGAAGTAGTTGCTTCCAAACTGAAGCGACCAGCTGCACGATTTGACCATCATGATGTTATCTGTTGTTCCAGCGACATAAATTTCAGCCCCGATGCAGTTTCTCAAGAGAGATGTAAATCTGGAACCGGCAAATCTGTACAATTTTCTGATCAAATTCAAGACCTTGAGGCATCACAAGAAGGAGCTGAAAGTGAAATGACTACTTGGAAACATGAGAATCGTAGCGTGGTGCATGAAGTGCTCAACAAAACAGCAGTAGATATATCTCAACCGGTAAACAAGATGATAGACATTGAAGTTTCAGTCATGGGCAAACCAATATCACACAAGAAAGAGGACCAGAAACTACAGGTCACACCGCCAAGGAGAAAGCGTCCAGTATGGACGAAGAAGTCTGCAGACAGGCGTATAGAGAATAAAGCCAACTCAGCTGGAAAGACAACAGCAGCGGTTTTACCATTCCACCATCATCCTTCTTCCGATAATATGGGAAAGATGCCTTCTCGATTCAATGTTCATGTGTTTTACCCGGTGAAATCATCAGGCAGCTCTCTTAAGTCGGGAAAACTCAACCAGAGTGACATTCGCAATGTCTCTTACAACACCAGTGTTAATGGTTTATTCTTAGCTACTCCAATTAATAAAACAAACAAAAAGATTGTAGCTAAAACTGGATCGCCGGTCGACATCAAGGAAATTATTGAAGGTTCCTCTGTTGATGCCGTAGATCACTTGAAAGGGAAAAAATCATCGAGTGAGGGCAGCGTCCGTGCTGCTCGCTCTGTTCCGTCTCTAGCTCCGTGTCGCGACAGTATCGCTGGTAAAAAGATCAAATCTTCAGACGATTCTCGTTTGGTTATATATAAAAAATGCAAAGACTTGAAAAACTTGTCTCCCCGTTGTCTGTCTGTGCCGGACACTAAGGGAGACAATATAAATGCCGCTAAGGATGGGCCAGATGATAGTGATTTGTTACCTAGTCCAGAGTACCCGACAAACTTAGACAATGTGGTGAAATTAAAGAAGAGAAGTGTTCTTGGTCGGTTTATAGATCAGAGCAATACCATACGGAAAGGTAAGAAACTGGCCAAGACGATATCACACGACGGAGCGGCCAAGTGGCAGCTGGTAGCTACTAAAGAAACTGGTGGCGTGGCAGATCTCACGCAAGTTCGTTACTGTGGAGACATAATGGAACTGGTGAGTTATATATATGTTTTCTCACAGTAACACATCAACACAATGTCTGTTTATACCTCACAGTAACACATTGGCACAAAGTCTGTGTTTTAGTGTATAAATGTCTTCGCAGAATCTACACCTTCCAAGTACAATCTCTCTGTCTTTACACGTATCTATCCCCTTGTCGATCTACACGTATCAATCTATGCACGTATATATTTATACACGTATCCATCTCTGCATTTATCTTTCTCTCCAGCTATCTATCTCTACATGTATACAGAGATAGATACGTGTAGATAGAGATAGAGATAAATAGCTGTAGATATATCTATCTCAGACGTCTATCTCTACACGTATCTCTATAGCTATATATCTCTACAGCTATCTATCTCTACAGCTATCTATCTCTACAGCTATCTATCTCTGCAGCTATCTATCTCTACAGCTATCAATTTCTACAAATATCTATATCTATCTCTACAGCTATCTATCTCAGACATCTATCTCTACACGTATCTCTACAGCTATATATCTCTACAGCTATCTATTTCTACAGCTATCTATCTCTACGGCTATCTATCTCTACAGTTATCTATCTCTACAGCTATCTATCTCTACAGCTATCTATTTCTACAGCTATCTATATCTATCTCTACAGCTATCTATCTCTGCAGCTATCTATCTCTACAGCTATCTATTTCTACAGCTATCTATATCTATCTCTACAGCTATCTATCTCTACAGCTATCTATCTCTACAGCTACCTATATCTATCTCTACAGCTATCTATATCAATCTCTACAGCTATCTATAGCTATGTCTACAGCTATCTATAGCTATCTCTACAGCTATCTATATCTATCTCTACAGCTATCTATCTCTACAGATATCTATCTCTACAGCTATCTATAGCTATCTCTACAGCTATCTATAGCTATCTATACAGCTATCTATATATATCTCTACAGCTATCTATTTATATCTCTACAGCTATCTATCTCTACATCTATCTATCTTTACAGCTATCTATATCAATCTCTACAGCTATCTATCTCTACAGCTATCTATATCTATCTCTACAGCTATCTATATCTATTTCTACAGCTGTCTATATATCTCTACAGCTATTTATATCTATTTCTACAGCTGTCTATATATCTCTACAGCTATATATATCTATCTCTACAGCTATCTATAGCTATCTCTACAGCTATCTATATCTATCTCTACAGCTATCTATATCTATTTCTATAGCTGTCTATATCTATTTCTACAGCTGTCTATATATCTCTACAGCTATATATATCTATCTCTACAGCTATCTATATCAATCTCTACAGCTATCTGTCTCTACAGCTATCTATATCTATCTCTACAGCTATCTATATCTATCTCTACAGCTATCTATATCTATCTCTACAGCTATCTATATCTATTTCTACAGCTGTCTATATATCTCTACAGCTATCTATATCTATCTCTACAGCTATCTATATATATTTCTACAGCTGTCTATATATCTCTACAGCTATCTATATCTATCTCTACAGCTATCTATATCTATCTCTACAGCTATCTATATCTATCTTTACAGCTATCTATATCAATATCTACAGCTATATATCTCTACAGCTATCTATCTTTACAGCTATCTATATCAATCTCTACAGCTACCTATATCTATCTTTACAGCTATTTATATCAATCTCTACAGCTATCTGTCTCTACAGCTATCTATATCTATCTCTACAGCTATCTATATCTATTTCTACAGCTGTCTATATCTATTTCTACAGCTGTCTATATATCTCTACAGCTATATATATCTATCTCTACAGCTATCTATATCTATTTCTACAGCTGTCTATATATCTCTACAGCTATTTATATCTATTTCTACAGCAGTCTATATATCTCTACAGCTATCTATCTCTACAGCTATCTATCTATACAGCTATCTATCTCTACAGCTATCTATCTCTACAGCTATCTATCTCTACAGCTATCTATATCTATCTCTACAGCTACCTATATCTATCTCTACAGCTATCTATATCTATCTCTACAGCTACCTATATCTATCTCTACAGCTATCTATAGCTATCTCTACAGCTATCTATCTCTATCTCTACAGCTATCTATCTCTACAGCTATCTATATCTATCTCTACAGCTACCTATATCTATCTCTACAGCTATCTATATCAATCTCTACAGCTACCTATATCTATCTTTACAGCTATCTATATCAATCTCTACAGCTATCTATAGCTATGTCTACAGCTATCTATAGCTATCTCTACAGCTATCTATATCTATCTCTACAGCTATCTATCTCTACAGCTATCTATCTCTACAGCTATCTATAGCTATCTCTACAGCTATCTATAGCTATCTATACAGCTATCTATATATATCTCTACAGCTATCTATTTATATCTCTACAGCTATCTATCTCTACATCTATCTATCTTTACAGCTATCTATATCAATCTCTACAGCTACCTATATCTATCTTTACAGCTATCTATATCAATCTCTACAGCTATCTATCTCTACAGCTATCTATATATATCTCTACAGCTATCTATATCTATTTCTACAGCTGTCTATATCTATTTCTACAGCTGTCTATATATCTCTACAGCTATCTATATCTATCTCTACAGCTATCTATATCAATCTCTACAGCTATCTGTCTCTACAGCTATCTATATCTATCTCTACAGCTATCAATATCTATCTCTACAGCTATCTATATCTATCTCTACAGCTATCTATATCTATTTCTACAGCTGTCTATATATATCTACAGCTATCTATATCTATCTCTACAGCTATCTATATATATATTTCTACAGCTGTCTATATATCACTACAGCTATCTATATCTATCTCTACAGCTATCTATATCTATCTCTACAGCTATCTATATCTATCTTTACAGCTATCTTTATCAATATCTACAGCTATCTATCTCTACAGCTACCTATATCTATCTTTACAGCTATCTATATCAATCTCTACAGCTATCTATAGCTATGTCTACAGCTATCTATATCTATCTCTACAGCTATCTATATCTATCTCTACAGCTATCTATCTCTACAGCTATGTATAGCTATCTCTACAGCTATGTATAGCTATCTCTACAGCTATCTATATCTATCTCTACAGCTATCTATTTATATCTCTACAGCTATCTATCTCTACAGCTATCTATCTTTAAAGCTATCTATATCAATCTCTACAGCTACCTATATCTATCTTTACAGCTATATATATCAATCTCTACAGCTATCTGTCTCTACAGCTATCTATATCTATCTCTACAGCTATCTATATCTATTTCTACAGCTGTCTATATCTATTTCTACAGCTGTCTATATATCTCTACAGCTATCTATATCTATCTCTACAGCTATCTATATCTATTTCTACAGCTGTCTATATATCTCTACAGCTATTTATATCTATTTCTACAGCTGTCTATATATCTCTACATCTATCTATATCTATCTCTACAGCTATTTATAGCTATCTCTACAGCTATCTATATCTATCTCTACAGCTATCTATATCCATCTCTACAGCTATCTGTCTCTACAGCTATCTATATCTATCTCTACAGCTATCTATATCTATCTCTACAGCTATCTATATCTATCTCTACAGCTATCTATATCTATTTCTACAGCTGTCTATATATCTCTACAACTATCTATATCTATCTCTACAGCTATCTATATCCATCTCTACAGCTATCTGTCTCTACAGCTATCTATATCTATCTCTACAGCTATCTATATCTATCTCTACAGCTATCTATATCTCTACAGCTATCTATATCTTTACAGCTATCTATATCAATATCTACAGCTATCTATCTCTACAGCTATCTATAGCTATCTCTACAGCTATCTATATCTATCTCTACAGCTATCTATCTCTACAGCTATCTATCTCTACAGCTATCAATATCTATCTCTACAACTATCTATCTCTACAGCTATCTATATCTATTTCTACAGCTGTCTATATATCTCTACAGCTATCTATATCTATCTCTACAGCTATCTATATCTATCTCTACAGCTATCTATATCTATCTCTACAGCTATCTATATCTATCTCTACAGCTATCTATATATATCTCTACAGCTATCTATATCTATCTCTACAGCTATCTATATCTATCTCTACAGCTATATATATCTATCTCTACAGCTATCTATATCTCTACAGCTATCTATATCTATCTTTACAGCTATCTATATCAATATCTACAGCTATCTATCTCTACAGCTATCTATATCTATCTCTACAGCTATCTATATCTATCTCTACAGCTATCTATATCTATTTCTACAGCTGTCTATATATCTCTACAGCTATCTATATCTATCTCTACAGCTATCTATATCTATTTCTACAGCTGTCTATATATCTCTACAGCTATCTATATCTATCTCTACAGCTATCTATATCTATCTCTACAGCTATCTATATCTATCTCTACAGCTATCTATCTCTACAGCTATCTATCTCTACAGCTATCTATATCTATCTCTACAGCTATCTATATATCTCTACAGCTATCTATATCTATATCTACAGCTATCTATATCTATCTCTACAGCTATCTATCTATACAGCTATCTATCTCTACAGCTATCTATATCAATCTCTACAGCTATCTATATCTATCTCTACAGCTATCTATATCTATCTCTACAGCTACCTATATATATCTTTACAGCTATCTATATCAATCTCTACAGCTATCTATATCTATCTCTGCAGTTATATATATATCTATCTCTACAGCTATCTATCTCTACATGTATCTATCTCTACATGATGCTGGGCTGTAAGATTATGGACAATAGGATGTTGGACTGTAGGATGTTGGGCTCTAGGATGAACTGTAAGATGGTGGGGTGTAGGATGTTGGACTGTAGGATATAGGGCAAGTGGATGTGTGTAGTTTGATGTTGGACTGTAGGATATAGGGCTGTAGGATATATGACAATAGGTTATTGGACAGTAGGATATTAGGAGTAAGTTATTGGGCATTTGGATGTTGGGCACTAGAATGTTGGATAGTAGGACACGGGATGTTAGATTTTTTATAAATATGGGATGTTGGGCGTAGGATATTTAGAATGTTGGGTTGTAGGTTGGTAGTTTAGAATGTTTTGTAGTAGGTCATGCTGTATGCTGGACAGTAGGACACGGGATGCTGGATTGTAGGTGACATGGGATGTTTCGTAGTAGGCCACGAGATTTAGGGTAGTAGGACATGACAGACTCCAGATGATATAATTTGTATTAAACCTCACCTTAAACCAGTGGAATAATTTCTTCCATCAGAATGTCCTGAATATGGGACTGGCCTGGGTTGTACAGAGTGTTGTCAGCCGGCTACCATTTCTGAACAATCGACAAGCTGATCCAACGGTGACCTCTTCCAGAGACCTGATGTCAGACCAGCAAGTCGTGGAGTAGAAGAATCATTCTTTCTAACATTTCAAGCACAATCGAACAGACTGGATGCAGAAACAGATTTGGATAGTGTAATCTTCCTTCATTGGCAGTCTGTATAAATCCTGAACCTCTCCTTGCTCGATTTTAGATATTTACATTTTCTTTGTGCTGTGATAATGTCTGTTCTGGCATGGACAGTAACTGATGACATTGTGCAAGATATGATCTTGTGAAATACTGCATCAGTTGAAAGCACCCACTATGACAACTAAAGGATCGTCTCTTGTAGTGAGCAACACTGCCAACAAATATCGGAGAAGGGTGTGTTGAATACATAGTCATATGTCCACAGTGACGCTAAAATGAATAAATGATTGGACGCTATGAAAATATAATTGCAGACATTACGGAACAATTAATAAATACAGTACCACACACATGATGATCTCTGTCCGCTGGTGGCAAAATTCCTGTAGAATGTGTCTCTTAGCGAGAAATGCTAGCAAAATTGTCTGCTGAATTCACTCATTGTATTTCTGTCTTATCTCCGTGTTTGATCAAACTCTAGCAAATGCTGAAATACAGTTAGACAAATGGATATAAAGTATTGTTCGTGCATAAATTTATATATTTCAATTATATAAAGTATAGTTCGTACATAAATCTCGTATATTTCAATTATATCAGTTAATTATATCTAGAAGTTTCTCAGTGCTAAAATATGTTGACCTTATTGGTAAGTCCTTATGATTTCCTGCTGCAATAAACATCTAATTAGAACCTGTCGGTTTCTGCATCAAGTCTTTTGTTGGTCAGTAAATGTTGGTGTATCCCTCTAAGTTTTGTATTTTATTGGTCAGTAAATGCTATTGTATCTGCTCTGTGTTTTGACAGAACGTTCACAAAATTATACATTGCTTGGTCATGACAAATGTATTTTTATCATATACAAACCCACCGTTGTATCGAGATTATTAAGCCCGTACAATTGGTCCCACCAGTCGGTTAAACGTTGATTTATTCACGTTGTTCATTGGGTGAGTGAAGCACATGTATCCGTAGTTACCAAGGTAATCATATGTACTATATGAAACAAGATGAGTGCTAAAGTTGGCGTAACATGTAAGTGGTGAAGCATTTCTATAAACTTAAACATAACAACAACAAACATGATCCCAAAAGTGTGGAAACATTGAATATGTGTACCATTGAAAGCAAAAAGTTGCCAGTTGAACATTGAGTATTTCTTCAACTGTAAATGAAAATCGTAATGCAGCAAACAGAATTTCAACAAGCTCTAATGGCACCTACTCGCCTCGCAAGTTGAGTCGATTTTTCCGATTTCGACTACATCACATCCGTACGAAAAGATGCAATTTTAGTTAAGAATTTGAACGCGCATATTCTCCAGCCACTATGAATATGCGCATGTAGATGGACACACAGATAACAACAATAAAAACTTGTGTGTGTGTGTAAGTACGCCCAAAAGACTCTTGTAGTGCTGAGACCACTGGCACGTACTGATGTTAAATTTGTATGGTTGTCGAGAATTTACATAGACCTACATGTGTAGTGTATATGTGATGTTGTTTGTGCGTGTCGTTCGACCGGTCATATTCATGGGTGCTTGAGAATATACACACAGGAAGTCGTCACTAAAATTGTATTTTTTTAAGGTTGCGGATTGGTCGAAGACAGACAATGTGTTGAATCATAGTCTGACCCTAGTATGTGCTATCAGAGCAGACCTGGTTCAAATATAGCTTGTTAATAGTTATAACTTGGTTTTCACTTTGCCCCTTGCCATATAATTTTTCATCAGTGATGTATTTTTGTGTAGAACCATTGCTCTTGAGTAACCAATTCTCTATGTCTCATATTATTCAAGTGTCAAGCAGCGAGTTACAAGTCAGACATTGTATTCTGGATACTATCAGTTCAGATATTGAGAGTCTTGTTAAATTTTGCTGCTAATGCGTGTTATATTTTATAAATGTCTGTTTATCCTAGACTCAAATATTACATTCAATGAGTAACATACCTTTTATGTCCATGCAAAATGGATGCACGTTTTCTCCTAGGAATTGTTCGTCCATTAATTTCACAACATTATGTGATTATTTGCAACAGATAATGCATGTTACAGTATAAAGTGCCCAGCGGCGCTAGATTTTGTATTCTGAAATAATTCAAAAGTCGTAGAGGTTTGAGTTAATTGTACTCTAGTTTTCCCATATGCAATCACTCCCTCTCAGCACAGCAAAGCCTCGTATGCGAAAGTAGGTTTAATATCAAGGAATTTCCTAGCTTCAGGCAATTTCCAGAGACCTCAGAAAAATGCACAAGACTTCATGGCATCAGAGACAGAGGGCAACAAAGTGAAAAAATATTGACAATTTGACAACCTGGCACGGCAAGAAAACAACGATGCTGTTACAAAATAGTGGTGAGAGAGAGCTGTAGATAGCAATGATCGCCTACGCTAGCCGGCATGACACCTGATGGTGATGATGAGTGCTATCAGCACATTGCACTCACTTATCGTTAATGTTTTGCATAAACGCTTATTTATCTGAAATTTGGACTTCATTTTCTAACATCCTTTGAGAATTTCTCATACCACATTTGTTTCGATGTTTCCGTTCATCCACCCATTTTTTGACTAAATCATAAAATTTTCTCTAAGAGGCAACAGCTATCATGCTCACGTGAATACTGAACACGGAGACCACAGCGAACACATCAGCACATGTGTATTACGGTTGATGTTGCTGTTTGGTGTCCTCATACTTTCAGATCATGTACTTGTATTGAGAAGTTTCAGCTTTAGTCACGTTGTGAATATGTTGAGTGTTTCAATCACGTGGTAAAATTGTTTGCAGTTTACGTCAATCTATGTGACGTGTCCTTTACCGAACGTTGTCCTGACTGCCACTAATGTAACCATCACGGTTCTGTGTCAGCTGCCCAGCTTCTACCAGTGTGTCGTGTTTAGAAGGTCTTTGATATCCTGTGTCAATCGTAGTCTTAGTCTGCCTCTTGTTCTCTTCCCTGGAACTTTCACCTCCATGATTAATCTGTAGGCCTATACATCATTGTGTCTCTGTATATGTACCAAATATTTTAGCTTGTGTTGTTTTCTATTATTAATATATATATATATATATTATATAACACCAGACGGGGAAAGAAAACAGGGAAGACCAAAAACAACGCTCAGAAAAAACATTTATGAATGAATTAAAATCAACAGGCATAAATGCACAGGACCTGCAATCCTTGGCCACTGACCGACAGGCATGGAGAACTATGACATCCGCCCTATGTGCCAAACTTATCAAAAGAGGAATTGACTGACTGATGTTCAGATCTTTGCTGACATCAGAGTTGGCTGTCCATGATATTTTCAGGACCTTACTGTAACATTTCATTTGGAATGCCGATATTTTCTTTTGTCATTGAGCATGTCGGTGTCCACGCTTCACAACCATATGTTGTCACTGGACAAATATAGCTTGTTAATAGTTATAACTTGGTTTTCACTTTGACCCTTGCCATAGAATTTTTCATCAGTGATGTATTTTTGTGTAGGACCATTGCTAATCTCTGCCGAGCAATCTCCTGTGGTATTGATGGTTGCTCCGTGATATTCAAAATTTCTGATATTTTCTTGTTGTTCTTTGTCAATGAATATTGTTCTTCTGTTGTTTTGTTTTTGTTTTTGTTTTTGCATTGAGGTAATAAAATGTGCCTCGCAATGATGTTTAACTGACATACTCATGTGCTCTGAATATGTGGGGCTCCTTGATATTTGGCTGGTGTCATGTGCATACCTAATTTCTGGAATCTCGTGTCCTCCGAGATAAAGGTGTTGAAACTGTTCATAATGTGGAGTTAAAGTCACATAGTAAAAGTGTTGTGATTTTCAATATCAAGTAGTGAATTTATTGAAATTGTTGCATCCCCTTTGATCAGCAGACACATTGGTGATAATTTAAGTCACGCTGTGAATTTAGTGAGAATATAAGTCACGCTGTGAATTTAGTGCGAATATAAGTCACGCTGTGAATTTAGTGAGAATATAAGTCACGCTGTGAATTTAGTGAGAATATAAGTCACGCTGTGAATTTAGTGCGAATATAAGTCACGCTGTGAATTTAGTGAGAATATAAATCACGCTGTGAATTTAGTGAGAATATAAGTCACGCTGTGAATTTTGTGAGAATATAAGTCACACTGTGAATTTAGTGAGAATATAAGTCACGCTGTAAATTTAGTGAGAATATAAGTCATGCTGTGAATTTAGTGAGAATATAAGTCACGCTGTGAATTTAGTGAGAATATAAGTCACGCTGTGAATTTAGTGAGAATATAAGTCACGCTGTGAATTTAGTGAGAATTTAAGTCACGCTGTGAATTTAGTGAGAATATAAGTCACGCTGTGAATTTAGTGAGAATATAAGTCACGCTGTGAATTTAGTGAGAATATAAGTCATGCTGTGAATTTAGTGAGAATATAAGTCACGCTGTGAATTTAGTGAGAATATAAGTCACGCTGTGAATTTAGTGAGAATATAAGTCACGCTGTGAATTTAGTGAGAATTTAAGTCACGCTGTGAATTTAGTGAGAATTTAAGTCACGCTGTGAATTTAGTGAGAATTTAAGTCACGCTGTGAATTAGGTGAGAATTTAAGTCACGCTTTGGATTTAGTGAGAATTTAAGTGACGTAGTGAATATGCCTATGTAGAGGGCTTATGCAAAATTAATGAATATTTCGAGAGTTTTGGTCATTTTTGGTGAATTTGTTTAGATTGTCATTGACGTTGGTGAAATATTTAAAAGTTGGTGGTGGTTAATATGTCAGACTCTCTAAAAACATACTAAAGTAAGTCAAAATATTTATTTAATTGTAATGAGGGGTTCTTTACGGTGAGTATTGTCCACATTTTTTAGCGAGACAAGCCATAACATTGTAATGTTATTACATTAAAATGTAAACATTAAAATTGTAATGTTGACACATCGCCCGTAATGTGGACACTTCTCTTCGTAATCTGGACACTTCTCTCTGTAATCTGGACACTTTTCTTCATAATCTGGACACTTCTCTCTGTAATCTGGACACTTCTCTTCATAATCTGGACACTTCTCTCTGTAATCTGGACACTTCTCTTCATAATCTGGACACTTCTCTCTGTAATCTGGACACTTCTCTCCGTAATCTGGACACTTCTCTTCATAATCTGGACACTTCTCTCTGTAATCTGGACACTTCTCTCCGTAATCTGGACACTTCTCTCTGTAATCTGGACACTTCTCTCCGTAATGAACCAAAAGAGGTTGCAGGATGTAGCACCTATTCTATTTTTATAATCCCACCCAGTGGTCAACTTTATTAGGTACGGTTTACATGAACGGATGATAGTTGAATGTTACTTATCCATCAAACGTTACTACATATACAGAAGGCTGGTAGTCAAAGGTGATTTACTGATCAAACATGCTACACGCATAGAATGTTTGTAGTTCAGGGTGAGTTGCCCATCAAACGTGACTACACACATGCAATATTGTAGTTCAGGCAGAGCTGTCGATAAAAAGTTACTACACGCACATAGAATATGTGAAAATATTTACTTTCATTTTTTAGATCCAGTAAAACAAGAAGTAAACAACTGGTAATGTCTTAGAATACAAACCATGCCAAACAAGTGTACCACAGTTTGTAAAGTGCATTCATTTATAGTAGCTTGTAGCATGCTCTAAAAAAAACACGAGTCCTGCAATAGCAAATAGTCGCAATATTTATTAATAAATATGACATTTGTGTACACACATTCTGATCAGACATATATCATACACAGTTCTAGTCTGATCAGACATATATCATACACAGTTCTAGTCTGATCAGACATATATCATACACAGTTCTAGTCTGATCAGACATATATCATACACAGTTCTAGTACAAAAAATATTCATAAACAAACCCTTGTAGAAAAAATGTTCAATTAGAAAAACACTATATTCCTGGCAGAAATCTATTAACACAGTTTATTTTAATGAGTAAACATATCAGGTGTTAACACAGTATTTGAAATGAGTAAACATATCAGGTGTTAACACAGTATTTGAAATCAGTAAACAGATAAAGTTAGCACATTATTTGAAATGGGGAAACAGGTCAAGTTAACATAGCATTTCAAATGAGTAAACATCACAAGTTAACACAGTATTTCAAATGAGTAAACATCACAAGTTAACACAGTATTTCAAATGAGTAAACATCACAAGTTAACACAGTATTTCAAATGAGTAAACATCACAAGTTAACACAGTATTTCAAATGAGTAAACATCACAAGTTAACATAGCATTTCAAATGAGTAAACATGACAAGTTAACACAGTATTTCCGTGGAGTAAACATATTAAACATATGTCAGGCTCTGTGATGAAGCGGTACACAATGTACCTCTGATGGCCAAGGTACCGAGTTCGGCAAATGCCGCCACAGGCATTTGATCTTATGAACCGTTCAGATAGCAATCGCAAACTATTGTACGTATTTATATTGCCTAGAAACTCACTACTGCCAAAACATGCTGGATTGATGGCTATGTTCGGAATAGGATACGCTACCAATTTTCAAATCATATTAAGTTAACACAGTATTTGAAATGAATAAAAGGATCAAATTAACAAAATATTTGAAATGGTTAAACACATCATTGCAATTTAGTACACGCATCAAGTTAACACAATATTT